>JAHRHZ010000264.1:24062852-24090042 GCA_024137785.1 Ginglymostoma cirratum
ACACAGCAGGCCAAGCAGCATCTTGGCCTGCTGTGTTCATCCAGCTCTACACCTTGTTATCTCAGATTCTCCAGCATCTGCAGTTCCTACTGTCTCTCACTAACACAGGTTATTTTTGGTTATGGGCAATATTTCAGAGCTCATAAATAAAATGAGCAAATCTACTTCACAGATTATCGTAAGAAGTTCACTAAAATGGATGATGTGGACTCTCAATAATTTAGGTGGCGAGGGAGTGATTGCTTTAGAGATATATTAAAGTGATGAGGGTAAACTGGTTATTAAAAAAATGGTCTCAAAGATAATACCCTTGCTCATAAGTCATAAGGTGGTAGGTTCAAATCCACAATAAGTTTAAAGGTGTTACTTGGCATTTCAGGAAGGAATGTGCATTATTGAATGTGTTAGCTTTCAGATGAGGTGTTAAACAAAGGCTTTGACATATAAAGAAAGTTCATGGCAGCATTCAACAAACAGGCTAACATGCCCTAGCTAATATTTACCCCTCAAACAAATCAAATTGTTTGGCCAATTATCTCATTGTTGTTTATGGGATCTTGTGGGCACACTAATTAGCTGTTGTATTTGCCTACAAAGCATTAAACAGCATGTTTCAAAAGTAATTAACAGACTTGAGAAATATTTTGGGACATTCAGAAGACAGGACACTCCTGCTAGACAGAAATGGCTTTCCCTCTTCATAAAATTTCTTCTCTTTGTTTTTTAAGCTTTTTCTGTTTCAATATATGAGTCACAGTTTGCAGTTGTAGACTTAACGGAAACCATTTGAAGGAAAAGCTAAAATTATCTTCTCAATTACTTTGATCAACATTGGAATTTCCTAATTTTTTTTTTAAAACTTGTATTGAATTTTCCCACAGTTAATGATTTATTATAACCTACATGTAACTCAGTCAGAAAATTGTAGGGGTTCTGTTTATGTTTTTTTCTAATTATTTATATATTTAAAATTATTTTACCTCCGTATAATGAATAACACTGATTATTCATTTTGTGCTAGACATTATTTTCTAAGCCGCTCATGCTAATGGGAGGTGCTTATAATGGTACATTGCCAAGAAATCCAAACTAGTTTCAGTCAACAGTCCGCTTTCCTCCTAAATTAAAATATCTTTCCTGACATGCATACTGATTAACTGCATCTATAATTTTAACATGTGATTTGCGTCTTATTCATTTCCCTCAACTAACTAAACACAGTTTCAATATACATTCTTCACTTTGAGGACTGAAAGGAAATTATTAAAAAAATTCTTAATCATTATATTTGTTCAAATTGCTACTTTCTCCTCCCCATTTACTTCCATGTCCCTATATGGGTAGTTCCTGTCATGGGCCCTTCCTGAATCTAGGGAGGAGGAGAAATAATCCAAATAAATGATTACACACAAGACAGTTGAGGGAACATCCATGGGTGAGACAAGTAATGGAGTCAGGTTCCACTTACTAAAAATTATTGTGTTATCAACCTTTCAACCCAGACACCCATAGAGCAACTGGTAAAATTCAGTACTTTCACAGCATTGTCACCCCTACTCCCAGCTTCACTGGAGTGTCAAAGATCAGTTAGTGACAGTCAATTAAAATATTTTCAGGAGGTACAGTGCCAATGTAGCTACTGTTTCAGGGTCTGAGACTGGGACCGGGGATTGAGGGGCAGCGTGGGAAGTTCCCCAACTGTGGTTTGATGGTGCTATTTATACAAGATTAAGTAAACCTAGCACTTCGGAAGATTGTTGATTCACCCAATGCTGCTGGAAGTCTCTAGGATTGTGCAGACACAGACCTTCACCCACCATATTACTAACATCTACGATCATTAAGAACTTAGGAAATTGAAGCCACAGGAATTCCACTGGACTCTTGCGAGGCCCTGCCCTTTTCTAACATCATTCCTACCTCTGCCACCTGAGAAAAAAATCCTTTAGTATCTCCTAACTCAGCATCCACTATTTATAGATATACCCTGATATACTGTTTCTCACAGGGCTTTTGTGTCCCCCTTACCTAGGTACTGGACAACAGACCATGAGGAAATTTGGAATATCATAGTTTAAACTCAAACATGGCAACACAGAAGCCGTTTCTGACAATTGTGAAATCATTCCCCCATATCAGTTACCAATTACAGTAGAGGTGGAGAGAAAGTTGGAAAAAATACAATTGCAAACTTAACTTTTGGTATTAATTTTTGATATTTTATCCATTTTCTAGCATTTCCTTTGTCTTTTGCTCTGGGTACCCTTACCATCTGTTTCACTCACTCCTCCTCCTCCTCCTCTGTCAACTGCGTTAAAAAAACCCACCATTTTCTAACCCTTTCAGTTCTGAAGGGGAGTCATACTGGGTTTGAAACAGTAACTCTGTTCCTGGATCCACAGATTCCAACCAAACCTAAGCTCCTATAGTATTTGTGTTTTTAATTCAGATTTCCAGTTTCTCAATCTTATGAAAAGACCATTTCACATTCAGCAAGTTTACCAATATATCTTGAGGGCAAGAGGGTCTCTACAGATAATGACAGCTATCTTCATTTTACTCAGGTTAAGGACATAGACCAAATTTTTTTAGAGAAAATAACTTAATCCTGGTCTCTCCTGAGTTAAATGATCTTAGTCTATGGAATAATTGAAGGCAACAATTGGATTTAGTAACTCAGTCCCTGTTATTCTATTCTATTCCTCCTCCTGAAGAATTAGTTGGTCTTAGTTTTCTGACTTCCATTGAGAACTCATTCAACTTTGGGAGGAAAATATTGGAAAGTCCTTAGTGTGACCCTGATGGTTTACCACAGCACTAGTGTACCAACATTCTAAACTACTGGGCATCTCATCCTTAATTTGATTGAAATGCAGCAGCACAATGTAATCTTCCATCTGGGATGGAATAAAATGTAATTCAGATTCTGAATGCATGCTCTTAACATACTTTGAACACAGCAGCTGTCACAAACACAGATTCACAGGCTAAGTGCACTTCAGCTCCAGTATTCAGCTTCTCTCTCAGCTCTTTGCAGGCTTTAGCATTAGCAGAACGTCTGAAAATGCCTCTGGTGAATGGACCTTCACGAAACAGAAAGGAAAGCATGTCCTATAAGAGAAAAAGATAAAAGTAATAAGAGTGTGCTGTGAAACTGAATTGACTGAAGAATGCATATTCAACTTCTGCTTTAACCCTTGAGACAACATAACTAAGACCTGTTTGTCAGAGATAACAGAAAGAAGCTTTATTTCAGTGAAAAAGTCACTGACAATAGAGTCATACAGACCTACAGCACAGAAAAAGGCCCTTTGGCCCATCACATCTGCTCCAGTCAGAAACAACCATCTAATTCTAATCCTATTTTCCAGCACTTGGTCCGGAGCCTTGTACGGCATTACAAGTGTACACCTAAGTACTGCTTAAACGTTATGAGGGTTTCTGCCTCGACCATCCTACAGATAATGAGTTCCAGGTTCACACCACTCTCTGGGTGAAAACATTTTTTTCCTCACATCGCCTGTAAACCTTCTGTCCTTTACCTTAAATCTATGCCACCTGGTCAATCATCCCTCCATAGAGGGGAAAAACTGCTTCAAATCTAACCTGTGCCCCGCATAACTTTATACATCGCAACAATGTCTCCTCTCAATCTCCTCATCACCAAGGAAAACAACTCCTGTCTGTCCAATCTCTCTTCATAAGTGGAACGCTCTACCCCAGGCAATATCCTGGTAAATCTCTTCTGCAACCTCGCCAGAACTATTATATGCCTTCTATAATGCGGATTCCAGAATTGCACACAATACTCTAGATATGGCCTAACCAACATTTTATACAGCTCCAACATAACTTCCCTGCTCTTAAACTCTATGCTTTGGCTAATAAAGGCAAGCCTAATATATGTCTTCATAACCACTTTATCCAGCTGTGCTGTTACCTTAAGGAACCACTGTACACCAAGGTCTCTCTGATCTTCCATTCTTCCTAGGGACCTACTGTTCTAGTGTACTTTTCTTGCCATATCTGCCTTGCCCCAAGTGCATCACCTCACATTTATCCAATTGAATTCTGACCAACCCATCTATATTCTCCTATAATCTAAGGCTATCCTCCTCAACACTTGCCACTTCATGAATTTTTCTATTATCTACAAACTAACTGTTCAACCCTCCTTGATTCAAGTCTAAATTATTTATATAATCCACAAACAGCATGGGCCCCAACAACGACCCCTATGGCACTCCAATGGGCAAAGACTTCCATTTGGAAAAAAACATCCCTACACCATCACCCTCTGCTTCCTGCCACCCAGTCAACTGTGAATTCAATTTGCCAAAATTCCTTGATTTCCATGGATTCTTAACCTTTGCTATCAGTCTCCCATTCAGGACCTTTTCAAAAGCCTTGCTGAAGTCCAAGTAGACGGCATCAAAAACCCTCATCTACACACCTGGTCACCTCTTCAATCAGGACCAACCCTTAACAAAACCATGTGACTTGATTAATCCCTTTATTAATTGATTAATCCCTGCCTCTCCAAATGTAGATAATTCTGTCTCTGCATTGTTTCTAATAATTTCCCCACCACTGAGCTTAGGCTGACTGGACTTTTTCCCTCATGAATAATGGCACTAAATTGGCTGCCCTGCAGTCCTCCAGCACCTCTCCGGTGCCAGAAAGAAATTGAAAATTTTTGCAAGCGTCCCTGTTTTTCTTCTTTTGCCTCACCCAACAGGCTGGGATACATTTCATCCGGCCCTCTGTTTGTCTCTTCACCTAAGTTTCTCTAACACTTTGTTTTTAGTTGAGTTCTCCCATAACTGGTCTCTCATTCTTCATCGTCCCTAAATGCCCGTTTGTCCAGACCCCCATCACAAATACCAATCACTTGGCCCTCACTAATCTCCGTTGATATTTGATTTGTACGCATGAAATTTAAATTCTTTCCCCTCATCCCTAATTCATGGCTTCACCTCACCAAGCTCTGAAGCCACTGCCAGAAAATATCCATACAACCCATTGCTGATCAAACAGTGTGTCTCTTTGAAACCAGGTTCTTGCATGTGACCCCTCCTTTTGGGTCATAATTGACTGGCATTTTCAGCCATCTTGGCTTGGATGATGGAAATCACTCCTTAAACTGCTCCAATCTCTCTTAAAAGTTCTCCGTAAAGTCCATACATTTGAGTAAGTTTTTGGTACACCTCCCCCCTTCCCAAACCCGCCCAGCCCACCACCACCATCACTCTTAGTTCTCCCTCCCTGTCTCAGCATTTGTTTTTCATTTGTCTATGAACAGCCTTGGAGATATTCTTTAAATTAAAGCATTTTTATAAAGGCAACAAAAACAGAAGATTTATAGCATCCGCAGTTCTTTCAGTTTTTATTTTACAAATGCTAGTTCTTTTCATTAGTAGTTTGTTCAGTTTTGGCCCTATGTGTCTAACAACTCTGTGTAAAGCAAATAATAATTCAGTTAAACATATCTCAGACACTTTACCAACCATTCGCATTTATTTGTGGATATAATTATAGGAGCTGGATTTTTGCCATTGAAACGGGGAGCATCCTTCAGAGAAAGTGTCCCAAATGGCATGATTTTCACTCTGGGGTAGGTGTGGATTGGAGTTGAACCTACCACCCCCGGACATAGATCGGAAGCAGCCACAATGCAGCCAAGTAGCAAGGCAGGCTGTTTAAAATTCTCCTCTTTATTGCTTTCTTCTTTGGGACTGCCCTTGAGAAGGTGGTGGTGAGCTGCCTTCTTGAACCATTACCGTCCATGCGCTGTAGGTAGACACAAAATGCTTTTTGGCAGGGAAACTTAGGATTTTGATGCAGCGATCCTGAAAGAATAGCAAACATATTTCCAAGTCAGAATGGTGAGTGGCTTGGAAGAGAGCTTACAGACGGTGGTGTTCCCATGTACCTGCTGCCCTTATCCTTCTAGATGGAAGTGGTCAGGGATTTAGAAGGTGTTGTCTCAGGATCTTTGGTGAATTTCTGCTGTGCATCTTGTAAACAATACACACTGCAGTGCTTTGATGGTAGAATGAGTGAATGTTGGTGGATGTGGTGTCAATCAAGTGGGCTGCTCTGTCCTGGATGGGGTCAAACTTCTTGAGTGTTGTTAGAGCTGCACCCATCCAGGCAAGTGGGGAGTATTCCTTCTCACTCCTGACTTGTGCCTCGTAGATGGTGGGCAGGCTTTGGTGAGTCAGGAGGTGAGTTACTCGCTGCAGTATTCATTGCAGCCTTTGATCTGCTCTTGTAGCCACTGTATTATGGCGAGTCCAGTTGAGTTTCTGGTCCATGGTAATTCTTCAACCAGCAGAGAGTTTGCCCCTTAATTTCCATTGATTCCAGTTTTACTAGGGCTCCTCGATTCCACAATTGGTTGAATGTGCCTTGATGCCAAGGGTTGTCACTCTTAACATTTTTGACCATGTTTGAACCAAGGCTGTAATGAGGTTAGGAGCTGAGTGGCTCTGGCAGAACCTAAACTGGGCATCACTGAGCAGGTGCTGCTTGGCAGTGCTGCTGATGATCCATCATTTTGCTGATGATCGAGAGTAGACTGATGGGGCACTGAGTGGCCGGGTAGGATTTGTCCTGCTTTTTGTGTACAGGACATATCTGGGCAATTTTCCTCATTGTCAAGTAAATGCCAGTGTTGTAACTGTATTGGAGCAGCTAGGGGAGTGGCAAGTTCTGGAGCACAAGTTTTCAGTAACATTTTCAGGACCCACAGCCTCTGCAGTATTCAAAGATAGAGTCGAGTCAGAGATGTACAGCATTGAAACAGACCCTTTGGTCCAACTCATCCATGCCAACCACATAACCTAAATTAATCTAGTCCTATCTACCAGCATTTGGCCATAACCCTTTCTATTCATATACCCATCCGCTTCCATGTGATATCATGTAGAATGAACTAAATTAGCTGAAGACGGGCATTTGTGTTGCTGGGGACCACTGGAGGAAGCCGCGATGGCTTCTATTTGGATCTATTTCACATAGATTTGCATCTATTTGGCACTTCTGGATGAAAATTGCTTCAAATGCTTCAACCTTATGTTTTGACTGATGAGGTGCTGGGCTCTTCCATCATTGAGAATAGGGATTTTTCTGGTGTCACTACACACAGCTGGGCATGGCAAGACTGCAGAACTTAGATCTGATCTGATGGTTGTAGTGGCTTAGCTTTGTCTGTCTCTTGCTGCCTATGCTGTCTGGAACACAAGTAGCCCTGCTTGGTACCTTCACCAGGTTGACACTTCATTTTTGGCTATACTTGGTACTACTCCTGGCATATGCCCTCCTGCACCCTCCATTGGACCAGGGTTGATCCCCTGGCTTGATGGTAATGGTTGAGTGGGGGATATGCTGGGCCATGAGGTTACAGATTGTGCTGGAGTATAGTTCTGCTGCTGTTGATAGACCACAGAACCTCTTGGATGCCCAGTCTTGAGTTGCTAGATTTATTTGGAGTCTATCCCATTTAGCACAGTGATAGTGCTATACAGCATGATGGAGTGATTCTCAATGTGAAGGCGAGACCTTGTCTCCACAAGGACAGTGGGGTGGTCACTTACTGATGCTTCTGCAGCCAACGGATTGGTAAGGATGAGTTCAAGTATGTTTTTCTCTCACCACCTGCTGCAGGCCCAATCTAACAGCAATGTGCTTTAGGACCTGACTAGCTTGATCAGTTTTGCTGCTACTGAGCCGCTCTTGGTGGGTGGGCATTGAAATCCCCCACCCAGTGTACATTTTGTACCATTGCCATCCTCAGTACTTTCTCCCAAGTGCTGCTCAACTTGGAATAGGACTGATTCATCAACTGAGGGAAGATGGTACATGGAAGTCAGCAGGACGTTTCCTTGATCATGTTTAACCTGAAGCCATAAGACTTCATGGAATACAGAGTGAATGTTGAGGACTCCCAGGGCAACTCTCTCCTGACCGTATATCACCGTACTGTCACCTTTGCTAGGGTTGTCTTGCTGGTGGGACAGGACATATCCAGGAGATAGTGTGGTGGTGTCTGGGTTCCATGCTGTGGGTCTGGAGTCAAAGGTAGGCCAGGCCAGATGAGGATGGCAGATTTCCTTGCCTGGAGGTCATTAGTGAGGGAGATGGGTTTTCTTGACAATTGATGATTGTTTCACAGTCATCAGTAGATTCTTAATTCCAGATTGTTTTTATTGAATTCAAATACTACCATCTGCTGAGGCGAGACTCGAATCCAGGTCCCCAGAACATTAGTTGAGCTTCTGGATTAAGAGTGCAGTGATTACACTACTGGTTCATTGTTTCCCATATCATACTATCTTGCCTTTATCATTCCCAACTCTACCCTAAGTGCTTTTAAACCCCGGTTTCCCAATTTTAGGACATCCTCTCCGTTGTGCCAATAACAACATCTTTAATCTATCTCATACTTTATTTGATTCTAAATACTGTACTTACTACTGGAGCATGGTCAGAAATATTCAAGGTACCTCTGCTTGGTTATGAATTCTTTCAAAATTTGTTTTCCATTATTTTTCAGTCAAGGATTATGGATGAAATGATGTCACTAAAGGTTACTTGCTCCATTTCCAGGTCAACCCCTTCCCATGGCAAACCTCTTTTCTATGCCACTACACTACAATGAATAAAGTGTGCATTCTACTAATACAAAATATGACGGAATTTTAAAAGCATCTTTCTCTTGGCATTTGGGCAGCCTTCATAACAGACTTCACATACTCCTTGGTTACAGATAATTTTCCCTCTCTGCCCCTCTCTAGCCATTTTGTCACAAAGTCAAATCACACGACACCAGGTTATAGTCCAACAGGTTTATTTGAAATCACAAGCTTTCTGAGCGCTGCTCCTTCATCAGGTTCACCACCAGTGTTCCGAAAGCTTGTGATTTCAAATAAACGTGGTGTCGTGTGATCTCCAACTTTGTCCACTCCAGTCCAACACCTGCACCTCTGCATTTTGTCACATACCATGATTGGCTTTGGAAAGTTGTCATCCTCACAAATGGCTGACAATGGTAGGCCGAAGAGCCTGCCTGGTGTTATGGAGGTTGGGGATAGAGGCATGTTGTCCAACTGAGTACTAGAGCCACGCCAAAAGGTCCAGTTCATGATTGACCTTTTCCTTTTGTGCTGCTTTTGATTTGTTTCTGGGGAAAGAAGAAAAACAGCACCAAGAGATCAGAACCATTTTTCTAGAAAGCACGTTCTGGCAACAAACAGATAGTAGGCTATTCTATAGACTTAGTACTGAACAACAATTTAGGATTAAGTAATGACCTTATAGTGAAGGTGTATCTAGGTGGCAGTGATCATAGAAGTTTACATCCAGTTTGAGGGATAGAAAAGTGATTCTAAAACTAATACTTTAAACTTAAAGAAGGGGAACTATGAGTGAATGAAAGCAGAACTGGCAATTTAGGTTAAAGGATAGCTGAACAGAGACAAAGTGGGATACATGTAAAGGATATTTGCAGAATGCCTAGAACGATATGTTCCATGTTAACTAAAAAAAAGTTAAAGGCAATATCAGACCTAAAGAAAAATAATGTAATTACATAAAGCAATTAGCAGGTGAGAATTTCAGAAGAATATAAAAAAGGTAAAGAATGACTAAAATATTAATATGGAGGGAAAAGTAGTGTACAAGAAGAAGCTAGCTTAAAATATTGAGTCAGATAGTAAGCGTTTCTATAGCTATTGAAAAAAAAATGAAGTGAGTATTATTGCCATAAAAACGGAATGTGGGAATTAATAGAGAACCAGGAGATGCCAGGTGAATTAACCAGTATAGAGGATACAAGTAACATCCTCAAAATAGTTGTCAATCAGGAATTGGAAGGCATGGAGGACTCATGCAAATTACAATCAAAAGGTGAGAAATGAGGATGTGTGCTCACAACTGCACAATGTTCAACACTATTTGCAACTCCTCAGATACTTAGACTGTCCATGGCTAAATGCAGCGAGGCACAGACAATATTCAGACTTGGACTGACAAGTGGCAATTAACATTCATGTCACACAAGTACCAGGCAATGACCATCTCCTACAATACAGAATCTAACCATTGCCAACTGATATTCAATGGAATTATCATCATCTAATCTGCCGCTAGCAACATCCCAGATGTTATCATTGTAACAGGAGTTATGGTGAGAGTGTGATGAAATAATCCCCACTTGCTTTAACGAGTAGTTCCAACAACACTCAAGAAGCTTGATATAATTCAGGACAAAGTGGTCCACTTGATTGGCGCCATATTCATAAATATTCACTCCCTCTACCACTTAGCACACACTGTTGCAATTATCTACAAATGCACAGCAGACATTCACAAAGTCTCCTTAGGAAGCCGCTTCTAAACCCACAACCACTTCGATCTAGAAGAACAAGGGCAGCAGATACATGAGAACATCACCACCTGCAAGTTCTCCTCCAACCCACTCATCATCTGGACAAATTCCGGAAGGACCCTCCCTAATGGCACAGTGGTCTATCTACAGTAAATTCCCTGCAGCAGTTGAAGAGGCAACTCACTAACACCTTCTCAAAAGCAGCCAAGGATAGGTCAATAATTGATGGCTGAGCCAGCAATGCCCGCATCCAGTGAATAAATTTTAGAAAGTGAAGCAGTAGCTAGCAAATTGTTGGAATTGTGGTTTGACAAGCTCCCGGGTCCCAATGACTTTCATCTTAAGGTCATGAAAGAAGTGTGTAGTGAGTTGATGTGTTGGTTTTCATTTTTCAAATTTCACTGGATGCAGGGAAGGTTCCATTACATTAAAAAGTAGTTAATGCAACTTTGTTCAAAAAGAGAGAGAGGCGGTAAGCAGGATATAATAGGCAATGGGTAATTTTTGAAGATAGTCTTATGAATTATAGCCACGATACATTCCCACAAGGCACACAAACTCAAAATGGTCAGTAAACCATGGCTAACAAAGTAAGGTCAGACTTGTGGAAGATTAAAATGTCCAAAAATAATAAAATTGACAGTTTTTTTTTATAAATACAGCAAACGAAAACTGATAAGGAAAGGAAGAAGAGAATATAAATTTAATCCAGCAAAAAAAAAAATTAAAATGGACTTTTACAGGTACATATAAAGTGAAAAAAAGGCTAAAATAAATGTGGGTCCACTCCAGGTAGAGTCAAGAGAATTAACATTGGGGAACAGAGAAATGGCACAGAAGTTAAAAGACTTGTTCACACAGAGGAGAATACAAAAAAACTTCCAGAACTAGAAATCCAAGCATGTGAAAGAATGAAGTATTGAAGGAAATTAGTCTTAGCAAGAAGATTGTACCAGCAAAATTAATGGGGCTAAAAACTGATAAATCCCCAGGTATTGATTCCAGTCTACATCTCAGAGTTGAAGGAAGTGTGTATAGAGATAGTTGGTGCACTAGTGAATATATTCCAAAATTATAATCTGCAGGAATCATTCCAGAATATGGAAAGAGTAACAAGTGTCACCCCACTATTTAAAAAAGGGAGTGAGAGAGAAAACCAGAATTGCAGACCTGTTAATCTTAAATTGTAGTGAAATTGCTGGAATCTATTTAAAAGGATAAACACATACTTGATGATAATGATTTGATTGGTCATAGCAATAGGTTTGCAAATGAGAAATGCTCCCAGAATGGTGGGAGGAGTTCTCGATTTTTGAAGAATGAGAGGCTCTCTCATTGAAACTTACAAAATACTTAAAAGGGATAGACAAGGTAGATGCAGTTAAGATGCTTCCCCTGAGGAAGATGGAACGTCTAGGACTAGAGGTCATGATTTAAAAAGATAAAGGGGATAGAGTAGGATGGTGTGTCTGTATGGGATGCTTTTCAGAGGGTCAGCATGGACCCGTTGACACACCTGTAGCAATTCTATAATTCAGATGCGGTAACTAAACGTAATTCTCAAAATGTGCAGATTACACAAAGCTGGGTGGAAAGATGAGCTGTGAGGAGGATGCAGAAATGTTGCACTGGGATTTGACAGGCTGAGTGAATGGACAATTGCGTGGCAGATGCGGTATAGTGTGGATAAACATGAGGTTATCCATGTTGGGAGCAAAAGTAGGAAGGCAGATTATTATTTGAATAAACATTACCCTCTCTGAAATTATAGTCAGGGGCCTGGGTGTCCTTGTGCACCAGTCACTAAGTAAATGCACAAATGCAGCAGGCAGTAACAAATGCAAAATGTATCTTGGCTGTCATAGTGAGGGGATTCAATTTCAGGAACAAGAATGTCTAGCTTCAATACAGGGAATCAGTGAGGCCATACCTAGAATACTACATGCTATTTTGGTCTCCTTATCGGAGATAGGATGCTCTTGCTATAGAGGGAGTGCAGCAAAAGTTTACCAAGTTGATTCCTGGGGCAGCAGGACTGACATACGAAGACATATTAACTCAGTTAGGGTTGTATTCACTGGGGTTCAGAAGAAAGGGGGTGCGGGGAGGAGGGGGGGGGAAGCGGTGACTTAGGGGGAAGTTGCAGAAATCTATAAAATTCTAACAAGGCTGGACAGGTTAGATGCAGAAAGAATGCTTTCGATGGTGGGGAGATCAGAACTAGGGATCATAGTTTAAGGATTGAGATGAGGAGACATTTCTGCACCCAGAGAGTGGTGAGCCTGTGGAATTCACTACTGCAGAAAAAGAAGTGGTTGAGGCTGAAACATGGTGTTTTCTCAAGAAGGAGGTAGTTGTAGCTCGTGACTAAAAAGTTCAAGGAATATGGGGTGGGGGAGGGTGGGATTTGGGTATTGAGCTTGATGATCAGCCTTGCTTATATGATCGAATAGTGGAGTAGACTCAAGGGCTCAAATGGCCTATTCCTATCTTCTATGTTTGTATGAAACTGAAAATTCTGACATTATGTGGAAGTAAGAAAGGGGAGGATACATAGACAGATGAAGAAAAAAGGAACAGTGTTCAGGTAGGCATGTAGAACTTGAGGAGATAGGCAGATAAAACAAAGCAAAATCATGGATGTATTTAATGAGAAAGACGAGGGTTCAGGTTAGCGTTAGGTTCAGTATTTTATGAAATAAAGATATTACTGTAAGCCAATGATAAAGATGATGTGCGAATGGAACTTACTGGACGCATGCAGAGTGTTTTGTATAAATTGTTATTTATAGAGGATGGTAAATTAGAGCATATTGTTAGTACAATGAATCAGGAGGCAAACAAGGGTTCAGACAGCCAAAAGTAAAAGGTTAATGTTGCAGGTAGAATGTGGAGGGCAAAGTTCAGAGTTACCAATCTGCAGATACATCTGTCCAAGACAGTATCAGTAAGAATGGCCATTGCACTTTCCTTGTAGAAAGAAGTTCCATTTTTCATCGAGAATACCTTACATTGTGCCACACAGCACAATCACTGTGCTAAATGGGACAGACTTTGAATAGATCTGGCAATTCAAGACTGGGCACCCAGGAGGCTCCGTGGGTTTGCTGAACTGTACTCCAGCACAATCTGCAACCTCATGGCCCAGCATATGCCCCACTCAACCATTACCATCAAGCCAGAGGATTAACCTTGGTTCAATAGATAGTGCAGAAGGGCATACCAGGAGCAGCACCAGACATACCGAAAAAAAAGGTGTCAACCTGGTACAGATACCCAAACAGGATTACTTGCACGCCAAACAGCATAAGCAGCAAGAGATAGACAGATCTAAGTGATCGGCAAGCAACAGAGCAGATCTAAGTTCTGCAGTTCCGCCACATCCAGTTCTGAGTGAATGGTGGTGGACAATTTAACAATTCACTGGAGGTGGCAGCTTGACAAATATCCTCATTATCCTCAATGTTAGAAGACCCCAACATCCCATTAGTGCCAAAAGATAAAATTGAAGCATTTGCAGCAATCTTCATCCAGAAGTGCCAAGTAGATGATCCATCTTGGTTGCCTCCAGTGGTCCTTAGACTCACAGATGCTATTCTTCAGCCAAATCAATTCACTCCATGCAATATTAAGAAACTGTTGAAGACACTGGATACTACGAAGGCAATGGATCCTGAAAACATTCCGGAAATGGCACTGAATTTTTGTGTTCCAGAACTTGCCACTCCCCTAGCCAAGCTGCTCCAGTACGGTTACAACACTGGCATTTAACCAACAATGTTGAGAATAGCCCAGGGTGTCCTGCACGCAAAAAGTTAGACAAATCCGACTCACCCAATTATCACTCCAATCTACCCTCAATCATCAGTAAAACTATCAAGCAGCACTTGCTCAGTGACACCCTGTTTAACTCAGCAGAATCCACTCAGCTCCTGACCTCATTACCGTCTTGGTTCAAACATGGACAAAAGCGGTGAATTCCAGCTATGAGGTGAGAGTGATAGCCCTGGACATTAAGGCCACATTTGACCAAGTGTTGCATCAAGGAGTCCTAGTAAAACTGGAATCAATGGAAATCAGGAGCCAACTCTCTGCTGGTTGGAGTCATACCTGGCAGATAGGAGTTGTTGGATGGTTGTTGGAAGTCAGTAATCTCAGCTCCAGGACATCTCTGCAGGGGATCCTCAGGGTAGTGTCCTAGGCCCAACTGTCTTCATGTTTGCCGATGATTGCACAATGTTCAGTACCGTTTGTGACTCCTCAGATTCTGAAACAGTCCAAGTTGAAATGCAACAAGATCTGGACAACATCCAGACTTGGGCTGACAAGTGGCAAGTAACAAGTAACATTCACGCCACACAAATGCCAGGCTAGGACCATTTCCAATAACAGAAAATATAACTACCACCCCTTGACATTCAATGATGTTACCATTACTGAATTCACAACTCTCAACGTCCTGGAGGTTACCATTGACCAGATACTTAACTGGACTCATGATACAAATATAGTGGGCTCACCATATAAATATAGTGGTTACAAAAGAAGGTCAGAGGCTACAGTGAAATCTACGGTGAGTAACTTGCCTCCTGATTTGCAAAGTGTGTCCACCATCAACATGGCACAAAGCAGGAGTGTGGTGGAATACTCCACCATTGCCCGGATGGTGCAGTTCCAACAACACTCAAGAAGCTTGACAAAACCCTGGACAAAGCAGCCCACTTTCTTGCCACCATATCCAGAAACATCCATTCCCTTCACCACCGACACTCAGTAGAAGCAGTATGTACTATCCACAAGATGCACTACAGAAATTCATCAAAGATCCTTAAACAGAACCTTCCAAACCCAAGACCACTCCATCTAGAAGGACAAGCACAAGCAGATATATGGCAACACCACCACCTCTAATTTTCCATCTAAGTCACTCACCAGCCTGATTGGGAAATATATATCACTGTTCCTTCAGTATAGCTGCGTCAACGTCCTGGAAGTCCCTCCCTAACCGCATTGTGGTCCACCTACAACACACGGTCTGCCATGGTTCAAGAGTGCAGCTCACCACCATCTTCTCAAGGGCAACCATAGACATGCAATAAATTCTGGCCAGCCAGCGATGCTCACGTCCGACTAGTGCATTAAAAAAAAACTTCCTTAGAGCTGGATGGGTGATGGCGAGATCAGCCATAACAAACGGTATGGGAATGTTAGGCAGAGCATAGACATGAGGCTAATAGTGCTGTTCAAAAATGGTTTTAAGAAAGAGGATCAAATGTTTAGGCAGCATTAATATATTAAATTAACTCATTGGGGAAGGTGGCAGAGAAGACGGCTGAATTGAAGAGGATGGATAGTTTACTATAGGAAGGAGTTCACAGAAAGAAGAAGAATGATATTTGGGGAAAAAAAAAAGGAGCCATCAATAATGTAAGGAAGGGTAGAACCAGGAGGGGTTAGGTAGGTAGGTATTTTAAGTTATAGTAAGTGGTTCCTACGATTAAATTTATTTGGGAAGACTTAGGGGAAGTTGGGGGGCGAACTGCAAAAGGTTGCAAGTCCTGGGCTAGAAAGGGTGGGCAGATACCTGGAGCAAGTGGCTAAGTAGATGGGACAGAAGCAAGTGCACAGATGAATTTGGTATTTGAGATGAGTATGGAGAAATTGTGAGGGGTTTACAAAGATGTCTGATGATGGGAAAAGAAAAGAAACCTGAATTGTCATTGCATTTAGGGTTATCTACAAGTAATGAATTAGTTTAAGGAAGAAAGGGAAGTTAATTTTGACCTGTAAATATCAAATTTAGAAACCTGTCTTCCAAATGCACTTAGTCCAAAGTCTATATTTTACATCAATAAGAAAATACTGTAGGTGCTGGAAATCTGAAATCAGCCAGACCTGCTGAGTTTCTCCAGCACTTTGATTTGCAATTATATAATTTAAAAATAAGTATATTTTGGTTAAAACATTTTCTATTATTCTAACATGACTGAATCCATCAGTAAATAATTTGATGAGTTCTAGTGTAATGATTTAACAACTGGTTATTTTTAGGTACAGTTTACAGATTACCTTCACAATGAATTCAGCTGAAAGCTCAAGTAAGTATTTGAAATGTTTAATAACAAGTACGTTTTAACTCTGCAGAGTCCACCATTGCGATGGTGAAGTGTGACAAGGAAAGCCTCTCCTTTAGTCTGAACATTCACTTGGCTCCACTTCTGCAAGCCCATTTTGAAGTTAAATGGCTTATTAAATTCAAGTGCTGACTTCCCGCACACTCCCCAGTCCCAATTTTGCCTGTACATTTGGACTGTTTCTAGTTCCGGACATACTGTGGTTGCCATCATAGTGACTGCCTTTCACGAGTAAACATTTTTGTGTTGGGGAAGTAAAGTGAGACAGAGTTCACCGCACATTTTTAATAATTGCAAAAAGGAGGCTACGACCATGCTGAAACTAATCCCGTTTTCTCCTTAAAACCTGGCTATTTATTATGAGTTGCCATTATGATTTAAAAATTCACGGGACTTTCAGGAGATATAATTATATTTTCTGGACATAGAAAACTACCTTTCAGTAAAGGTCACTTCCTGCTTGGCAGAAAGCTACAAGTTTTTCAGCTGAATTTTCCACAATCCAAAAATTGGCAGGAAATTTTTAAGGCAAGTTCTTATTTTACAGTTTCAGGACTGTAATTTCTTTCCTGTAATCCCAGGGTGAAAAAAGTTCAATAGTTCTTTTTCCTTATTGCAGAGAAGAAAATTCCAAGCATTTGTAATTCTTTCAAAAACCGCTTCCATATAAAATCAATACATTCCCTCTAACATTTACATCATCTACCTGGAATTTGAAACTCAGTTTTACAAACCAATATAGATAATTCAAAAATCTGCGTGTTTATTTTCACCATCTATGAGAAATACTTACCAGCCATCTGTTGGCACGGTGCCAAGCGGCTTGGCTTTAAGATGAACTGACACTGCATCTCCACAGGCAACTGTTCAATGAAGAAGGGCCCCTGGAAATCCAGAGGGTAGAGTGAGTCTTTAGATGATTGTGCCTGTGCAGCTGCATTCTGAATGTGACTCATTTTAATGCTGAAAGGATATTCATGCCCTGTTGAGAAAAATCCAAAGCCACTTTCAATGTTTAAATCCACAGTAACGCTACAGTAAGTTAATTATCCCTATATCATTTCGTAACCACTTTTATTACAGATTCTTGTCATGTTTCAATTATTGCCAAACATCAGTCTTGAAATTGTTTGAAGTATATGTATTACATGTTGTGTAATTCTTGAAACTGCACTTTTTTTTGTTCCCACTTTAGATTGCATTAGCTTTTTCTTTCCATATTCAAATTAGTTTACAATTATTTTAAGTAGTTAAGATAGGATCAAGAGTGCATTCCTTAAGTAAAATATCATGTTAGCAGAAAACAGAAAAATTAGTTCTCAGAGTCTAAACGAGACCAAACTATGGACCACAAGTTAATTATTATCACCGTTAGTTATTCAGATTCATAATATACAGTAAAATAATTCTAACAGGATAGACTTGACTTCTCAGATTTTGGAGAAAAACAGACGGATTTTGTCCGTAGACAACTTTCTGTCACACTGACATCAAAGTCTGCTCCTTTGGAGCTTTAGATTGCCAGATATTTGTTAGCTATACATAGTATTTGCACTGACCATCTGTTTATCAGCAGCTTTGGGTGTGATCTCACAGGGAGGCTAGGCTGATGAAGAACTGGGTCTGTAGAGACCATGACAAGAGAAATGACAAACTCTTTTGCATAAGATCTCTCAGAAAATAATGAGTACTTTACCTGCCCAAACAATGCATAGTAGCATGCCTGTCTCCGTACAATGTGTTACATGTAATGATGTGCAATACTCAAATTAACTTCATTACCCATTGCTAATACTATTTACAAGCTACAACAACATTACATGCCCTGTATCCAATGGTTAATATTTTTTTAAAAACCTATGCCTTATGAATACTTCACTAAAATGCTTCAAATGTTAATTCTTAGGCATAATTGAACAGGATTGCAGATTGGGGGACTCTCTGCAAAAAATATTTTACACATTCATGGGTTTTTGTCAAAAATCAGAGTTACTATTGATTCTCGGAGAAGTCTGGCTATTTGATGCACAATCATTCTTTGATTGGAGTTCAACTCTTTTTCCTACAAAGCAAATGGTTGCTGGTTGTTTTTGCTCCTTGTACAGGATGACTTTTTTTAAAAAAATTATTTCATACAATGTGGGTTTTGCTGGCAAGGCCAGCATTTGTTGCCTGTCCCTAATTGCCCTGATCAAAAGATCATAAGAAATAGGAATGGGAGTAGACCATTTGGCTCAAGGCTGTTCCACCTTTCAATAGGATCATGACTGATCGGACATTCCTCACGCCCACTTTCCTGCTTTTCCCCGTAAGTCTTGATTCCCCTGCTAATTAAGAATCACAACCTTAAACATACATAAGGACTCTTATGTCACAGGGAGTTGTGGGGTAGAGTTCCAAAGACTCTCAACCCTCAGAAGAAATTCTTTTTCATCTCAGACTCAAATTGATGCCCCTGGGATTATTTCTGCAGAACACAGTTTCTCTTCAAATTAGTCTTGATCTCCTTCATTGGAAATAACCCTTTGCTAATGTTAGTTGTCAGGAAATTGCAAAGACTTTCTTCTTGCATCTTCCAATATTCAGCCTTTGCTACTGGAAACAGCAAAATATCCAGTCACATTTTAAGTAGTGACTGCCATCAGTTTATTTTGGCAAATTATGCAAGGATTGCGCCATTCAAATATATTGAACAGGTAACAAAAAAGTGAAATGCTTTTTATACAGTCAAATAGAATTTAAGAATCCGTTCTGTATACCTTTGCCTACAGTCTTGCTTTTCAGAAAATTACTTTTCCCTCAAGAGGAAGTTTTTTTTGGTAACCTCTACCATTTTCTTGCTTGTCAAACCAACTACAAAGAATAGTACAGTAGTTGTTACATTTATATCAGTCACTTTCTTAAATTACAGCATGGTTACTAAATTTAGTCCAAAAGACAATAAGCTTTACAAGAACATGCACACCCTTAATGTTTCAGCCCCAGCTGGCCATATTGAATAATCTCCTTTTATAATCAAAGCCACCAGATATTCAAAGTTTTTATTGCAGGTCTCACCTGATCCAGGTCATTGATGTTTCTTAAGTAACTTGATGGATTATCCGACTTTAGGAAGTGTAGCTTGATACAATACTCTATAATTCAAGATCATCAGATCCAACTATGAGGAACTTTCCTTCTCTGCATTTTATTATGTTTTACTGCGCTTTACAAAATACTTTCCATATTATCTGTTTGATCTTCTGGAGTATGAATTTAATCTTATTGCTTTTAGTTTTGGCACTGCATATTAAGTTAACTTTTCCAACACTCAATCATTTCCTCCTGCATCTTGCATATCATCTCACTGTGATGTAATTTCAGTCTTGGATGGCACTTTACTGGTTTCCTTTGAGATGTACTTTTTCATTAAGATCCAAAACCTCGCCCAAGATTCATGGGTCATTTCCAATACCTTTGAATAGAATAGTTCTTCAGCAGAATTATTCAGGCATTGGTTGTCAACCGAAGCAGCCTCATACTAATTTCAGAAAGTCATGTTTCACTTTCTAGTGCCTAATTTTCTTGTTGAGATTTAAAACTTTTCCAGGCACAGTCAGTTTATTATACTCACCTTCACAGATAAAAAGTGACAAAGGAATTTACTTAGCAAACATTTATGATCAGAATCATAATATATCCAGAGAGCCCAATAGTACTTTTATCTTAGCCATTAAATATATTTTTTGGTTCTGAAGCAATTAACTACAAATAATTAGGCCTTTCTCTTACAGCAATCATGCATGGCACTATGAGAAATTTTCCAAAAACTGGAATCCAACTTATGTTAATTCTTGGTCCAAATATTCAGTTCTTTTTCCAAAAGATTTCAAGGTGAGGCAATTTGAGATATTAGATTTTAAGCAAGATAGTCCAAGTCAACCTAGACAAATTGATTCCATTGAAAAAGAGGTTACAAGAAAAACTCAAAAGCATTATTTCAAACATCAGAAAACTAGCAGCAATAGAGAATGTATACTCAACCCGCTCACATAAAGGGTTTGAATTTAACTTAGATCGCTGATGTTAACAAAGCAGTTGTGGCCTCAAGCTATGGTAGGTAGCCTTTCCGGTCCCAATAATGGCTTGTATCATTTACAAAGGAGTTTACTGCTGCGAAATGCAGGGTTACAGAGAGGGGGCGGGTGGCAGGCTTGGAGGGTCAGTGTGAACTCGATGGACTGAATGACTTGCTTCCACACTGTGGGGATTTTATGAATATTTCTTATGACATAAAATAAAGATATATCTATGATATCCTGGATATATTCACATCTTGTTTGACTTCCATTCAGCTCAGTATCTAGCTGGAAAAACTGACTGACCAGATCTAAATTCGCAACTTGGGCCAAGTCCAGCCATCTCTCCTCTTTATCAGCCCCAGCTGATCTGGATTTTAATTTTGATTCCAAGGAAGTGATATCTCACTAGTCAATTCTGACAACTGTTGTGTAAGGTTCTGGAAGGGTTGAATGATGGACTTGAAGCTCCACTCAAATTTTGACATCATACAGTCTTGGATGGAGAATCAAGGAGTCCAGCTCGAGATCTTGATGGGATCAGATGGGTCATCCCTAGCTCCTGATAGACATAATTAATGAGATTAAGTAGCTAATGTAACTTGCACCTCATACCATCAGGCATTAAAGTATACATTAGTGTTAAGACAAATGTTCCTTATCGTTATGACTCTACACCAAATAAGTCCTTAGATCCAGTATAGAAAGGAGGATCTTCTCTCAGCCTGAAGGCCTGGTTTTAAGTCCTACCTGCTCCAGACATGTGTCATAACATCTTTAAACATGTTGATTAAAGAAATCTACAATTATCCTCTATTCCCTACATTTATGTGGGGCCAGTTAGTTCAGTTGTCTGGTTTATAGAACATAGGACATAGAACTTTACAGCATGGAATGATCCCATGACGCCAAATTAAACTAATCCCTTCTGCCTGCCATTGGTCCATATCTCTCCATTCCTTGCATTTTCATGTGCTTACCTAAAAGTCTCTTAAACGCCCCTGTCCTATCTGCCTCCACCACCACCCCAGCAACGAGCTCCACACTCCTACCACTGTAAAATAAAAAACTTGCCCCTCACATGTCTTTTGAACTTTCCCCCTCTAACATTAAATGCATGCCCCCAACTATTAGACATTTCAACTCTGGGTAAAAAAATTCTGACCATCAACCCTATCTACGCATCTCATAACTTTATAGACTTCCATCGAGTCTCCTTTCAGCTTGCGCTGCTCAAGAGAAAACAACCCAAGTTTTTCTAGCCTCTCCTTTATTGATCGTCCCCTCTAATCCATGCACCATCCTGGTAAACCTCTTCTGCACCCTCTCTAAAGCCTCCATATCTTTCCTGTAACATGGTGACCAGAATTGAACGCAATACTCTAAATGTGGCCGAACCAAAGTGTTATAAAGCTGCAACATGACATCCTGACTCTTGTACTCAATTCCCTGGTCAATAAAGGCAGGCGTGCCATATGCTTGCTTCACTACCCTATCTATTTGCAGGCCACTTTCAGGGAGTTATGGACTTGAACCCAAAAATCCTTCTGTACATGATACAGAGTGATGCCAACAGTGCAAGTCCAATTCCCGTACCAGTTTAGATTACCCAGAAGGTCCCATGCCTCGTTATCCTTGTCTCTCTCCTGAGGCAAGACGACAGTCAGGTTAAAAACTTACCAAAAGTCATCTCTCTCAAACAACAGAGCAACCCTGAGCGGTCTTGTTGTACAGCAGTATTATCTCTACCTCTGAGCCAGGAGGCCTGGGTTCAAGTTCCACTTGCTCCAGCAGTGTGGAGTAACATCTCTGAACAGGGTGATTAGAAAATGCCTAGAAACAAGTATTTGCTGCACCAGGGGCTATTGAAGCTGTAAAAGTTTGTTTTAAGTAAAAAAGACTAGAAAGGAGGATTGATAAGACTAATGTTATTTTGATTTGATAAGTTTCTGGTCTATTTCTGCAAGCTTCCGTTAACCATTTGATTTTGTTTCTGTCAAAGGCCAACCAGGGGCTGTCCAGCCTGAAGTTTGATATTTTAAGAGTATAAAGAAGGATTTGCCTCACTGGAGGCTGTCAGCCTGTTAAAGCATAGAAAATAGCCAAAAAAAAGAAGCTTGGTGACAGCACTCTACTTTGACTGTTAGCTATTACTGGTTGGGTCCACAACACACAGATGTAATTGATCCTGTTGAGCTCAAATGGATTGCACCATCTTAAGGAGAATATGTGTGAGCAGTCACCATATTGTTTAAATGAAATTGCTGTGTCTAAAGCACATCAGTTCAGACACCGTCTCTGAATTATAATTCATATGCACAAGCCTGCTATCCCATGAATCTAACTCCCTGAGGACCACTTTCAGTCAATAATAACTCACAATCAGTAACACAAACTCCCAACTTTTCTGACACTCCCTTACCCAGTAATATGATCAAAAATCCTGAAACATAACAAAGGGATAACAATACAAGTGGTTTTCAATTTCTTGGGACCTTTGCAAAAACAGCCTTCTTCAGTGTAATGACTTATCCATCTAGATCGGAGGAATCAATTTGACAAGTTAGCTATGGAATGAACGCAAACAATGTTAAATAGAAGGATGGGGTATAACACAATTACTTCACTGTGGCCTTTACTGCTGGGAATCTGCTGTCTGGAACATGCCAGTTGTATCAAACACATTCACCATGCTGTGAGAAAATTAGACAATAACAATGACATTTATTTTCAAATCCGCTTGATTGTGATCAAAATGTTAATGTTTTTTCCTGATTTTTTTCATAAACATAAATACTGCAGTGCAGGGAAAATCTGCAGAGCTTGCTGACACTTAGGAACTGATGAATCAGAATCAGGAATATGCTATTCAGCCCATATGCATGCGCTACCATTTGATAAGATCACGGCTGATCTAATTGTAACTTCAAATCCACATGCCCACCTACCCCAGTTAACCTTTCATCTCTTTGCTTAACCTTTCATCTCTTTGCTTAACAAGAATCTATTTCTGCCTTAAAAATTTTCAAGTATTCGGCTTCCACAATCTTTTCAGGAAGAGTTTCGAAGACTCATGATCTTATCCCAAGTTTTAAGCTGTGTCCCTGGTTCCGTTTCCTCCCTACACCTATCCTGTGAAGGCCCGTTAGGATTTTACATGTTTCTATCAAGTTGTCTTTTACTCTCCTAAACTCCAGTAGATACCGGCCTAGCCTATCCACCTTTACTCATAAGCCAAACTCTCATTCCGGATATTAGTCTACTACAAAAGCAAAAATTGCTGTAAAAACACAGCAGGTCTAGCAGCGTCTGTGGAGACAAAGCAGAGTTAATGTTGAGTCTAGTGACCCTTCTTCAGAGTGGAGTCTAGTAAATCTTTCTGAACTGCGTCCAATGCATTTACATCCTTTCACAAGTAAGTTTTGTTTGGGGCAGCACAGTGGCACAGTGGTTAACACTGCTGCCTCACAGCACCAGGGACCTGGGTTCAATTCCACCCTCGGGTGACTGTGTGTGGAGTTTGCACATTATCCCAGTGTCTGCGTGGGTTTCCTCTGGGTGCTCCAGTTTCCTCTCACAGTCCAAAGATGTGCAAGCTAGGTGGATTGGCTATGCTAAATTGCCAATAGTGTTCAGGGATGTGTAGATTAGGTGGGTTATAGGGGAATGGGTTTGGGTGGGTGTTCTGAGGGTTGGTGTGGACTTATTGGGCCGAAGGGCCTGTTTCCACTCTGAAGGGATTCTATTCTAAGATTCTAAATTGGCTAATACTGTGCAATCTCTGATACAATCTCCAAAGTCCCACATAATTGAAGCATAACCTCCCTACTTTTGAATTCAATTCCCTTCATGATAAATAGTAACATTCTATTAGCTTTCCTAATGACTTGTACCCGCATACTTTCTGTGCAATTCATGAAAACATCCAGATAGTTTGAACCTCAGAGCTCTGTAATCTCACCTTGTAGATAATATGCTTATTTTGTATTCTTATTGCCAAAATAGATAAATTTACATTTTCCAATATTTTAGTCCAGTTGCCACAACTTTGTCCACTCACTTAACCTATTAATATCTTTTAGTAACCTCCCTGTGTTCTCTCTTCATAGCTTAGTTTCCTGCCTATCTTTGTCTCATTAGCAAATTTGGCAACTTTATCTTCACCCGCAGGGCTCTTGGGCCACAGTAGCAGTGTCCCTATTTCTGGATAAAGGGGCTTAGCTTCAAATCTCACCTAATCCGTAGGTGTCATAACATCTTTGAGCAGGTTGATTAAAATATCTCCCTTCATCCAAGTCATTTATATAAATTGTAAACAATTGTGGTCCCAGCACCAACATGCATCACACCACGTGTTGCATCTTGCCAACTTGAAGACCAATTTACACCTATTAACTCCTTCCTGTTAACCTGCTAATCTTCTTTCTACAGCAATATGCTAGTCCCTGCACCATGAGCTTTTATTTTCCTCAATAACCTTTGATGTGGCACGTCATCAAATGCCTTCTACAAGTATAAGTACAATACATCTACCGATTCTCCTTTATCCATAGCATTTGCTACCCCCTCAAAAGAACTCCAACAGATTGGTCAAACAGGATTTTCCTTTCACAAAACCATGTTGACTCTGCCTGGTTACCATGGAACTTATCTGAGTGCCCTGCTTTAACATCTTTAATAATAGCTACTAATATATTCCCTATGATAGATAACAAAGCGGTAGGGTTCAACTTTCTGTCTCCCTCTCTTTTTGAATAAAGGAGTTAAATTTGCTATCTCCCAATCTCATATGTTACTCAAGACTGCAACTGATGTAATCATCGAATTTATCCTCAATCTTTTGACTTTGCAAAATAGGACTCTATCATAAACAACATACTCAGATCCACTTGAAAGAATACTTCAAATGTTTTTCTGGGTCATAAATCTTGCTGACACAAAGCGAATGAGCTTATACAAAATTAAAAAAATGAATTAAATCCAAAAATGTAATTCACAGACAAAAAAATCTTCTTCCTGCCCAATAGCTCCCAAAGGGAGGTACCCTGCTCAATGAGAAACTAAGTCATACACTGCAGAGTCACTTTTTTGCTATAGGAAAGCATGTAGGCACAGCTAGGAGATAGCAAGAACAGCAGATGTGGAATCCGGGTCAATATAGGTGTGGAGCTGGAGGAACACAGCAGGTCAGGCAGCATCAGAGGAGCAGGAGAGTCTATGCTTTAGGTTGGGACTTTTCACAGCTATTTGGTAGAGTAAGCACAGAGATTGTTCCCATAGCTTTTCTCCCTGGGTCACCATATAAGCAGAGGAGGACAGCAGGCGAATGCAAACTGGCTTCTGATTTCCAAGTACAAAATAAGACAAAAAGAGACACAACATCAGCCAGATCTCATATGTATGAGCTGTCTGGATGCCATTTTGGTCCTTAACATGGTAATACTGATTGGAATTTTGTGTACCTTTTATGAATTTAAACAGAGGCAAGTTAGAGTTCAATTAAAATTAACAATTGACTAATATATTGAGAATTATTTGGTAATGAACAGGTTTCTTAGAAATATGCATTCTTATGGAAACTGTTTCACAGTTCCCAGGCTAATTTTACTTTTAAGTCATCATAATATTTATTTCTTCCCTAGAATATCATTGTACCAGTTATTATTATCCAGTTTGTTTAGATAAAGAGAGCCAGATAGCAGCAGAGACTTCACAAAGTGCACTCTCTCCAATGCATTCACATCCTTTCTAAAGTGGGGCACTCAGGATTGTACACAATACACCAGGTGAGATCTAAATGTGCTTTATACAAGTTTAGCATAATATCCTTCTTCCCATACTGTGCTGTTGGACAGCAATACATCAATTAAACAATCAATTAAGCTTTCTGAAACTTACCAATAAGAGGATAGGGGGCATCTTCTTTGCCAGAGATGACCCAAAGTTGATAATCTTTAGGATTACCCTATAAAACAAAATGAAAGCCATCATGAAATTACTCTGAGAAAAATGGCAGTGATGAAGATCAGTGAAAGATAAATCTGTTGTAGCATCAATATTCCCATTCATCACAATGGAATTTCGTAAAAACAACAATTGACATGAACAAGATAACAAGGTGTGGGGCTGGATGAACACAGCAGGCCAAGCAGCATCATAGGAGCAGGAAAGCTTGACGTTTCGGGCCTAAACCCTTCATCAGAAATGGGGGAGGGGAAGAGGGTTCTGAAATAAATAGGGAGAGAGGGGGAGGCGGATAGAGGAGAGGATAGGTGGAAAGGAGGCAGACAAGTCGAAGAGGCGGGGATGCAGCCAGTAAAGGTGAGTGTAGGTAGGGGGGTAGGGAGGAGATAGGTCAGTCCAGGGAGGACGGACAGGTCAAGGGGGCGGGATGATGTTAGTAGATAGGAGATGGGGGTGTGGCTTGGGGTGAGAGGAAAAACAGGTTAGGGAGGTGGGGACAAGCTGGGCTGGTTTTGGGATGCGGTTGGGGGAGGGGAGATTTTGAAGCTTGTGAAATCCACATTGATGCCATTGGGCTGCAGGGTTCCCAGGCTGAATATGATTTGCTGTTCCTGCAGCCTTCGGGTGGCATCACTGTGGCATTG
>JAHRHZ010000264.1:24095042-24130165 GCA_024137785.1 Ginglymostoma cirratum
GTCCTCCCTGGACTGACCTATCTCCTCCCTACCCCCCTACCTACACTCACCTTTACTGGCTGCATCCCCGCCTCTTCGACTTGTCTGCCTCCTTTCCACCTATCCTCTCCTCTATCCGCCTCCCCCTCTCTCCCTATTTATTTCAGAACCCTCTTCCCCTCCCCCATTTCTGATGAAGGGTTTAGGCCCGAAACGTCAAGCTTTCCTGCTCCTATGATGCTGCTTGACCTGCTGTGTTCATCCAGCCCCACACCTTTGTTATCTTGGATTCTCCAGCATCTGCAGTACCTTTTATCTCTGTATCAATTGACAAGAACAAGTTGACTGAGAATATTTGGTGTAAATTTTGAATTTGGGCAAGAGTAAATTGGAGAATATTGAATTGAAGCTCAGATTGCATCTCTTCTGATTTTTGTTTCGATTGAGATCAATGGGAATGAAAACAGGGAGAGACATTTAAAGAGAAAAAGTCATCCAGTATTAGCTATGTTTGCATTATCACCCCAAGTTAAAATTAGGCCCATGCTGTATTGACAAAACTTCAGGAAATCAATGGAAAAATGGAGGCCCCTACCAATAGTTCCAGGAGTTAGTTAACTGGCTCTTAAAATTGAAAATATTAGAGCTAGTAAATTTAGTCTAAGCATAGATGTGAATTATACCATGGGATGTGAGGTGGCATGTTGCAATTTATGTCATTTTTAGTGCTCAGCTGTTGAAATATAAAAGATGTTGAAGTAGTATCGATGTTGTGATCTTATCAAGCTAAAATTAACCCAAAAGCACCATGTGTATGCAATAAAATGATGCTACTCTGCTCTTAAAAGTTCATAAAGCTTCAATACTACTATAATCCAATTCTGAGTCAACAGTGACACTATCCATCACGTCATAAATTTATAACATGAGAATTTTTCTGCATGGAAAACTATTTGACTGTCTGAAATCTCAATAAAATTAGGATATATTTTGATTTACAATTCTTTCTTAATGAAGTTTTGAAATTTAAGGGCATCAGTTGTATAATTGTCATATATAGTCATATGGTTAATCTAAAATAATTGAATCCTGATGTGATTTTGGAGAACTTCTAACATACAAAAGGCTCCAAAGAGCAAGGTAACTATAAAATAGCTTGAATAATTAATTAGGCTATAAAGTTGAAAAAATATTAAATGTAGCAAATTTAGTCTAAAAATAGGTGCAATTTGTTATTGACTTACTGTAATGCCAAACTGCTGAAGTGTCATGGCAACAACATCATATGCTGTATCTGTATTGTTCACAGTCAAGACCTTTGACTGAAAGATAGGCAAAAAAAATTAAAAATGCAATTTGAATTTGCATTGATTCCTCGATAAAAGGACAGCGAACTCTTTACTCTTGTCAAGCAATTTCTCAGATCATATCTCAGATCATGTTTATGGCCCCAGTCAAACTTATGAGGGCATTTATTTCTGAATATGAACTTGGCAAAGTTCAGACAGAATGGCCTCTCAGTTAGCTGTTATTGACTGTGTCCCATATCACGAAATCAACTTTTTCAGATGCACAGGGATGATTTTTACTCCCAGGTAGAATGAACCAGGTGACTCTTAGAACAGTTACACTGACTTTCAGACATCATATTTGATAAGATTAAGGCTGAGATATTAATAAAGAGATGCTATGGAATCAATTGCTCCTGTCTCATTCCTCTCTACTGTTTACAAAGGTTTCTAAACTACGTTGGCAAACTGAAGTGCTGATTTCCAATTCAGATGGTTCACGTCAATTAGCTCCAAAAGCTAATGCATGCATGGATGCAGAGCAGCTTAGTGCTTTTTCTTTTTAGGTGTTTAGCAAGAACAAAGATTCACAAACGTACTCAATGCAAATAACTAAATATTTTCTAGTCAACCTTTGCCGAAAGGTTACAACACACCCTTTTTTAACCTATTTCCTAATCAGTCGGTTCACAACTGTTATGACACACTTCCAGAGTGGGTAGAACACTACCACTGCACCACATAAATCCTTAGTGAAAAGGACTAGATATTTTCTAACCAACCTGTTCAGAGACGTTTTTACACACCTATGGAGTAAGATGGGACTTGAACCTGGTTCAGAGATAGGGACATTACTTCTGTGCCACAAGAGGCCTAGTGTAAAGGATTATATGCTGTATATTAAATATATACAACTGTCAACTCTGATGATGGATAAGCAAACTCATTGGGTAACAAATAAACTACAACATTTTCATCTGGCTCATCGGGGCAAGGCTCAGGAGCAAGGCACTTTTTTTTTCCTATTCATTCAGGGGCTGTGGGCATCACTGGCTGAGCCAGCATTTGTTGTCCATTTATTGAGAAGGTGGGGTGAGCTGCCTTCTTGAACCACTGAAGTCCAAGTGCAATAGATAGACTCCCTATGCCCTTCAGGAGGGAATTGCAGGATTTTGTCCTGATGACACTGAAGGAGCAGCAATATATTTCTAGGTCAGGAGGCTTGAAGGAAATCTTGAAGGTGGAGGTGTTCCCATGTATCCGCTGCCCTAATCCTTCTAGATGGTAGTGGTCACAGCTTTGAAAGGTGATATCTAATGAGCCTTGATGAATTTCTACAGTATATTTTGTAGATGGTACACACTGCTGCTACTCAATGTCAGCAGTGGAGGGAGTGAATGTTTATGGATGTGGTGTCAAACAACTTGGGTATCAAGCTTCTCAAATTTTGTTGGAGCTGCACTCATCCAGGCAAGTGAAGAGTATTCCATCGTACTCCTGAACAGTGCCTTTGGGCAGTCAGGCTTGGAGTTATTTGCTGCAGATTTCCTAGCCTTTGACCTGCTCTTTTAGCCACTGTATTTATTTGGCTAGTCCAGTTCAGTTCCTGGTCAACGGTAACACCTAGGATGTTGGCGATCAGGGATTCAGCAATGGTACTGCTATTGAATGTCAAGGGCAATGGTTAGATTTTCTCTTATAGGTGATAGTCATTGCCTGGTATTCGGGTGGCACAAATGTTACTTGCCACTTTTCAGCCCGAACCCGAATATTATCTAGGTCTTGATGTGTTTGGATATGGACTGCTTCGGTGCTTGGGTAAGAGTTTGTCACTTCACCTCCCAGAGTTTGGCTTATAATTAGAACATAGAACAGTACAGCACAGGAACAGGCCCTTTGGCCCAGCATGCTGTGCTGAACAATTAAAGAATGAGTCACATGAAAATGAGTAAAGAAAAGACGCTTCTCCTGATTGTTTTAAAACAATCTTTAAAAGGTTTTTCCAATTGTTATTTCAATAATTCCAGGCTTCGGCAGAGTTTATAAAAGCTTGAAAACAGCACATAAGAGATGACCAGATGCTGGTCAGGTGCAGATACACGGACCGAATGGCCTCCTTCTGCATTGTAACATTTCCACAAAATCATACAATGAATGAAAGGAAATTCCATGCTGGGCACAACTTGATTAGCTATATTTTGTGAGTACATGATTCAATAAATTGTTTAATTAAACATTGAAGGTGACATGAGAAGTTGATGAAGCATGGACGAATTCAAATGTGGGAACACGTTACTTACATATACACAGCTCCCAACATTTCTGGTAACTATCTTCAAAGGAATACTTTTAGGATGCTCTTTTACTTTCTCTTCTTTAATGCAACTGAAAATGACAACGTGAGGGAGGGAGTGACAAAAGTAATATTCAAGAATTCTGCATTTGAGATACAATATGCCCTGTTTAACATTACCCTGAGTCACATTGCTCAATGAAAATACAGGCTCCGTTAACACATTAAATTTTTAAGAAAAACCATCAGTTTCATGTTAAAAGGTCACTTCCTGTTGGTCTGATATAAAGCTGTGTGATCTGACCACTGTAATTTTGGGGTATGTCTCCTACTCCTGAACCCACCCTGTTCCTACTGACCCCACAACTTGCACTGGCTGCTGCAATCTGACCTTGCTGTCAACATTCTATTTGCAGTCTCTATCACTTCCTTGACTCACCTTTTCACTAATCCTTTCTCTCACCAAATCTTCCATTGCCCTTCACCACTTCCCCCTCCTGAACCTATATCCTCATTCAAGGTCATGATACAATTTGAAACCAAAGCTTCCGATTTGTGAAAACACAAGTTTCAATTGGGCAGAAGGGCCAAGCTGGGGCCTGCTATAAAAACAGCCCGAGTGCCCTGTTAGCCTGCCCTCCTTCCCAATTTTCCAAATGGTCTCTTCCTTCCGAATCATTATTCTGAGCTTTCTGACCACTTGCTGCTGGAGACTACACTCACTATGCCCAGCTGTGGGCATGTGCCACTTATGCTCATGTTTCCCAGCCGGGCTGTCCATTTGGCCTGCTTCAGGTGGAAGCCTGTATCAGATTATTTAATTAAGGCCCTGTTATCAAGATCAGCAGAACCTCTCTGTCCTGGACATCCTCCACCCTTCCCCAGTAATGTCAGAGTAAATTAACTAGACTAAACAGAAAAGTAAATTGGGAACAGACACACAGTGGTTCTTAATATATGCATTTCAGTTTATTCTCAAACTTCCTCTCCCTCAATGCATTATCTTTTCTGTGAGGCCTCTTGAACTTGGAGCCAGTTGGAATGTGGATTGATTATTCTGATTTGATATGGCTCCCTCAGGTTCCTATAGCACCTTCTGAAGGTGGTCACATCCACGCAACACAGGGAATCATGGCAGTTTTAAATTAATTCACTAGCTTGCCCGTAATCAAATCAAAAACCATTTTCTCCCCCACAATTTTAATGTGTTGGCCTCCAAGTCTTACAATTATGTCAGAGTGCTAAAATCACATAAGTAATAAAAAAAAAAAACGCTGTGAAACTACCTGTAGAGGCAAGATAGCCATTTCTCTTTCTGTTCTGGTGAGCTGTAACAGAAAAAAAAAATCCATTAAACTTCAAACAGAACACCAAGTCTTGCTAGTGTAGCAAATTTTTCACAAAGACTCTCCTCAATTAGGCTACATGACTTAGATATTAGATTAGTTGAGGCTAGAATTTTGGATATTACTTTGCAAAGGTTTCTTGTAATCGTCTATTTGGCTGAATCAAATGTGGACAGAAGGGATTTTACATTTACTCCCTTTAGAACATTTTGAGTCCTACAATCCTCTAGCATTCTATCATATCTCGGATTATCTAATTAAACTAAAGCAATCTTTTAAGTAATTGTTTACATCGATTTCTTTGCTCTGTCTCATGTAAATAAGCATGGTGCAAATTTTAAGTTATGCAGCACCTCATTGAGCACATATATATGTGGTTTACTTTTTGCCTTTGAAATATGGCATCCTTAACTGGCCTGTACATTTCCCCTTTCAAATTTACTCAGCTGATTATTGATTTGAGGTTGGTTGATTGATTTCACATTTAGATGATACTTAATAGCTCCGATTAAAACACTGGCAGCCTAGTTTACATTTATGGGATAGTACCATTACCATGAGTGGGATAGACAAATTCTTGGCACCTGTGGAATTATTAACCAAATTTAAAAAAAGTGATCTATACAAAATAAAAGTGCTAATTATGACCTGCACTGAAATTATTACCAATGTTTTGATCAGTCAGTTTTGATCCTGCAATGATATAACTACCTGAATGTAGCCACGCAATTAGTTGTGGGCCAACCCATCACAAAGGAAAGTTCAGGATTTGTGGTCCCTTCACACACTTCATCCATGCAGGATGCCATCCAGACCTCACAAACTTTGACACGTTTTTTCAGCTTGAAATGGGACGCAGACCTGGAAATGAAAACAGAGGGAGGAATTATATCAAACAATCATAAAAAAAGCCAAAGAACTGCAGATGCTGGAAATCTTAAGCAGAAACAGAAATTGCAGGGAAAGCTCAGCAGGTCTGGCATATCTGCAGAGAGAAAACAGAGTTAATGTTTCAGGCCCATTCTGAAGAAGGGTCACTGGACTCGAAACATTAACTCTACTTTTTCTGCGCAGCTGCTGCTAGACCTGAGTTTTCCCAACAATGTGATTTTGATTCATTCTTATAACATCGCTGTGTGTATAGCAGACAACAGTAAATACACCCATCCCTTAATTTAAATCTGAGCTATGACTGTCCTTTTTGCAATTTGCTGAGTTTTATTTTCTCAGATCATACTCACTTTTCCGTATTCTTAAAGGAAAATGGAAGCTTGAGGTGAGTATGTGCCACCTATTGTCATATCGTTCTCAAGGTCCTAATCTGACTGTTTTGTTCATAACATTTCTGAATTGATTCTTTGTCTCTTTTTATCTTATCTCTATGTTGGCCTTTCCCTTGTTTATAGTTTGCTGCAGGTGACAGTTATTTGTCTGTGTGAGGATTACTGGTGTGATAGTTATTTCTGTGTGTTTGTGTGCCTGTGTGTTACTGGGGTGACTGTTATTTGTGTACATTACTGGCGTACTAGTTATTTTTGTGTTACTGAGGTGGCTGTTTCCATGGCGGCCTGGGGGTTGGGGTGGCAGGGGCAGTGCTGTTACAGAGTCAGGCTTTTGGCAGGCCTGTTGCGGGTAGGCGTCGTTAAAGATTGGCGATTGGGGGCGGGGGGGTGGCGGTGCGGCGATGGGCGCAGTTGCTGGAAGAAGGGCTACCTAAGGTGTTTAACTGAATTCCGCTTTACAGAGTGACACTGCTTTCAAGTGGCTGATAATCAGCTCCAGATCTCCCAGCGGTAGACCCAGAGCCTTCCCTGCTCCCCTCATCTGTCAAAATGGTGATGCAACTCAAGACACGGACAGCCTCCTCGACCCCCACCTGCCCTCCTGCCTTGCTCTTCCATTGGCTGTCTTCCCTCCATCCCATTGATCCCCAGGAGATGGAAAATTCGGGTCTATTCTTTCAGTTGCCTGTGTATAATTAGAAAAAGAAAGACAGCCTAATCCGTTGGAGGGAATTTCTCTGTAGAGTCACAGCCCTTAGATGAAGTATCTCAAATTTGGTCAGCGGTCAGGAATAGGAGTGTGTAACAATGAGTCGAGCAGGTAGAGGGATCCAGGAGGTAGTGCTGAAGAAGCCTCAGCCCTTAATCTTGTCTAATAGGTTGGAGAGTCTTGCTCCCTGGGTGGATGAGAGTGAGGGCTGTGGGGAGGATGAGCCAATTGACCATAGCACCATAGTACAGCGAGCCATTCAAGAGTTGGGGGAGAAGAGAAAATTGTTGTAATCAGGGATAGTATAGTCAAGGGAATAGACACTGTTCTCTGTGACCAGGATTGAGAGTACTGAAGGCTGCGTTGCCTGCCTGGTGGCTGGGTTCAGGATATCGCATCTGGGTTGCAGAGGAATTTAGAGTGGGAGGGGAAAGATCCACGTAGGTACCAACGATAAACTTAGAAAGGAAAAAAAAAAACGTTCTGTTGAGGACATATGAGCATCTCAGGGCTAAATTAAAATGCAGAACCAAAAAGGGTAATAACCTTTGAGCAATTACCTGAGCCACAAGTAAATTGGCACAGGGCTAACAAGGTTAGTGAGGTAAACGTGCGGTTCGAAGACTGGTGTGGGAGAAATGGGTATGAATTCTTGGGACATTGGCACTGTACTGCAGAAGAAGGGAGTTGCCTGATGGGACGGGCTCCACTTGAATCATGCTGGGATCAGAATCCTGGCAAAATGCACAATTAGGGCAGTGGATAAGATTTTAAACTAAACAAACAGTCGGCAGGGTGGGAGGGCGGGGAGGTTCAGTTGCATGAAAAAGTTATATAAAAAGTTAAGGGAGTTGGAGGGGGTGGGTTAGAGACTATTAAAGTTTCCAGAACAAGTAATAGGACAGAGAAAATGGAAAAGGGTCAGGGATCTAACTTCAACCAAAGCACTTAAGGTATAATTATGAGCAAGGTGCAGTCAAGTACAATACCCTCAGTCCTGCATTAAGTGCACACAGTGGACAAAATAAGATAAGATAAAGGAGCTTGTAGCATGGATTTGAAATTGGCAGGTACAATGCTGTAGCTATCACAGAGAAGTGGCTGGAATGGAACAGGGCTGGGAACTAAATTTCTAAGAATTCACATCCTAACAAAAAGACAGGCAGATGGGGCAGATTGCCTTGTTAGTAAGAAATGAAATGAAATGAAATGGATAGCAAGAGGTGAAATGGATAGCAAGAGGTGAAATGGAGTCAGAAAACGTAGAATCTGCATGGGTGGAGTTGAGGAACCACAAAGGGAAAAAAAGGACCCTGATGGGAGTTACATTCAGGCCTGCGAGCAGTAGTCAGGATATGGGGGAAGAAAATAAATCAGGAGATAGAGAAGGCATGTTAAGAAAGGCGCCATTACAATAATCATGGGGTCGTCAACTTGCAAGTGGACTCGGAAAATCAGGTGGTGGATCTCAAGAAAAAGGCATAACACAAATTCCACAAGATGGTTTTTTTGGAGCAGTTGTGGTGGAGCCCACTATGGAACAGGCAGTTCTAGATTTGGCACTGTAACGAGGGGCAGACTTGGTTCAGGAACCTAAGGTGAAAGAACCCCTAGGGGGCAGTGACCATAACATGATATAATTCAACCTGCAGTTTGAGGGGGAGAAGCTGGAATCAGATGGAGTTTAGAAGGATGAGAGAGGACCTGACTGAAACTTACAGGACACTGAGATGCCTAGACAGTGTGGAAATGCAAAAGATGCTTCCACTAGTAGGAGAGACTAGGACCTGAGGGCACAGTCTCAGAGTGAAGGGATGATCCTTTAGAACTGAGATAAGTAGGAGTTTCTTTAGCCACAGAGTGGTTAATCTGTGGGACTCTTTTCTGCAGAAGGCGGTGGATGTCAAATCATTGAGCCTATTTTAGACAATGATATACATATTTTTGATTAGTGAGGAGATCAAGAGTTACAGGGAGAAGGCAGGAGAATGGGGTTGACAAACATATCAACCATGATCAAATTATGGAGCAGATAAAATGGGCCAAATGATCTAATTCTGCTCCTATGTCTTACGGTCTTACCTAAAATGCTTAAAATAGCACTTGGATCTGATGAAGGGTCACTGAACTCAAAATGTTAACCGTTTTTCTCTCAAAACATTCTGCTAGACCTACTAATGTTTCTCCATGTATTTCTGTTTTTGTTTCAGATTTCCAGTTCTTGATGTTTGTTATTAACTCAAGAAATATTGCTAGTTAAAGAAAGATACATTTTAATACATTTCAGGTATATGTGCCAATTATGTCCTTTCCACAGCAGTTTCCTTTTATGTTCCCAATTGCTTTTGTGAAATCACTAGAAACACTTTGTTTAACACTGATGGTTTGTAATCCTCTCAGATTCCAGGTTTGATCTCGATTTTGTGTTAAGCTGGCTGCTATTTGTCAGGGCAATGTTGGAATCAGTACCAAAGGCTAAGGCATCGGGATTGATTCAACAATCCCACTGGAAGAGAAGGGAATGTCAGGATTATGTTCTGTTGTCCCAGTTGTTGAAAGATGAGTTGGCATCCAGTGTTTGGCCATGTAAGGGCTGTCACTCAAGTATGATAACAAAATGAGTTGCTACCACAAACAGGATCATAGCCCAACAAGATTAAAATCAGTCAAAAATCAACACTTTCTAGATTTCTAAATCAAAAGTTATTGACACAAAATGTTAACTCCATGCTTCTCTCTACAACTGCTGCCAGATTTTGAGTGATTCTGGCATTTTCTATTTCTATTTCAGACTCCCAGCAGCCATAAAAATATAATAAAACAAAATAAATCAGAGGCTGGAAATCGGATATGAAAATAGAAAATGCTGGAAGAACTCAGCAGGTCTGGCAGCACTTGTGAAGAGGCTCAGTTAACATTTCAAGTCCAAAGGCTCATCGTCAGAACAGTCATGCCTTTTTTAAAAAATGATTACCCAGTTTCATGAGTTGAGGAAAGGAATTCGGGAGCAAATAAAGCAATATGGTTGTGATTGTGCCACTACATTTAATTTATGATGTTGGCTTACATCATAATGGTACGAGAGGCAAAAGTAGACATTGTGCCGCTCCAAACTGATGCTGGAAGGCTAGTGAAGGGAGATAAGGAAATAGCTGAAGAACTTAGTAAGTATTTTGCGTCAGTCTTCACAGTGGAAGACATGAGTAATATCCCAACAATTAAGGAGAGTCAGGGGGCAGAGTTGAGTATGGTAGGCATTACAAAAGAGAAAGTGCTAGAAAAGCTAAAAGGTCTAAAAATTGATAAATCTCCGGGCCCCGATGGGCTGCATCCTAGAGTTCTGAGGGAGGTGGCTGAGGAAATAGCAGAGGCGTTGGTTGTGATCTTTCAAAAGTCACTGGAGTCAGGAGAAGTCCCAAAAGATTGGAAAAATCGCTGTTGTAACCCCCTTGTTTAAGAAAGGATCAAGGCAAAAGATGGAAAATTATAGGCCGATTAGCCTAACCTCGGTCGTTGGTAAAATTCTAGAATCTATTGTTAAGGATGAGATTTCTAAATTCTTGGAAGTGCAGGGTCAGATTAGAACAAGTCAGCATGGATTTAGTAAGGGGAGGTCGTGTCTGACAAACCTGTTAGAATTCTTTGAAGAGGTAACAAGTAGGTTAGACCAGGGAAACCCAGTGGATGTTATCTATCTAGACTTCCAAAAGGCCTTTGATAAGGTGCCTCACGGGAGGCTGCTGAGTAAGGTGAGGGCCCATGGTGTTCGAGGCGAGTTACTGGCATGGATTGAGGATTGGCTGTCTGACAGAAGGCAGAGAGTTGGGATAAAAGGCTCTTTTTCGGAATGGCAACCGGTGACAAGTGGTGTCCCGCAGGGTTCAGTGTTGGGGCCGCAGCTGTTCACTTTATATATTAATGATCTGGATGAAGGGACTGGGGGCATTCTGGCAAAGTTTGCCGATGATACGAAGTTGGGTGGACAGGCAGGTGGTACGGAGGTGGGGAGGCTGCAGAATGATTTAGACAGTTTAGGAGAGTGGTCCAGGAAATGGCTGATGAAATTCAACGTGAGAAAATGCAAGGTCTTGCACCTTGGAAAAAAGAATACAGGCAGGGACTATTTTCTGAACAGTGAGAAAATTCATAAAGCCGAAGGGATCTGGGAGTGCTAGTACAGGATTCTCCAAAGGTTAACTTGCAGGTTGAGTCTGTGATTAAGAAAGCGAATGGAATGTTGTCATTTATCTCAAGAGGGTTGGAATATAAAAGCAGCGATGTGCTTCTGAGACTTTATAAAGCTCTAGTTAGGCCCCATTTAGAATACTGTGTCCAATTTTGGGCCCCACACCTCAGGAAGGACATACTGGCACTGGAGCGTGTCCAGCGGAGATTCACACGGATGATCCCTGGAATGGTAGGCCTAACATATGATGAACGGCTGAGGATCCTGGGATTGTGTTCATTAGAGTTTAGAAGGTTATGAGGAGATCTAATAGAAACTTACAAGATAATGCATGGCTTAGAAAGGGTGGACGCTGGGAAGTTGTTTCCGTTAAGTGGGGAGACTAGGACCCGTGGGCACAGCCTTAGAATTAGAGGGGGTCGATTTAGAACAGAAATGAGGAGACATTTCTTCAGCCAGAGAGTGGTGGGCCTGTGGAATTCATTGCCGCGGAGCGCAGTGGAGGCCGGGACGTTGAATGTCTTCAAGGCAGAGATTGATAAATTCTTGATCTCGCAAGGAATCAAGGGCTACGGGGAGAGTGCGGGTAAGTGGAGTTGAAATGCCCATCAGCCATGATTAAATGGCGGAGTGGACTCGATGGGCTGAATGGCCTTACTTCCACTCCTACGTCTTATGGTCTTTTAATTTTCTTCCGTATTCTGTCATGACTTTCTTGACTAAACTTTTGCAACTTTGAAGTGATGTGTAGCAACTTCAATAATTTACTAAATCAACCTTAAAAATATTGTGATCAGTTTAATTACATTCGGTAGCATATCTGGTATGATTTGATGCAACATTGCCTACATGTATTTAGTAGCAATCTGTACTTCGGGCTCCTCCATTTCTCTCAACTTGTTTTCCAGCTCCTCTTGTTTCCATTCCAAACTGGTTTTATCCTCCATTGCTTCAGCTTATCACATGTCCTTTAGAAGTTTTACCCTTGTTTTGTCATACTACCTCGAATTAATTCATGCTATCACTTCAGCTGTCCTTTTAGTACTTTACATTGAGTGGTGTGTCTCTCTCTCTGTGCGCGTGTGTCTGTGTGTGAGAGAGGGAGAGACTAAGTCATTCTACCACTTGCTTCTAAAATGCTATTCATCTTAATTTTCTCCCCCCAATTCTGATGAACGCTTGCATCAGAAACATTAATGCACTTATTCTCTCCATAGACACTAACTCATCAGATGAATGGTTCCGGCATCCCTTGTTGCTATTGAACAATAGTTTTCTCAGAATTCAGTCCTTGCTTAACCAGGCACCACTGGAGCAGATCGTCTGACATCCCTTTGCTTGGGAATACTGATATGCACAATTTAAACGTTTCATTCACAACAAGAACAAGTTGCATTTATACAGCATCTTTCAATGCAGTAAATTATCCCAAGATGCATCACAGAAGGAGTATTAAACTAAGAAAGGAAATATTAGGTTAGATGATTATGTTAACTTCCTTTTCAACAGTCTTCAATCAGAAGTAGCTGTGAATGATGCATCTCATCATCCAACAGAGCTCGCTATCACAGGCCAACTTAATTAAATCATGTTACATGATTAAGCTGAACTCACTGGATACAAAAAAGTCTAAGGATGTGAATACCATCCCGATTGTGGTGTTATAGGTTTGTGCTCCAGAATTAACAGGCAAGCTGTCCCAGTAAAGCTATAAATTGGTGTCCAATTGACAATGTGGAAAACTGCCCAGGCCTGGTCTGTCCAAGAGGTAGAACAAATACAGTACTATTAGAAATACATGAGGACAAATGAATGAGAGTTTGAACAGATCAGATGAAGTTGTACTGGAGACAATCAATCAATATTATGCAAGTAGGTGATCTTAGTCAGAAGCTTAAGGTCAAATATTAACACCATTTGGGCCTGTGACAAATGGTTCAGTGTCTAGGAAATGGATATTTTGGCAGGGTCCTAAGACAGTTTTCGTTATTCCCAACATTTACATGAATTAAACTTGTGCTCATCCAATCATGAATTTTGAGCAGAAGAAATGAAATGCAGTAAAGGTGTGAAGAGAGGTCAAGGGTAGGCAGTGCTGGAGTGGTATAGTAAAGGTGAAGTCACCATAGTCCTAGTGGACCATACAGCAGTTCTCTCATCAGGGCGAGAGAGCAATAGAGAGCAATGATTAAACCACCACCACCAATCTGAAAATCACTATGCCTTGGACATAGGAAGAAAAGTTGAGAGAGAAAGAGTCCTTCATGATAACCTTAGCCAGTGTGGGAACTGAACCCATGTTATTGGCATCATGACTCAGCCATCCAACCAATTGAGCTAACTAAGCCCTGAATAGGATAGTGGTGACATACCGGACTCATAATCCAAAGCCCTGCATGGTGATCCCAGACTACAGTTTTATGATTGACTCTTAACTGTCCTCTGAAATGACTAAGCGAGCCAAATCAATTGTACCAAATTTTTTGAACTTTAAAACTTTTAAACTAGAAATAAAGAATAAAACTGGACAACCACCAGACAGACATCGAGCTGGGTACTAGAACGACATTGGTGAGACAACCCTAGAAAGCCATCCTTACCAACATCTGGGGTCTTGTGCCAAAAGTTTGGAGAGCTATCCCACAGACTAGTCAAGTAATAGCCTGACATATTTATACTCAAAATAACTATCTATAGATATGCCTCAAACTTCACCACCTCCCTGGACTATTTCCTGTTCTATTGGCAGGACAAACATATCAGAATTGGCAGTATTTATACACAGTTGGGAGGGATTTGCTTTGGGAATGCTCAATATCAACTCCAACCCAAATGATAAGTTTGTTCAACCGATTAGGGAATTATTGCTGATCACAATCTTGTGCTCACCCAAATCAACATAACTGCATTTTCCAGTGGGGTTCAAATGATAGTAATCTGGAGCAAAAACCTTGGGTTGTTTTGCCTCTCTTTAGCTAGAAGCCAGTCGTGGTACTGACTCAGTGTGATTGGTTACTTTGGCACTCAGATCTTCCTCATTTGAATGGTATAATGTGGCACAAGCTACTTTCACTTAATAGGAAATAGGAATCACTTGAGATTTATTAACCTCCTGTGTTCTCGTATTTTTTTTGAAGCAACCCAAATAGAACATAGAACATTACAGCGCAGTACAGGTCCTTCGGCCCTCAATGTTGCGCCGACCTGTGAAACCAATCTGAAGCCCATCTAACCTACACTAATCCATTATCATCCATATGTTTATCCAATGAACATTTGAATGCCCTTAAAGTTGGCTAGTCTACTACTGTTGCCGGCAAGGCTTTCCACACCTTTACTACTCCGAGTAAAGAACCTACCTCTGACATCTGTCCTACATCTATCACCCCTCAATTTAAAGCTACGTCCCTTCGTGCTAACCGTCACCATCCGAGGAAAAAGGGTCTCACAGTCCACCCTATCTAATCCTCTGATCATCTTGTATGTCTCTATTAAGTCACCTCTTAACCTCCTTCTCTCTAACGAAAACAGACTCAAGTCCCTCAGCTTTTCCTCATAAGACCTACCCTCCATACCAGGCCACATCCTGGTAAATCTCCTCTGCACCCTTTCCAGTACTTCCACATCCTTCCTATAATGCGGCGACCAGAACTGTACGCAATACTCCAAGTGCGGCCACACCAGAGTTTTGTACAGCTGCAACATGACCTCACGGCTCCGAAACTCAATCCCTCTACCAATAAAACCTAACACACCGTACACTTTCCTAGCAACCCTATCAACCTGGGTGGCAACTTTCAGGGATCTGTGCACATGGACACCGAGATCTCTCTGCTCATCCACACTACCAAGAATCTTACCATTAGCCCAGTACTCTGTATTCCTGTTACTCCTTCCAAAGTGAATCACCTCACACTTTTCTGCATTAAACTCCATTTGCCACCTCTCAGCTCAGCTCTGCAGCTTATCTATGTCTCTCTGTAACCTGCAACATTCTTCCGCACTATCCACAACTCCACCAACTTTAGTGTCATCTGCAAATTTACTGACCCATCCTTCTACACCCTCATCCAGGTCATTTATAAAGATGACAAACAGCAGTGGCCCCAAAACAGATCCTTGCGGTACACCACTGGTAACTGAACTCCAGTATGAACAATTCCCATTAACCACCACCCTCTGTCTTCTTACAGCTAGCCAATTTCTGATCCAAACCGCTAAATCACCCTCAATCCCATGCCTCTGAATTTTCTGCAATAGCCTACCGTGGGGAGCCTTATCAAATGCATTACTGAAATCCATATACACCACATCAACCGCTTTACCCTCATCCAGTTTGGTCACCTTCTCAAAGAACTCATTAAGGTTTGTGAGGCACAACCTACCCTTCACAAAACCGTGTTGACTATCCCTAATCAAATTATTCCTTTCTAGATGATTATAAATCCTCTCTCGTATAATCCTTTCCAACACTTTACCCACAACCGAAGTAAGGCTCACTGGTCTATAATTACCAGGGTTGTCTCTACTCCCTTTCTTGAACAAGCGGACAACATTTGCTATCCTCCAGTCTTCTGGCACTATTCCTGTAGACAATGACGACATAAAGATCAAAGCCAAAGGCTCTGCAATCTCCTCCCTAGCTTCCCAGAGAATCCTAGGATAAATCCCATCCGACTCAGGGGATTTATCTATTTTCACACTTTCCAGAATTGCTAACACCTCCTCCTTGTGAACCTCAATCCTGTATAGTCTAATAGCCTGTATCTCAACATTCTCCTCGACAACATTGTCTTTTTCACGTGTGAATACTGACGAAAAATATTCATTTAGCGCCTCTCCTTTCTCTTCGGACTCCACGCACAACTTCCCACTACTGTCCTTGACTGGCCCTAATCTTACTCTAGTCATTCTTTTGTTCCTGACATACCTATAGAAAGTTTTAGGGTTTTCCTTGATTCTACCTGCCAAAGACTTCTCATGTCCCTTCCTGGCTATTCTTAGCGCCCTCTTAAGGTCATTCCTGGCTAACTTGCAACTCTCAAGTGCCCTAACTGAGCCTTCACGCCTCATCTTTACATAAGCCTCCTTCTTCCTCTTGACAAGAGATTCAACTTCTTTAGTAAACCATGGTTCCCTCGCTCGACCATTTCCTCCCTGCCTGACAGGTACATATTTATCAAGGACACGCAGTAGCTGTTCCTTGAACAAGCTCCACATTTCAATTGTGCCCAGCCCTTGCAGTTTCCTTCCCCATCCTATGCATCCTAAATCTTGCCTAATCGCCTCATAATTGCCTTATCCCCAGCTATAACTCTTGCCCTGCGATATATACCTATCCCTTTCCATCGCTAAAGTAAACGTAACTGAATTGTGGTCACTATCACCGAAGTGCTCACCTACCTCCAATTCTAACACCTGGCCTGGTTCATTACCCAGTACCAAATCCAATGTGGCCTCGCCTCTTGTTGGCCTATCTACATACTGTGTCAGGAAACCCTCCTGCACATATTGGACAAAAACTGACCCATCTAAAGTACTCGAACTATAGCGTTTCCAGTCAATATTTGAAAAGTTAAAATCCCCCATAACAACTACTCTGTTCCTTTCGCTCCTATCCAGAATCATCTTTGCTATCCTTTCCTCTACATCTCTGGAACTTTTCGGAGGCCTGTAAAAAACTCCCAACAGAGTGACATCTCCTTTCCTGTTTCTAACCTCAGCAGACGTGTCCTCATCAAACGTCCTTTCTGCTACCGTAATACTATCCTTGATTAACAATGCCACACCTCTCCATCTTTTACCACCTTCCCTGATCTTACGAAAACATCTAAACCCTGGAACCTGCAACAACCATTCCTGTCCCTGCTCTATCCATGTCTCCGAAATGGCCACAACATCAAAGTGCCAGGTACCAACCCATGCTGCAAGTTCACCCACCTTATTCCGGATGCTCATGGCGTTGAAGTAGACACACTTCAAACCACCTTCCTGCCTGCTGGTACACTCCTGCGACCTTGAAACCTTATTCATGACCTCACTACTCTCAACCTCCTGTACACTGGAGCTACAAGTCAGGTTCCCACCCCACTTCTGAATTAGCTTAAGCCCTCCTGAAGACCATTAGCAAATTTTCCCCCCAGGATATTGGTACCCCTCTGGTTCAGGTGTAGACCATCCCGTTTGTAGAGGTCCCACCTACCCCAGAATGAGCCCCAATTATCCAGGTATCTGAATCCTTCCCTCCTGCACCATCCGTGTAGCCACTTGTTCAACTGCTCTCTCCCCCTATTCCTTGCCTCGCTAGCACATGGCCCGGGTAACAAACCAGAGATAACAACTCTGCTTGTTCTAGCTCTAAGTTTCCACCCTAGCTCCTTGAATTTCTGCCTTGTATCCCCATTCCTTTAGTGTCTGCATTTCCAAAAGCCAAAAACATTTTCAAAGAACTAATCCCCTCTTTTCTTACTTTGATTTTGCAATTATGAAAACATCATTGAACAGGAAGAGATGTCGGTCTTGGGTTTGGAGGCCAGTCTTGAGCTGGGCGTGTCCTTCCATTAGTAATGTTCTGGACGGACTTATAATCGACTGTACAAGAGGGCAAAACTCTGGACTGACTGGAGATCGGCAAGTTTCTCTGCAAAACAAAGCAAAGTGAACATCAATAATTTGACTTTTGTTTAACATTCAAACTTCAAGAAATAAAACTTATTTTTGTCAATTAGGTAAGTTATTATTTCAGCATATTACATGTGCATAGAATTAATGTTTAAAATGTTACTGAATTTAAGCACAATAGCAGAGTTTTAGAGTAACTCATTCCTATTTTGTCAGGTATAAATTAGTTTGAATACTTCTCACTCACGGCACCTCACTCTTTTAGCAATGGTACCACTGCAACCTGAGCCCTAGTAATAAAAGTATTAGTCAGACCAGAGTGAATTTTACACATTGTTCTCCTGCAATTGTTATTCACCCAAGAAAAAGGCATGGGGGATCGTGAGATTTGTGTGGAATATGCTAATATGCTAGGGGATTTTGAAATCAAGAAAGAAATGGTGTTGGGTCTCTTGAAAAGCATTAAGTCCCCAGGGCCTGATGGTACCTACCTGAGAGAATTAAGATGCAAGAGAGGAGATTGCTGGGCCCTTGGCAAAGATCTTTGTATCCTCGCTAACCACTGGAGAGGTCCCGGAGGAATGGCGAGAAGCTAATGTTGTTCCTCTGTTCAAGAAGGGAAGTAGGGAAAATCCAGGAAACTGTAGACCAGTGAGTCTCACATCAGTCGTTGGGAAGCTATTGGAGAGAGTTCTTAGGGATAGAATTCACGCACATTTGGAAAAGCGTGGTCTAATTAGGCACAGTCAGCATGGCTTTGTGCAGGGTAGGTCATGTCTTACTAACTTGATTGAATTTTTCTAGGTGATGACGAAGTTAATCAACGAGAGTAGATCAGAGACTGTTGTCTACATGAATTTTAGTAAGGCTTTTGAACAGGGTCCTAATGGTAGGCTCATCCAGCAGATTAAGAGGCATGGGATCCACGGTGACTTGGCCGTGTGGAATCGGAATTGGTTTGCCCATAGAAGATAGGGGTATTGGTGAAAGCTTGTTTTTTTCAGGCTGGTGGGCCGTGACTAGTGGTGTTGTGCAGGGATCCATACTGGGACCTCTGCTGTTTGTGATATATATAAATGACTTAGATGAAAGTGTAGATGTGTGGATCAGTTCATTTTCAGACAACACAAAAGATTGGTGGAGTTTGGATACTGATTAGTTAGTTCAGTGATTAGTTAATGTTCTGTTCTCAGCGGGGTTGGTACTGGAGAGTCCAGGGTTGCTGTTCCATGTTGCAAGCAAGTGTCCCCTGAAAATAACAGGGCAAGAGCTAGTGAACACAATAGGCCCATCTGTGATGCCACCATAAGTCAGATAACCTACCAATATTTACTGTTCAGACTTCTACATAACAAATCAGTGCTTGGAAAAGATATTAAAGACCTACCAGTGTCCATTAAGCTGCTAGAACCTGATTATTTATATCATGTAAAATGTAATTTTTTTTGAAAAAATATCACTTCATGCGCTTTGTATCAAGATTCATGTTTGAAAAATGCAAAGCTGAAATGCTCCAATACCACCTCTCATTCACTCACCACTACTTTCTGAACAGCAATGAGGGACGAGCGCTAAATGCTACTGATGCCCACATCCCATGAACTATTGAAGTAATTTCTCTGTTACACATTTGCTTTGCTCTTGTCACACGTTGGACTAGCTGATAGAACACTGTATCCTTACCTCCATGGTCACTCAAGGTTCCTTAACAGTCCATCAAGAACCCTCACATCAGGTCAAAGGCCTCCCCTTATTCTCAACCTATTCCCTTCTACACCCGCACCCGTGAGCCAGGGGAATATCCAATAAATAAATACATAAATAAAATAAATAAAATCTGGTCTTTTGGACCCAACAAGGATGGAATATATTTGAATAAGATTACTTCTTATTCTCCCCAGAATGTCTCAGCAAGTTTCTGTCCTCAGAAACTTCAAATATTTTACATCCGAAAAGCCAATTAACTTTTAATACTTATTCTCAAGTTAGGGCCGGACAATGCCTCACAGATCTTCATCATGAATCATAATTCCACAGTGAAAGTATGTGTAATTTATAAAATATAACATCGTATTTCCTAGAATTTTTTTATTTCATTTTCACTGAGTAACAATCTGTAGTAGAAGTTAATGGACAGCACAGTGGCTCAGTGGTTAGCACTGCTGCCTCAAAGCACCAGGGTCCTGGGTTTGATCCTAGCCTTGGGTCACTGTCTGTGTGGAGTTTGCACATTCTTCCTGTATCTATGTGGGTTTCCACTGGGTGCTCTGGTTTCCTCCCACAGTCCAAAGATGTACAGGTTAAGTAGACGGGACATGCTAAATTATATGTAGTGTCCAGGGATGTGCAGGCTAAGTAGATTAGCTACGGGAAATGCAGAGATACAGTAGCAGGCTGGGTTTGGGTGGGATGCTGTTTGGAAGGTTGGTGCAGACTTGATAGGCTGAACAGCCTCTTTTTGCACTGCAGGGATCGTACAAGTTAACTCAAAGGTTTCATTTCATTTTGCCTCTTGCTAAAATGGAGGTGTTCCAAGCATTTCTATTAATCACCACCTTTTAATCACTGTTAGTTTATTTTAGGTAACTCCATTGCAATAAAAAGGTGTGTTTATCATTGTGGAATTTTCACACATTTCTCGTTAGTAAACTTTGAATGAAGTGGTCAACGTTAATATTTTTTAAAATTGCCAAAAATATGGAAAACCCAGAGATGAATCTTCTCCATATTCAACATGATCTGTCATTACAGCACTAGCGACTTTTCAAAATCAAACAAGAAGATGTCAATTTCTGAGAAAATCAGCAGTAAAAGATCACTTGTTGTCATAGAGAACTTATTCATAATGTGACTTCATTTTTAACAATCAAACATAATAGATAATCAAAAAAAGTAGCGAATTAGTAGGCTTCAAAATTCCACTGGTATTCTATTTTGGAAATTGAATTAATATTAACATTTCATGCAGCTTAATTTTATAAACTACCAGAGTTTAAAGACAAAAGTTATTATTGATGGAAATTTAATCATAGCATAAACAAAATGAGTTAATAACTTTGCGTTGAGGTTTTTAAAAGTTCTTCTGCAAAATTTTTGTAGGAAATCTGAGTAATACAATTAAGCTGCATTAGTGCTGGCAGCTAATAAAAATGATTCCATTACTTTAGTCGACTGAATGGTCCTGATGCCGATGTAAAAAAAATTGACACACAGCACACGCTGAGTGTAAACAAACTGAATTCAATTGGCAGAGTCACATTTCTGCACAAAAACAAGAATGAACTGCGGATGCTGGAAAATCTAAAACAAAAACAAAATTACTGAAGACACAGCAAGTCTGGCAGCAGAGTTAACGGTTTGAGTCCAGTGACCCTTCTTCTGAACCCATTTAGGGAGTTAAGATTTGCACTAAAGATGGCAGGACATAGAGTAGAAAGCAAAAAGCCTCTATCTTAGGCTTCATAAACAGAAGCATTTAATTCTAAAAGTTCTTGTTTGGCCCTAAATTGTGCTCAGATCCTGTCACCACACTTTGCAAAGGATTTGAGTGCCCTTGGAGAGTATGAACGGGAAATTTACAGGAAGACTTCAGGAATGGGGAACTTTAGCTATTGGGTTAAGTTGGAAAAGGTAGGGCTGTTCTTGTTGAATGAAGTAAAGTTGTAGGGAAGTTTGTTTGATGTGTCCAAGACTATGCAATTTGGTCGAGTTGGAGAAATTAATGCTGTTCTTTTTGGCAGAGAGCAGCAGGATCATACACTTGTGGAATTCTCTTCCCCAGAAAGTAATGACAACCGGGTCATTGAATTTACTCAAACTAGAGTTAGTTAGATTTTTGATAGATAAGGGAGTCAATGATTATCAGGGACAGCAGGAATGTGGACTTCAGACCACAAGGAGATTAGCCACAGTCTAATTGGCACAGCAGACTCAAAAAGGGCTGATGGCCTGCCCCTGTTTCCAAGGACAAATCTAAGATTTTGATTGAGAGATACAGAGGGGTTGAGAAGAACAACTTTTAATCTAGAGTGGGGTTGACCACAAACACTGTGTCCACAGTAATGACAGGAACAAAGACAAAGACAAAGACAATCAAAGATTTCAAAACAAAATTGGATAAGTTTTTGAGATAACTAAATTTACAAACAACCAGGATAAAGTGGGAGAATGGAACAGAATACATCGTTCAACAATAGGGATTTAATAGGTCAAACATCCTCCAGCATTGTAATGACTATGGAGATATATAAAACATCACCTGCTTTTGTTAATGCGTGCTCTGCTCTTTTCATATTTTCCAATTAGTTGAACAGCTCACATTAAAGGAATCAAATGTCTGTCGACATTTTCTATTGTCTGCTTATGTGCTCTCACTTCCAAAGATAATTTCATCAGCCCCTCTGGGTTGGAGAGTGTCAGAAGCCCATGGATAAGCCAGATTCAGTGTTTAAAAAATAATCACTCCTTTAAATAACCTTGTGCATCGAGTCTCACATTGACGATCTTCATCCAGCCGGGAGATTTTCTTACACAATAATTCCATTTTAGTTGGCATCAGCCATGACTTGAAATATTGGGCAAGGTCTCCATTTGCACAGAAATCAAAGCAGCAAAAAGGGTGAAAATGAGATTCCTAACAACTGAGTGGGAACTCTGCTAATCACACAGAATTTTCTGGGGTCAGATATTTTAATATTGCAGGCAAGCTCCTGGAAGCAGTGCCACCTCCAACTGAGAGTTGCCGGAATGGCGGCAATTGAAAAGGGACCGCAGCATCAAAAATGCATTGGTAGGACAACTACCAATCACTTATCTTAATAGTGCCTTCAGGTCTACAGGATGGCTGATGGTCCTCTGATTCACTGATGAAGTAATGGTCAAGGTTCACAACAAAGTAAGGCAATACAGAAGCACACTGGTTGGGTCATACATGATAAACACTGAAGAATAGCAGCAAGTGTACAAACTGCACATATGCAGCACCTTGCTGACACAAACAATTTAAAGCTCTTCAGGAAATATTACAAAAAAGAGGCTATTACAAAAAGCATTACAAAATTCAGCACCATACTGTACAAAACATGGCCGTCACTAACAATAACCTCCCAAACCTTGTGCTAAATGGAGTTAATTATTTACATTCAATGTCCAAGTTGCAACACAATCCCTTTTAACCTAAAATTAGACACCTAAGCGATCACTGTAGTAAAAGCTAAACAACTTTAAGTTGTGCTGCAGAACACATCCACCATCAGTTAAATTAGGGTCGGTCATGGCACTCAGCCAAATATTTCCATTCTTTCTCAAGCAGAAAAACAGTCCATAACAGCAATTCAGGAAGTACCACATCTGGTGCCCTCCTCAATCTCTCAGCCATAACAAGAAACCCTTTTCAAACTGATGGAAGGGAGAGTACACAGTGGAGATGACAGAAGGCAGTAATTCCCACGGAAGTCAGTCAAGTATATGATGCGATGTTGTTGGTTGCAAGTGAACTGTACATTGCAGGAATTTAATCCATCCCTGTTGCTGTGGCTGGCAATATTGCTTAGAGTACATATAGGCTGATGAATGCAATTTGAGCCAGTGGAATTAGTCAACAAGTCAGGCTGTCACACAATTTATTGGTACTTCCCTCATGAAGCACAGATTTGACAAATGCAGTTCCCACCCAGCTAGAGATAAGAATGCACTGGTACGTATGTTTTACTATAATGTTATCAGCAGATAGATGCCAAGTACTTCTCATTTGTCTGACCAGATCTTTCCTTTATTGTCCTTCTTCAAGTAATGGAGATAGAAAATCCATTATGGCTGCTCACTAATTAGAGGAGAACAAAAACAGGAGAGACCATGGCAGAATTAAGATATGAAGATTAACATAGAATTGAAAGAAGGCTAAGGAACGCACTTTGTAAATGAGAATTTTACCAGACTTTTTAAAAGAAACAGCATGTTGGATATGGCTTTTAAGTTCACATCTGCATTCAATTTAGCACATAGTAATACGAGATGGTTGTTTTAATATCTGACATTAATCACTTATTTTCTCTCTTATTTATAAAATTTAACTATAACACTAAGGTCTCTTGTGGTGCAGTGGGAATATCCCTACCTCTGAGCCAGGAGGCTCATGTTCAAGTCTCACCTGCTCCAGAGGTGTGTAATAACATCTCTGAACAGGCTGATTAGAAAATAGGTTAAAGCGTTTTTTTCAAAAGGAAGACTTTAATTATACCACTAGGGCTCCTGTGGTGTAGTGGTAGTGTATATATCTCTGAGCCAGGAGAGCCGGCTTCAAGTCCCACCTGCTCCAATATCTTTGAACAGGTTGATTACAAATGTTAAAAAAAAACAACAAAAACATTGGAAACCAAACTCAACAGGACCTCTCAAGTGTTAATTCTGATCTCTCCCTTTCTCTGCAGCTGTAACACTGTATTGTGTGCTATGTTCTGTAACCCTGATGCACTTCATATGGTGTAATCTGCCTGTAAAGCACACAAAACAACACTTTCCACTATATCTCAGTACCTGTGACAACCATAAATCAAAGCAGATTTTGGCACTTCGATACTGTATGATCTCAAGTAGCAGTATTTGCTTCAAGGAAAAGATAAAAATATAGCAAAGATTGCAAATTCTAACATATAATGAATAAACTACAATTTGGGCCACTGAATCCAGCTCTTCATTGATTTGGGCGCACTCTGCACAAAACCATCCTAATTCAGCACTAAATTAGTGGTTGTAGATTCTTCGTTATTTGAGTATGGCCATGTTGCAAGTGACCTCATCACCCTCACTGGGTCATCTCATTCCTGAAAAATATGACCTCAGTTTAGTACGGATGGCCATAGAATTAGCATTTCAAGTTGCTAGGCTTAGGGAATTCTTTGTACTGTGCCACCTCTGGCCTTCCTCAGAGCACGTAAGATGTTACAAGTTTACCATATATGGTCCTTGAAACACGCTGAACCAAATGTCTGTACTTGCCACCTATTAGGCTGATTGTTTGCAAACACTTCCTAAGGAAGGTTGCCTGCAAGTCAGAATTTGTGTAATTTTTTGGGAAGTGTCCTTGTGTAGTTTGTACTGACCATCTTGATGTTGTTTACCCTGCAACAGTTTTCTATAAAATCTCCTCAGGGATTCTCCAATCATCCATACGGTAGAAAGGGCTTTCCCAACTAAGTTACGAACATGTGAACAAGGAAGAAAAGTAGGCCGCTCAGCCCTTCAAGCTTGCTCTACCATTCAATAAGATCATGGCTGATTTTAACCTTGACTCTACATTCCTGCATATCCCCAATTATTTTTCATCCCTTTAGTAATCAACAACCTAGCTACCTCTGCCTTAAAATACTGAAAGGTCCAGCATCCACTGCATTTTTAAAGGAAGTGAATTCCAAAGGCTTGAAGATGAATTTTCCACAGGTTAGTTGAGTACAGCACAATGAAGGACCTTTTGTTTATGAGGTTCTTCTGCCATCAAATTTTCACGATCGCCCTCAGGTGTCTTTGGTGAAAGTGCCCCAGACCTCTGATATTATTGCAAATCTACATTCCAGCCTGGGGCTGACAAGGGAGGCAGTGACTCCTTTTAAGGTCAGAGGACTATATCTATTTTTCCTACCTCTATTAAAACAAAAACGTTATATTATCTGACAGGAATCCTCTGTCTTCTCTGACCCGGCCCTCACTAAAAAGATGTTTTTATATGATGAACCAGCATCCTGCATAATCCTGCAGGTTAAAAGGAAAGTGAACATGATCTAATTGTCTGTTCATGTGTAAATGGTTAATAATTGGAATGTTCAAATTGATGCCATTCCATTTCTCACTTAAACACTCTAAGAAATACATTTAGTTTAGCGGCAAGCCATTTTCCATATAATTTTTTGTGACATACTGATGTTTTGTCGTTATGGAGTAACCTCTGTACTAATGCATATTACAGCAAATGGTATACACCCTGGTCATTGTATTGATGACAATACAATTAAAAGTGTGTAACAATATTCACACGAGTAGGATCAGTCTTGTCAGGCATTACGATTAGTGGCAATCATTCTTCTTTTCCAGTTACGGAAGCTTAGAAGTTAATAGTTTAGGATATTATATTCATGACTAATCACTGTTAGAACAAGAATAATGATGAAGCAAACAGCTCAGAAATTCTTGTGCACAAGGAAACAAGTCTTTAAACAGAAGGTAGATCTGTTTTACTCAAGGTCACAAAAATTCATATTCAAAGCAGGCAAGTGAAAATAAACTGAACTTGGAGAAAGGAATATTCTGTAACACTTCTTTATCCTCTTGATCCTGAACAGTTAATAAATGGTTGGTTAAGAGAACTTCCAAGATTGTAAACGTTGCATGTTAGAAAAAAAATACAAGAATACGAGTCAATATCATTGCAAATTGAAGCAGTAATTATTGAAATATTAAGATGGATTACCTGATCTTATCGGATAGGTTAACTTTACAAAGCTCTTAATTCTTTGAATTTAGGTAAGGCCTAATGGAATTAACTGCCATTAGGTTAGGTTAGAATCATTTTAATGGTAAGATAACCATTTAGGCGCCCGCTAAACAAGAACCAGCAACTTCTTCACTTTCACTCAATCCCACTGCCAAACATCACACTGAGTTATTAGCACTAAAATCCTATAAATTTTATGAAATGTAAGCATTACCTTTGGAAGATGCCTGTTTTCACCAATTTTATTAGGCTTACAACTTGGTCAGACAAATGACAAACAAACTGTAAATCAATACATTGTCATTCTTATTTGATTCATGTAAACAATAAATACATGAAGTGAAATTATTTGTTTAATTGTACTGTATTTTGAAAAATTATGGGTAATTTGTATTTCTATTGCATCATTAATAAATAGGATTGCTGTGATTCATATAGATTAAAAACTAAAAAAGGCCACAGAAATATATTTTAACTAGCTATTTGTAGTGATTTGAAATAATTGTGCTGCTTTGGGAGATGATGTGAGGTAGAAGAGAAAACAAAGCTTCCTTTAATGGAGTACAACATATTTTTTAGTGTTTCCATTTTAAAACGTATAGTCAAAAAGAACTACATATATTTGCCTCGTCCTTCCATTCACCACACAATGCCAACTTTTAAATTGATTTTCATTTTCCAATAGTATCTCAGTGGAAAAATGTGACAGTGGCTTTTACTGGAAATTCTATTATAGAAATGTGTCATGCAATAGGCCTCACATTAATGCGTAGAGTCACAGAGGGCAAAAATTGTACAGTCCACCACAACAGGGTTTGCAAAGGCACCATGATATTCACTGCTGTCCTGCCCCTCACTGAACATGTCTCACAGTTTAAAGGTGCAGTGTGCAAGGCCTAGCTTGCAAAGCCAGTATGCTCTTACCCAAGTTGAAGCTTTTAAGTAGACAATTATTGCTCATTTAGTCTTCCATCCAGACTCAGGGAAGAAGCCTAACAAGCTATCCCATTTGGACCTCAAGATTAGGAGGAAGACTCTCAAAAGGCCCCCTTTTCCAATTTGGGTATTATTCCCTAAGGCCTACATCTGCCCCACAAGGGAGCTCAGATCCCACCCGACTCCCAAACCCTTCATCAAGGCCCACTATTCACAATTCCAGGCTTCACATACCATCCCAGTCATGTGATTCCCCTACCCCCACAGTCACCTAGCCCTGGACCCTGGGATGTAAAATTTGGGAACTGATGATTGGTGGCACAGGTGCTGCTGGAATTCCAGGACTACAAGCCAAATCAGATGCAGGTGGGATTTCCAACCAAGTGAGGGAGCACGTATCCCATATCCAGCCAATTAACACTCCTCAGAACATTAAATAACTGAGGGATTGCTATGATGTGCGTTACCTTCCGACTCTTCAGATAGCATTGGGTTCTCAGCCTTGCTTTGTAAAAGCTGGCCCAGAATGTTCGAGGAAATAAATATCAGGATTTCTTTAGAACTTCTCATCTTTCACTGTTGAAGCTTGAGAGACGAGAGACGAAAGTCAAAAGTGCAAGAGAAGAAAGTTTTCATAACTATGTTTTGTTGACAGTTCAAAAAGTTCACTGTTAATTGCTTGCCCTTATGAGATGTTTAACACCAAGACTGAAAAAAAGCATATTTAGAGAACAAAAATAGAAGGGCAGACAACTTCTTCCTCATTCTAATTTGACACATTTCAAAAAAAAAAGCAAAAATGAATTTATGAAAGTATAGAAAACCTCAGGGAAACAAATAGGAAAGTAGGTCGAAAAGAGAGACAAGGAGCAACTAAACAGTCTGAAAGTAATAGGGCCATTGATTATCCAGTGGGGGAAGAGAACATGAAAGCTAAGTGAACGGATAGAAGGTTATGGTTTAGTGACAAAGCAGTAACGAGGAAAGAAAGCACAGAGGGTAATGAAAATAGTGAGGGATGAAGGAAATGAGAAAGCAATTGGAAAGTGAAGGAGCAATGAATGGCATGGGAATGAGAGGATGGAGAGAACATTGAATTATGTAAGGAGAACAGAGACACATTGGACTAAAATCTACTGGCCCCCAGGTAGTGCGATCAGAGCCAGGGAAACCAATAAGACATCAGAATACCACATGAAAAGGTAATCAGCTTTACGGAGATAGCCTCATTGTTAAGCGAGGGAGGCTATAGGAGCCAGAACCTTCATATCCAACAGGATTTTAGCAGGAAAGACAAGACACAATCCTAATAATCCTCCAAAGGGTTCTCTCCATCCATTCAGAAAAATTCAGGATGGTTGAGGCCAGATTTATAATTACACTTTGCTTCCAAGAGCACCTCCAGGTTCAGACAGACAATCTCTCAATCCCTAGCCTGCCTGGTGGTACCAACATGGTTTCAGGACTTTGGCTTGTCTCATGGCAGACAGCGAGCAAGTCAGTTAGAAGACCAAGAGAAACTCACATCTCTGTCAGCAATTGTGGGCTTTTGACCCTCAACTGGTCACAACATACTGATTTTTACTGTGAGCTTTAGAATGACAGTCTGTTTCCTCCCCTCCCCATGCAGCCTGTAGCCATTGATGGCTTTTTCACTACCAGATTAAATCATATTACCCAACACCTCCCTCGCAAAAGGAAGGAAAACAATGGATTTAGGCAAGGGATAGCAGAGGACGGCAGAGAGATTTAAGGGACCTAGAGGGAAGAGAAAGACAGAAACATCTGAAGACAGAAATACACCACATCAGGCAGTATCTGCGGTGAGAGTAAATGGGTTAATACTTCGAGACAGCTATGAATGGTCTTCATAACTGAAAGGGGCTGCAGAATAACTATTTTTATGCTGTAGGCGGAGGCGAGGTGGCGTGAGTTGAACAGATTGTGAAGGTGCGCAGAGAAACAGGGAGTCTTACTGGTGGTAAAAGGAGAGATGGATGTAAATGACAGGTGTGAAAAGGAGAAAATGGATCCTCTCTGTTGACAGCAAAGCCAATAAGACATGGCCTGAAGTGGGGTGGGGGAAGGATGCAAGAAAATTGGGGGAACATGGGTCAGCTGATGTTTTGTAACTCAATAATGGATGTCATAAAAAAGTGCCTCACAGTGGAAAATGAAGTATTGTTCTTCCAGCTTGCATAGAATCCCTACAGCGTGGAAGCAGGCCATTCAGCCCATTGAGTCCACAGTGACCCTCTGAAAGGCATCCCTCCCAGAACTGACACCACTACTCTAGCCTTGTAATCCTGCATATCCAACTGCTAGTCCACCCAGCCTGCACATCCCTGAACACTATGGGCAATTTAGCATGGCCAATCCACCTACGCTGCACATCTTTGGAATGGAAGAGGAAAATCAGAGCAACCAAAGGAAACTCATACAGAAAAGGGGAGAACGTACAAACTTCACACAGCAGTCACCCGAGGGTGGAATCGAACCCAGGTCCCTGGTGCTGTAAGGCAACAGTGCTAACCACTGAACCACTGTGCTGCCCCTTGCATTAAGCTTTGTTAGAACACTGTGGCAGGCCCAGGCTGGAAATATTAGCATGGGAGCAAAGTGGTTTATTCAAATGGAAAGCAACTGGAAGATTGGACTCTTTCCTCTGGACAGAATCCAGTACCCACAGCATTTTGAGGACAACATAATCAAGTAAGCATGTGACCACTGGTGGGACAGAACAGGCTGCGAAAGGGATTTAATTTGATAAATGTGAGAAACAGAATCACAGCAGGAGATCAGTCTGCAACGGCTGTTAGTCCCCACTTCCATTGCTTTCCAAATTCAATCAAGAACACAAATAACAAGGTGGACTTGTGTAATCAATTCATTATAAATTGATAATAACAATTTTGCTGAAGTTAGCATTTTCTATTGTCAAACCCCAAGACTAGATTTTTACTTAGGTGTAGGATGGGGAGGCGACAAAGAGAGAGCTGGACTGAAACTTGATCCACAGCCTGGAATAGGCTTCCCTCAGGCCCTGCAGAAATTAAGTGACACGGCCTGAATAACAGCCATTATCTTCTTCATCGCCCTACTACAACCCTACAGATTGGAAATTCCAGTGGTACGCTTTCTGACATCAGGCCACAATGGGACAGAGAGAAGCTATTGATGAGGCTGGAGATTGGAAGTTTCAGAGTTAAGATCATAGGTCACGTATGGAAGTTCATGCACGTATATGTAAATATGCGTGTGTTAGAGCTTTAAGAGTGGGGTTTCTTGCAAGGCTTGATATGCTAAAGAATCAGGAAGTAAACCACATGACCCACTGCCATGGGCAGTCCATCAAGAAGCAGGTTAGCACAATACTGCATAAATGGTTATCTATAACTGCAAGTTGTAGACTAAGCTGTTAATAATCCTGTTTGAGTTTTTCAATAACATGGATCCACTCTACTCCATCATTATTATTTATTGATAACTGTGCTGGTATGCTGCACTGGTAAATTTGAATTTGTGGAAAAAAAAGCCATGATGCAAACTTGAAAAACTCAGAAGGCCTCAGATAAGACTCAAAGCAGTGCAGAAATAACATCTACACTGAGACCTCAGAGAAACTGCGGGAACAGTTAGTGGTTGAATTATAACATTAAAAACAACTCAACGCTTTTTTTAAAAAAAAAAGCAACCCCCTGGACATTGACAGCATTTGCAAAAGAGAGGAAGCATCAAAAAAAGGTGTCCGCCAAATTTCTGAGAATGAATAAGATGGTCACAGAGTTTCTATTCAAATTTAAGCTTTTTAAACAAAGGATGGAGCCATGCTTTTCAGGCTTAACAGTTGCAGAATCAGATAAGCATGTAGTGAAAATAAAGATAGCCATTGGAAAGGAGGGATTGACAAAGTCAGCATGTTTCAAGAGGACAAGAGAGATCCGGCTAAACTAAAGGTATATGCTGAAAAATAAGTTGTGTGTAAAAAGAAACGTTAGAATTCACTGCCTAAACTTGATGCCTTACAGGCAACAGCCACAAGAATCAGCTAACAAGGTGTAGAGCTGGATGAACACAGCAGGCCAAGCAGCAGAGGAGCAGGAAGGCTGATGTTTCGGGCCGAGACCCTTATTCAGAACTGGGTTGAGATCAAAATTCAGATTCTTAACATCTTAAACCACTTACAACGCATGTCTACTCTTGTTGTTGAAAAAAAAAAGTTTAAAATTCCCTTCGAATATCACAAGTTAAAAGTAAACCTAATTTTTGTCAGCATTGTGCATTTGTATCCAAAAGAAATATTATTTTGATTCAATTGCTTATAGACTCTGATTAGTTTATCTAACTCGGGAAATATGTGGACACTGAGTTCTGAGAGGGACGCATTATTTTCCTACAAATATTATGCAATTGTCTAATAATACAAGCAAATACATATTTCTGGTCTTGCAGGTTGTAAAGAAACTAAAGTGACTTTGACAAATGTGAACCATGGAGACTGGCTCATGTATAAAAACTATTCCGTAGGCTGAGGTTGAAACAGTTAAGCCACGCACAAAAATGTAATATTCAAGCAAACCAAAACACATTTAAAAAGAATACTTACATTTCCTATATAAAGTCATAAAATTAAAGCATCAATAATGGCACTTTTAAAGGTATAAAAGGTGCTAACATTTCTACTGCAGTTGTCAACATTGAACAAAATTCTGTACGTGTCTTCTTGCATGTATTTCACAAATATCTTGAAAGCATGTTATGACATCAATTACACTGCCTTCTTCAGATAAATTCTCATCTGTGTTGCAGTCATAAATCCTTCCAGGGCTCAGACTCAGAGGGCACTAAGTAATGGTATGCCTTATTTGCCAGAGTGATTTATAACCAAAGTACACTATCATTGTTTTTGGAGTGTACATGCAATTTTAAAGGTAACAGCCTTTTTAATTTCTTTTTAAAATGTACAGCTGTCTACACATGGTACCTTAAAGGGGTGATGTTGTGCTCAGCCTGTGTGTGAACTATGTAAGTTGCTGTACAAATATGCGATCACTAGAAATACTATTTATGGCTGATGTCATGTGTCAGTTGGTAAGGCAACAATTCCTGCAATTTATCACTTTGAACTTAAGTAATTTATCTGAAAGAACAAAATTTTGGGGCACCATTAAGGTTGTAAAGAATAGTGGAGAAGACGAGGTAAATCACATGTTATTGGTTATGTGATAGCAACTATTGAAAATCCTAGAATTATTCGCACGATGATATGTATATTCTGGACATGTGCGAGTCCAAGCTTGAAAACGATGCTCATTATGGATAAATGATCAGTCAACACTCAGTTTAGACACAAGCATGATAAACATCACTGTAAGGCAACAGTAGAAGTACAACTGTGACATTGAGAGTCAATACCTGCAGGAGAGAGTGAGGATAATTACACATGTTACTTTCGCACAAATACCTTCAAACTATCAGAACTCTGTTGCACTTCTAGAGAAATGTTAAGGGCAATGATTTAAATAGAAGTGCTTTAGAAAGTGTAAGTAAAGTTTCTGTCCATATGTACTTCATTCAATCTCTGCTATTTCACTCCATGCAATATTGCCAGATGTGTAAAAGTCTGCAAATAATAATCACAACCCAAGTAGTCACCCATAGAGAACATCAAGAGCAAATAAAACACTTGTTGTGAAATTAGATTTAAAATAAGTTGTCGTGGAATCCTTAGCCACAATCTGAGTTTTAAAATATTAACTATCCATGCAGTCAGGTTTTAATGGATACCCTCAGTTGACACTCAGAAGTTTATTATTATTAGTATTAAATTAAGTAAAATATCTGTGAGTGGATCCAGTTAAACCTTCTGCTGATATTTGCTAAACAGAGTCAAGCGTTTTCTCTGAGCAAAGAATGCTTTCAAAAGTGAGCTATCCCGAGGAGCAATGCAGATGAAACAGAGATGGATAAATTCAGATAAATCACAAGCTCAGGACAATAATGACATGGGGGAAGGAAAAGGAGAAATAGCAATTGCCAAGAGAAACTGGTGATCTAGTCCTGGTCAAAAAAAAAGTGCTCAATTCCCATTGGAAATCATGGACATGCCTAGAAAGATTACGTAGTGAAACATTGTTTCTGGAATTTAGATGGTGATAGTTCTCATTTTTATAATATTTTGAATATTTTTATGATATTTTGAATAAAGTTTTGCCAAGTGAGTGTTTCAATAATTTACAGATTGATAAGCAACACCCAGAAAACCACAAATAATGAAGCAGCAAGAGGAAGACAGGAAATAAAATGTGATATGTATCGCGAAAGAAAATGTACAGGGAAACTAATAGGCCAAAGACCGATAAGCCCTGTGGACCTGATGAATCCTAGGATATTAAAACAAAGAGCTAAAGAGATAATGGATACACTGCTGGTAATCTTCCAAAGATCCTTAGATTCTAGAAAATTCACGGAAAACCACCAACGTAATAAAGAGGGAAGGAAACAATAGTCAGATACCTATAGGCCAGTTAGTTTAACATGTGTAATTATGAAAGTGTTAGAATCTTCTTCTTCTGACGAATGTAACAGCAGAGCATTTAGAAATGCATAATATGATCAAGCAAATTCAGCATGGATTCACAAAAGGGGAAACCATCCCTGACTAATTTATTAGAAATTCTTGAGGAATTAACAAGCAGGATAGATAAAGGGAAAGTAGTGGATGCAATATATTTGGTTTCTCAGCAGGCATTGGGTAAGGAACCATACATTAGGCTACTTAATAAGATAAGATAAGAGGCCACAGTGTTGGAGTTCCTATATTAGCATGGATAGAAGATTGACTAACTAAAAGGCGGCAGAGTTGCATTTTTCAGGGTGGTAACCTGTAAAGGACGGAGTGCCACAGAGATCAGTGCTGGATCCACAATTATTTACAATATATTATTAATGACTTCAATGAGGAAACTAAAATGTATGATAACCAAGTTGGTGGATGACAGAAAAATAAACAGGAAGGCAAGCGGTAAGAATGAGCTGGCATTTGAAAGGTGGAGGAATGCTGAAAAGCACCACTATCTTTGCTGCAAACGTCATCCCTCCCACCACCACTTACCTATGTCTGGCCTCTGACTGACTGGCAGCTCTCAGTAGGCAATGCTTCTGCAAACCACCCTAGGTCCTTGATTCTGGGAAAGGCCCACCGCTCTCTTCAAGTGCTCTCCAGGTTTGCTTTCAAAAAGAGGAGGCAATATTGGGCTCTTTCCTGGTCTGCAACTGGCAGGCAAGATCCTGATAGCCTCTATTAAATCCAGCTCATTATGGTGAAAGAGAAGCATCAAGAGGAGATACATTTTTTCTAAAGCATAAAATTACAAAGAATTAATACAGAAACAGGCCATTCAGCTTATGTAGGCCATTCCAGCATTTTTGATTCACTTGAACCTCCTCCTGTTTCTCGCCATAACATTACTACCATAATCAATGTTTTTCTTTTTCATATACTTATTAGCTTCTCCTTAAAATCCAGTAATACCATTCATCCTAACTCCATACTATAGTAGCAAATTCCTCATTCTTACCTCTCTCCATATTAATTAATTTCTTGTGTAATCCTTAATTGATTTCTTGATGATTATCTTCAGATAAATCAATCTCTAATTTTGTTTCTCCCCACAATTGGAAATGTTATTTTTGTGTAGATGTTATCAAAACTTTTAGCAATTTTGAAATCCTCTAATAGATTATCTCACTTCACTATCCAACAAAAGAAAGTGATACTCAGCCAGTTCATCCTTTTTGGATGGATATTCCTCACAGCTCTCGTATCATCTTTGTGGATTTATTTTGCACCCAGTGCAGGACCTCTATATAATAATAGTAACTATATTAAATATAATTACACAATACACCATCAACGATAGATAACACAGTATGGAGCTGGAGGAACACAGCAGGCCAGGTAGCATCAGAGGAGCAGGAAAGTTGACATTTTGGG
>JAHRHZ010000264.1:24130565-24143909 GCA_024137785.1 Ginglymostoma cirratum
CAGGACCCTTCCTCAGAAGAGGGTCTTGTCCCAAAACGTCAACTTGCCTGCTCCTCTGATGCTACCTGGCCTGCTGTGTTCCTTCAGCACCATACGGTTATCTCTGACTCCATCATCTGCAGCACCATTAACAATGTTGGATCTCTGAAGCTGCACTGAATACTGACAATACAGTAATCTGTTTCATAGCTAAAGAAGTTAAAAGCAATGCTGGTTCATTCAGTTGACCACAGTAGTGCACCACAATAATGGACATGACACTTAATTCTATTATGGTCCTGCAAGCAAATGCCATAGCTATTGAGATTCAACCAACTCATTCTTTAGCATTTTCGATGATTCCCAGTTAAAGAAAGAACTTCCATTTATATAGCATCTTTTGCAATTTCAAGACATTCTAAAACATCTTAGATACAATAAAGTACTTGAACATTAATTTTTTTTTGGTTCTTCATGGGAGTTGACTTTTGACACTGTTACATGATGCCTATATTGTCCATCCCGCTCCTTGCTAACATCTATTTGTGAATGATGTTGAGCAATATGCAGCATATCGTAATTTTGGCCACGTTTGTAGGACCTGGACTGTGGTATTCCGCTGCATTGGTCAAATCAGCAAAAAAACAACCTGGGTGGAAGAATGCCAATCGGTATACCACCCAAACTCAGTAAATCCACAGATCTCACGATGCTCTGTACAGTTGGATTTAATGGTAAGCCAAGGAGTCACAGTGTCAGTAAATAGCCCGGGTCCCTTAAGACTTGTATATTAAATCACCTTTAGACCATAAGAAATAGGAACAGGAGTAGGCCATTCAGCCCCTCAAGCCTGGTCCTCCATTCAATAGGACCGCGTCTAATCCAACATTCCTCATGTCCACTTTCTTGTATTTTCCCCATAACTCTGATTTTCCTACTGATCAAGAATCTATCATAGCGTGAAATGAATTACTGAACCCCATCAACAATTATAAGCCCGGTGTCTATACTTTTAGTCACTGACTAACTGCACAATTATATTTATCCTATCTCTTTTTCCAAGTTAAAAGTAGATGGTGGTGATCTGTAAAGATGGCCATGGGCTGTTTTTGTATCCTTTAAAGATATTGCTCTACTCATTCTTCAGTTTCTAGATCTAAAATCAGCCTCTGGTGAATACTCAGAATGGAGTTTGAGTGACATAAACAACGTCTCCACTATGTACATACCACAAGATATCATATCAAAGCACATTTCAGGCCCTGGAAGTGCTGCCTAATTATCAAAGAAAGGCATGACAAAAATCTGTTCTCAAATACGTTTCTTGGAAACGTAAGTACATCTGAGCCAGCCAACAATCAAATTGATAGAACCTCACCCTAAAGTTCAACAGCAGACTTAATAAGCTTTTGTGTTGCAACCACAAGTTCAAGAATTCCAATTAAAACAAACTCACATTTGAATTGAATTACTGAAAAGCATGTGTGTTATCAGAAGCAATTACACAGAAATCAAATTACATACAAGAATGCCAGCTTTGCTCTCCAGAATTATGTCCTAACCCATTGACCATGGATTAGTCAATAAAGGCAAAGCCATCTTGCCCCTCCTTATTAAAAAGGAGACAACAAAATAACAAAATTGTAGGGATAAAATAAACTGCAATTCTGTACTTGGCTGATATAGATTAGAACATAGAAACATAGAACATAGAACAGTACAGCCCTTTCAGCCCACGATGTTGTGCCGACCTATTATCCTACTCTAAGATCAAACTACCTGCATACCCTACATTTTACTATCATCCATGTGCCTATCCATGAGTGGCTTAAATGTCCCTGATGTATCTGACTCCACTACCACCACCGGCAACATATGCCCACGCACCCGCCACTCTCTATGTAAAGAATCTACCGCTGACATCTCCTCTATCCCTTCCTCTAATCACCTTAAAATTATGACCCCTCCTAATAGTCATTTCTGCCCTAGGAAAAAGTCTCTGGCTATCCACTCTATCTATGTTTCTCATCATCTTGTACACCTCTGTTAAGTCACCTCTCATCTTTCTTCGCTCCAATGAAAAAAGCCCTTGCTCCCTCAATCTTTCCTCACAAGACCTGCCCTCTAGTCCAGGCAGCATCCTGGCAAATCTCCTCTGCACCTTCTCTAAAGCTTCCACATCCTTCCTATAATGAGGCAACCAGAATGGTACACAATATTCCAAGTGTGGTCTAACCAGGGTTCTATTGAGCTGCAGCATAACCTTGTGGCTCTTAAGCTCAATTCCCCTGGCAATGAAAGCTAACACACCATACGTCTTCTTAACAACCCTATCAACTTGGGTAGCAACTTTGGACAATCTATGGACTTGGAACCCAAGATCCCTCTGTTCCTCCACACTGCCGAGAATCCTGCCATTAACCCTGTATTCTGCATTCAAATTCAACCTTCCAAAATGAATCACTTCACACTTTTCTGGGGTGAATTCCATCTGCCACCTCTGCATCCTGTCACTGTCCCGCTGCAACCTACAACAGCCCTCCACACTATCCACAACTCCACCAAACCTCATGTCATTAGCAAACTTACTAACACACTCTTTCACTTCCTCATCCAAGTCATTTATAAAGATTACAAAGAGCAAAGGTCCCGGAACACATCCCTGCGGAACACTACTGGTCACTGAGCTCCAGGCTGAATACTCTCCATCTGTTACCACCCTCTGTCTTCAACTGGACAGCCAATTCTGGATCCAGACAGCCAAATTTCCCTGAATCCCATGCCTCCTTACTTTCTGAAATGAGCCTACCATGGAGAACCTTATCAAATGCCTTGCTAAAATTCATATACACCACATCCACTGCTCAACCTTCAATGTGTTTTGGTCACATCCTCAAAGAATTTAATAAGGCTTGAGAGTCATGACCTGCCCCCCTCAAAGCCATGCTGATGATATCTAATCAAGCTGCGCTTTTCCAAATAATCATAAATACTATCTCTCAGAATCCTCTCCAATAATTTGCCCACCACAGAAGTAAGACTGACTGGACTGTAATTCCCAGGATTATCCCTATTCCCTTTCTTGAACAAGGGAATGACATTTGCCACCCTCCAATCATCTGGTATGACTCCAGTGAGCAGTGAGGACACAAAGGCGCAGCAATCTCTTCCCTCACTTCCTGTAGTAACCTTAGGTATATCCCATCTAGCCCAGGGGGCTTATCTAGCCTCATGTTTTTCAAAACATCGAGGACATCCTCCTTCCTAACATCAAGCTGTTCGTGCATATCAGCCTGTTTGAGCAGATCAGCCTGTTTCACGCTGTCCTCACAAACGTCAAAAGTCCTTCTCACTGGTGAATACTGAAGCAAGGTATTCATTAAGGACCTCCCCTACCACCTCCAACTCCACGCACAAGTTCCCACCACTATCCCTGATCGGCCCTACCCTCACTCTGGCCATCCTCTTGTTCCTCACAAGAGTATTGAACGCCTTGGGGTTTTCCTTAATCCCACCTCAAGGCTTTTTCATACCCCCTTCTGGCTCTCCCAAGTCCATTTTTTCAGTTCCTTCCTGGCTATCTTGTAGCCCTCTACAGTCCTGTCCAATTCTTGCTTCCTCAACCTTAAGTAAGCTTCCTTCTTCCTCTTGACTAGATGTTCCACATGTCTACTCACCCAAGGTTCCTTCACCTTACCATTCCTTCCTTACCTCAGTGGGACAAACCTATCCAATACTCATAGCAACTGCTCCCTAAACAACCTCCACATTTCTGTCGCGCGTTTCCAAGAGATCATCAATTCCCAATTTATGCTCTGCAGCTCCTGCCTGATAGCATTGTAATTTCCCCCTCCCCCAATTAAATACTTTCCCATACCGTCTGTTCCTATCCCGCTCCATGGCTATAGTAAAGGTCAGGGAGTAGTGATCACTGTCACCAAAATGCTCTCCCACCGAGAGATCTGACACTTGGCCTGGTTCATTGCCAAGCACTAAACACAATATGGACTCCCCTCTGGTCAGACTATCTACATTTGAGTCAGAAATCCTTCCTGGACACCTGACAAAAATTGCTCCATCCAAACTATTTGCACTTAGGAGGTTCCAATCGATATTAGGGAAATTGAAGTCACCCATGACAACAACCCTATTACTTCTTTCATTCAAAAATATATTCTCCTCATTCTTAGTGAACTGGGTGCTGGCTGCTGTTATACATCATTTTTTGTACAATTTTTATACATTTAGTTTGTAATTGACATTGAACTGAAATCTACAGTTTAAGTTCTATAATTGTCAGCTTTAAGCAATGTTTTAGCAAGGCCTCCAGTAAATGAGCAGTTAGGCTTAATTAAGAAATAGTTGAAAGTGGATGCTCTTTAAGTGAGCCAGATAGGCCTTAGGAGCATATAAAAATTAGCCAACACTTGAAAATGGCATTGCTCAGGCCTAACATCGTGCACACCAGTGGAAGATGCTCAGGCGTGCAGTAGAATCCCATTCGCGCGTACCCGTCCTAGGACAGAAATTCACATCGGCCCCAGGGGTGGGGGTGGTGCAGGGAGTGGGGAGGTGAATGAGAGTTCTGTCAATTAGGAAACCAGCAGCACTATTGGGGACGGTGGGTTCTATTCCAATGGTACAGTCCACACCTGACGGTGTTGGAGCTGGTGCTGTTGCCAACCACGTAACTAGAGAAGTAGAGAAGTTTTTAAACTAAAAAGTGGAGACAAGTGATTGGACTTTGGAAATCAGGAGGGAAGATTCAAGAGTCAAACCCAAAGGGGAAGCTGGGAGATGATCAACTGCGTGATAGAAAGGGACAGTGGGTACAAGTCTAAAAGTTAACCGCCAGGTAAGACTAGAAAAGTAAAAGGATACATCTAAAGGCTCTGTATGAGAACAAACATAGCATTCAAAACAAAATAGATGAACTGACAGCACATAGAACTGAATAAGTACAATCTAGGAGCCATTACAGAGACAGGGTTGCAGAATGACATGGATTGGGATCTGAATCTTGAAGGCTTCAGGACACCAGGAATAACCAGGAAAGTAAAAAAGGTGAAGGTGTGGCTCTGTTAGTTAATGATGTTATAAGTGCAGTAATAAGAGGGATGACATCAGTTGGGAAGCCAAAACAGATATAAAAAGACAAGAAATCATTTGACAGTGGTGTACACAGTCCCTAATAGTAACCACATGGTAACTTGGAGCACAAAGGAAGAAATAATGATAGCTTTCAGAAAGATAATCCCACAGGAGATTTTAATCTGTATACATAGAACGGTAGGTCAAATGGGCAAAAATGGCCTAAATGAGGATTTTGTAGAATGTCTTCAGATAGTTTTTTTAGAACAGTATGTTGTGGAGCTGACCAGAGAACTGGCTCTACTAGACCTGGTAGTATGCAATGTAATAGAATGAATGAATGACCTCATAGTGAATATAACCAGATAGCAGTACTCATATGACTGAATTTTACATTTGCTTTGAGGGATAGAGGAGTGGGTCCAAGACTATTTTAGTAACTTTAAATTTGGGAATAAGGGGGGCATTAAAGCAGTGCTGGCTAAAGTGAATTGTCAAATTAGGTTAAAACAATAAGTCAATAGAGATGCCATAGATTCATACGGCGCAGAAAAGGCCCTTTGGCCCATTGACTGACAAAACTAAAAGTGCAGTAATCCTAATTTCCTGCACTTGTCCCATATCTCGAATGTTGTGATATTTGAAGTACTCATCCAATTTTTTTTTTTTTTTTTTAAAATGTAAGATTCCCAGCCTCCACTACCTTCCCAGGCAGTGCACTCCAGATCCCTATTGCCCGCTGAGTAGAAATGCTTTATCCCCCAAATCTCCTGCCTGTAAAACTATGCTCTCTCATCCTTGAGCCCTCAACCTGCTCCCTATTCACTTTGTCTGTACCCTTCATGATCTTATACACCTCAATCATGTCCCCCATACAGTCTTCTCTGCTGTAAAGAAAACAATCCAAGTGTATCTAGTGTCTCCTTATAGCTCTCAATTTCTCCATCTCAGTTAATATCTTGGTAAAACCTCCTATGTACCCTTTCTGGGGCCATCACATCCTTCCTGTAGTGAGGTGACCAGAACTGCACACAGTACTCTAATTGTGGCCTAACCAGTGCACTGTACGACTCCAACTGCGGTAGCTGCGCGTATTGAGAATGCTATGCAGAATTATGTCCAGTGATGACCAGATTGTGGGGACCCAATGCCCTGATCTCCAAAGTTGACAGGGCACTTTGCAGCTTTTTCTCCCTGGAAGGTATTTGTTGCATAAAGTTTCTGGTGCTACCAAAGACCAAGACGTGTCTGTTGGTTCTTGTTTATCCTCCCCAGACCAGGATGATCAAAAATAGTGGGCCATGTCTTGGGTAAAGACAATATTATTAAATTGGAGGGGGTTCGGAAAAGATTTACCAGGATGTTGCTGGGACTGGACCGTTGAGTTAGAAGGAGCAACAGGACAGGCTGGGGCTTTTTTTTCACTGGAGTGTAGGAATTTGAGGAGTGATCTTATAAAGGTTTGTAAAATCGTGAGAGACATAGATAAGGTGAATAGCAAATGTCTTTTCCCTCAGGTAGGGGAGTTCCAAACTAGAGGGCATATTTTTAAGGTGAGATGAAGAAGATTTAAAAAGGGAGCTGAGGGGCAATTTTTTTCCCCCCACACAAAGGGTGGTTCATATGTAAAATGAACTGCCAGAGAAAATCATAGATGCAGGTGCAATTACAACATTTAAAAGACATTCAGACAGCTACATGAATAGAAGTGTTTAGAGGGATATGGGCTAAATGCAGGCAAGTGGGGCTAGTTTAGTTTGGGAAATTTGGTCAGCATGGACAGTTGGAATGAAGGGTCTGTTTCTGAGCTCTATGACTTAGGGATTCTGCTAATAGTACTGTTAAGCTCCCACAGAACCGGAAGTGTGGTATGGTTATTTTCCATTCAGAAGTTAACAATCAGGTTAAAAAGGTTGATTTTACAGACAGGTCAAAGCCACAAAATATTTAATTGTTTTACATGCTCCGGTAATGACAACTTCAGAAAATTCCAAGTTTGCATGTGGTATTTTTCCCCACTCATTCTTAATTTCAAACGGAGACTCCCAATGTACTGATGATTAAACTAGGTTTAATTTCCTGCTGTATAAATGACTTTGACTTTGTCAGTGGCCTCACCTTCATGTTGTCAGATATTGCATCTCAAAAAGGTAAAAATATATACTTATCTAAATGAGTTATCACTTCAATGCAGAATTATGCTAGCAGTCTGGTAGATTAATGAATCATTATATTAATGCAAATGTTATACTTTAAAATTGTGTATTCTGTCAAGTGATTCTCCACTTAGAAAGCCCACAGCTTCATCAAAGAAGGGAAAGAAAAAAGCTGAATATTCTTAAAACACGACAAAGTAGGCCATTCTGTCAAATAAGGCAGTACTAGCTATTTCAAATAACAATATAGCTAGTTCCCAATTCCCTGCAATAATTTTCTGCTTTAATTATTTATCCAATCTCCTTTATGAAAGCTCAATTGAAAAATGAAACTCACTTCTCACTTTCAAACAACCCATTATCAAATAATCAATCTGCCTGGGAAGAATAGTTCAATTCATTGGCTCAGTCAGGGAATTATGTACAACTACAGGGAGCTGAATAAGAAATTTATAACATGGTAAGGTGTGTGTGCATAAAGTGATTTGATTTACCTGGATAGTGATCTGGGTTTGCTCAGGGCTTTGCTAATCACCAAAGGTGCTGACTGTCGTCTCTGGGCTAGATTTTTCATTATCTGCAAAAAAAAAAGAGAAAAAAGCAACAAAGATTCAGTTACCAGCACGAACCAATTTATCCTCAGTTACGTTTTTAACTGGGAAATTCAAAATTCATAAACTAATCAGCATTAACAATTCTAACACTAGCAGGATGGCAGTTCTGCGAGCTTGGTTATAACCACAATAACTCAGTGTCACAAAGTCAGAGCAGCAAGTTTTGAAAGTTTCATACAAGCTGAAGAATGCTGAGGGGAAGGAGTGGTATGGTCACTGGATTAGCACTGGGGACTGGAGTCTGAATCCCACAATGGCAGATTCAGAAACTTGAATTAAATTATAAATCTGGAATTAAAAGCTAGAGAAAAAAAAATAGTTGATTGTTGTAAAAACATATTTGGTTCACTAATGTCCCTTGGGGAAGGGAAAGCTGCCGAGCTCACTTGGTCCGGCCTTAATGCCACCCTAGATCCACTGCTACATGCTTGACTCTTTCGCTACTCATTTATATTTAACCATTACAAAATCTGATACAAAACAGGATCCTGAGAGAATGACTATGTCCCAGGCACAACAATCACCAGGCCCAGGTCAATGCTGTTGGTGGGACAAGACAGAGCCAAAGGTAGCAGAACAGTGTTTCACAGTTAGGAAGGAATCCAGACTCCACAAAGTCTCAGCTTCAGGTCAAACATAGGCAAGGAAACCTTCTACCAATTATCACCCACCATCCCCTTCAACTGATGAATCAGTTTTCCATGTTAAACAGCACTTGGAGGAAACACTGGCAGAAGGGCAAAAGAATATATTTTGGTTGGGGTCTTCATTGTCCAACGCTAAGAGTGGCTCATTAGCATCACTACTGATTGTTCGAGTCGTAAAGGATGTAACTGCTTGACTGGGGTTTGTGACAGGGGACCAACAAGATGGAAAAACATACTTGAATTTGTCCTCTCAAATCCACCTTTAACAGATGCATCTGTCCGTGACAGCATTGGCAGCAGTGACCTCAGCATAGTCTCCACAAAAACTAAGTCCTGCCTGCGCATCGAGGATACCCTCCATTATGTTGTGTGGCACCACTACCATGTTGATAGGGCTCAATATTGAGCAAATCCAGCAACTAATGACTCTGACAGTTTTTTCTCATAACCCTTCATGGTTTCTCTAATATACTTTTACACCACCTCTCTGAACCTTCTGTATTCCTTTCAATTCTTAATTGTATTTTTCTACCTGAACCCGTCAAAAGCACATTATTGAATGAATAACCTTAAAAAGAAATTTCAATTAAGAATCAATAAATCCCTCCCTTAACGTGGTAGCTGATTCTAGTTGGTTTCTATCATGTTGCTGGCAACACTGGTCTCACTTCAAATGTGAAAATTAACCTTATGGAGACTGTCGGCTAGATTTAGATTTTAGATTTTATTGCCACATGTACTCAAGTACAGTACTACAGGAGTACAGTGAAATGTGCACAATCTCACCACAGAGGGCACCATCTTAGGTAGCAAGGTACCCAGGTACAAAAATAACCTTAGGTACAAAGTAGTAATGACAAGAGTTAAAAAGTTAAGCATTACTTCACAGAATAGTAGAAAAATACAGAAATAAGGCAATAGTTAACATTGAAGTCCTTTGTACTAAAGTGGATCATGGAGCATTCTACAAATAATTTGAACTTACATAAAAGATGGTTGGAATATTCTATCCTCAAGCCAAGAGAAGTCCTGTAGCAGCATTTCTTCATTAGTCCAGTGTACATGGAAAAACTTTTTAACATTGCTGCTACTATAAATTTCAGTTTGCTAGGGTGTCTGAGTTCCAACTACTAAAGCAAATCTTCTTCACCCAGCTCAAGGAAGGCACTCAAATGAGAGGGGAACAAAGGGTACTTTTCAAAGACTCCCTGGAGACTTCCACCAAGAAATGCTACATAAACGTTAGTGCACAGGAAACCCTCATTCTGAAGAAACCCCGGTGAGAAGGAACACAATTCTTCAATAATACATGTTGGCAAGAGGAAGTACGGAAAAGGAATGCCAACAATCTAAAGGCCAAGGACCACGTCCACCTCCCAGAAGCACCTGCCAAACGTGAGGTCAGATATGCAGATCCAGGATCAGGCTCATCAGCCACACAAAGACCCACAGAATACCTGAAGAGCCATACAGACTTCTAAACATCAGTTTAGACAATTTATCATTTTAATTCCAATTTTTTAAAAAATAAGTGATTACTTATAGACAGATACAAAGCTGCAAATGTTGATCACTAACTAAATCACCTTAAAAAAAAAGTTAAAAATTACTAATCCAATACCAGATATTGCAGGATCATTGAGAATCAGAATAACAGCAGGCATTGCTGAATTGTATCTGTGCATTTGAAGCAGCAACCAATGCAAGAACCTTCAGGGAGAATTTTACTCAAAAAATATTATATAGTGTTGATATCCTCATCAAATTGATTGATATAGTTCAATATTTATGTAAGTTAATACTTTGCATGATGGCAGTAGTAACAGTCACAATAGGCTAAATGTTCTTCTGTACTATAAATTTCTATGTTTCTATTGCGTGCATTACCGCAGTACACTTGACATGGTAAGGAAATATTTCTGGTATCATCCCGGTGTTCAGATCACAAAAGTTTCAGCCTGCACCTAAGGCTCTTACTATGTTTTAGTGTGACATTTTCACATTGTCCTGATTTTTGTTGACAGAAATTGCCCTCGCACAACTTAAGCAAGTAATAATTACAATTAACAGTTAAAGTTGTTTCCACTAGAATTTAGAAGAGTGAGGGGTAACTTAATTGAAGCATATAAGAATGGGCTTGATGTTTCCTCTTGTGGATCAGTCCAGAACTAAGGGCATTTTTTAAAAATTAGGGTTATTCTTTTAGGGCCACAGAGGAGGAGATTTTGTTTTCCTCTCAGATGGTTGAGCGATTTTGGAACTCTACCTCCAAGACAGTACAAGTGCAGTCATGGGGCATTTTTTAAAGACAGAGGAAGATAAATTCTTTTCAGGCAGGGGTATCAAACGTTTTTGGGGTAAATGGGAATGTGGCATTCAGAACAGAAACAGATCTTCCATCATTCTATTGAATGGCAGACCAGACCTAAGGGGCCAAATGGTTGACTTCTGTTTCTATTTTGTATGTTTGTAAGATTCGCAGAGTACAATGCATTTTATTTTCCTAGAGAAAAGCAGCATAGGCTAGAAATTAACCTTGGCAAAGCGATATGTGATCCTATCAGATTATTTTGATGGCAAAACATTTTAATGATATCCTGTTAAATTGCACAAGTCCATAGACATTCTAGTTTGACATTGTAGATGTGAAGCCAATTTGGGATATGGTGGGAGCTGGGATTCCTTCTTTTAGGTTTGACACTGTTTACATTCCTAAAGCACTGAAGGAAAACTTCAGGCTCTATGCAATCCACAGTCAATGCACTGAATATTCCTGAACTAATTGCATCCCAAATCAATGTGTACCTTCTGCTCAGTAAAAACACATTTGAAAACAATACATTTTTAAGTGTCATGTTGGCTGGCAGCCATTAACAACAATGTAGATTTTTCGCAGTTTTGCTTCACCTGATCCGGATTGCTCCTTGCTGCAACTGATCATAGAATGGTTTCGACGTTGAGATATTCCCTCCTTTGAAGTGAATTTTTTTTTCAGCATTTCTTGAAACGTTGTATATTATTTACTACACAGAAACATGCTCCATTTGCTGTTAGAAATGCCTGAATTTTCTCCCAAATTCTCAAAATTATAGAGAATTCCACTACTTGCTGTTTGCTTATATTATTGACTAGCTACATTAAATAGATACTGTTATCAAGTGAACAGCATTTACTTTGAAAACCCACCACTATTTTAAATGAAATTTAAAATAAAACCAATTTCCACAAAATGACTGCAAAAACAGTGTCTGCCCAATAAGTGATAACAAGGCGTGGGGCTGGATGAACACAGCAGGCCAAGCAGCATCATAGGAGCAGGAAAGCTTGACGTTTCGGGCCTAGACCCTTCATCAGAAATGGGGGAGGGGAAGAGGGTTCTGAAATAAATAGGGAGAGAGGGGGAGGCGGATAGAGGAGAGGATAGGTGGAAAGGAGGCAGACAAGTCGAAGAGGCGGGGATGGAGCCAGTAAAGGTGAGTGTAGGTGGGGGGGTAGGGAGGAGATAGGTCAGTCCAGAGAGGACGGACAGGTCAAGGGGGCAGGAGGATGTTACTAGATAGGAGATGGGGGTGGGGCTTGAGGTGGGAGGAGGGGATAGGTGAGAGGAAAAACAGGTAAGGGAGGTGGAGATGAGCTGGGCTGGTTTTGGGATGCGGTTGGGGGAGGGGAGATTTTGAAGCTTGTGAAATCCACATTGATGCCATTGGGCTGCAGAGTTCCCAGGCTGAATACGATTTGCTGTTCCTGCAGCTTTCGGGTGGCATCACTGTGGCATTGCAGGAGGCCCAGGATGGACATGTCGTCTGAGGAATGGGAGGGGGAGTTGAAATGGTTCGCGACTGGGAGGTGCAGTTGTTTGTTGCGAACTGAGCGCAGGTGTTCTGCAAAGCGGTCCCCAAGCCTCCGCTTGGTTTCCCCGATGTAGAGAAAGCCACAAGGGGTACAGCGGATGCAGTATACCACATTGGCAGATATGCAGGTGAACATCTGCCTGATGTGGGAAGTCTTCTTGGGGCCTGGGATTGGGGTGAGGGAGGAGGTGTGGGGGCAGGTATAGCGCTTCCTGCGGTTGCAGGGAAAAGTGCCGGGTGTGGTGGGGCTGGAGGGGAGTGTAGAGCGGACAAGGGAGTCGCGGAGGGTGTGGTCTCTCCGGAAGGCAGATAAGGGTGGGGAGGGGAAAATGTCTTTGGTGGTGGGGTCTGATTGCAGATGGCGGAAGTGTCGGAGGATGATGCGTTGGATTCGGAGGTTGGTGGGGTGGTACGCGAGGACGAGGGGGATTCTTTTTTGGTTATTATTGCAGGGACGGGGCGTGAGTGATGAATTACGGGAAATGCGGGAGACACGGTCGAGGGTGTTCTTGACCACTGTGGGGGGGGAGGTTGCGGTCCTTGAAGAATGAGGACATCTGAGATGTACAGGAGTGGAATGTCTCATCCTGGGAGTAGATGCGGCGAAGGCGAAAGAATTGGGAATAGGGGATGGCATTTTTGCAGGAAGGTGGGTGGGAGGAGGTGTATTCCAGGTAGCTGTGGGAGTCAGTGGGCTTGAAATGGACATCGGTTTCTAGGTGGTTACCCGAGATGGAGACAGAGAGGTCCAGGAAGGCGAGAGAAGTGTTGGAGATGGTCCAGGTGAACTTCAGGTTGGGGTGGAAGGTGTTGGTGAAGTGGGACCGGGGAATTGGAAGTTCTGGAGGAGGTGGAGGTCGTGGGTGGTGTCACGGACGTAGGTAGGGAATCCACAAACCTGAATGCCCTGGTCGACCCATTGTCTCCGCCTGCTCCTGCCCCACCGAACTCATCTCCACCTACCTAGACTCCATTTTCACCCCTTGGCCCAGGAACTCCCTACCTA
>JAHRHZ010000264.1:24144009-24244592 GCA_024137785.1 Ginglymostoma cirratum
AATCCACAAACCTGAATGCCCTGGTCGACCCATTGTCTCCGCCTGCTCCTGCCCCACCGAACTCATCTCCACCTACCTAGACTCCATTTTCACCCCCTTCGTCCAGGAACTCCCTACCTACGTCCGTGACACCACCTACGCCCTCCACCTCCTCCAGAACTTCCAATTCCCCGGTCCCCAACACCTCATTTTTACTATGGACGTCCAGTCCCGATACACCTGTATTCCTCATGCAGATGGCCTAAAGGCCCTCCGCTTCTTCCTGTCCCGCAGAACTGACCAATCCCCCTCCACCGACACCCTCATCCGCTTAGCCGAACTCGTCCTCACCCTCAACAACTTCTCTTTCAATTCCTCCCACTTCCTACAGACAAAGGGGGTGGTCATGGGTACCCGCATGGGCCAAAGCTATGCCTGCCTCTTTGTAGGTTACATGGAACAATCCCTCTTCCGTACCTACACTGACCCTAAACCCCACCTCTTCCTCCGTTACATTGATGACTGTATCGGCGCCGCCTCATGCTCCCACGAGGAGCTCGAACAGTTCATCCACTTCACCAACACCTTCCACCCCAACCTGAAGTTCACCTGGACCATCTCCAACACTTCTCTCTCCTTCCTGGACCTCTCTGTCTCCATCTCGGGTAACCACCTAGAAACCGATGTCCATTTCAAGCCCACTGACTCCCACAGCTACCTGGAATACACCTCCTCCCACCCACCTTCCTGCAAAAATGCCATCCCCTATTCCCAATTCCTTCGCCTCCGCCGCATCTGCTCCCAGGATGAGACATTCCAATCCCGCACATCTCAGATGTCCTCATTCTTCAAGGACCGCAACTTCCCCCCCACTGTGGTCGAGAACACCCTTGACCGTGTCTCCCACATTTCCCGTAACTCATCCCTCACGCCCTGTCCCCACAATAATAACCAAAAAAGAATCCCCCTCGTCCTCACGTACCACCCCACCAACCTCCGGATCCAACGCATCATCTTGCGACACTTCCGCCATCTGCAATCAGACCCCACCACCAAAGACATTTTCCCCTCCCCACCCTTATCTGCCTTCCAGAGGGACCACACCCTCTGCGACTCCGTTGTCTGCTCCACACTCCCCTCCAGCCCCACCACACCCGGCACTTTTCCCTGCAACCGCAGGAAGTGCTATACCTGCCCCCACACCTCCTCCCTCACCCCAATCCCAGGCCCCAAGAAGACTTTCCACATCAGGCAGATGTTCACCTGCACATCTGCCAATGTGGTATACTGCATCCGCTGTACCCCTTGTGGCTTCCTCTACATCGGGGAAACCAAGCGGAGGCTTGGGGACCGCTTTGCAGAACACCGCTCAGTTCGCAACAAACAACTGCACCTCCCAGTCGCGAACCATTTCAACTCCCCCTCCCATTCCTCAGACGACATGTCCATCCTGGGCCTCCTGCAATGCCACAGTGATGCCACCCGAAGGCTGCAGGAACAGCAAATCGTATTCAGCCTGGGAACCCTGCAGCCCAATGGCATCAATGTGGATTTCACAAGCTTCAAAATCTGCCCTCCCCCAACCGCATCCCAAAACCAGCCCAGCTCACCTCTACCTCCCTAGCTTGTTTTACCTCTCACCTATCCCCTCCTCCCACCTCAAGCCACACCCCCATCTCCTATCTACTAACATCATCCCGCCCCCTTGACCTGTCCGTCCTCCCTGGACTGACCTATCTCCTCCCTAAACCCCCACCTACACTAACCTTTACTGGCTCCATCCCCGCCTCTTCAACTTGTCTGCCTCCTCTCCACCTATCCTCTCCTCTATCCATCCTCTATCCGCCTCCCCCTCTCTACCTATTTATTTCAGAACCCTCTTCCCCGCCCCCATTTCTGATGAAGGGTCTCGGCCCAAAACGTCAAGCTTTCCTGCTCCTGTGATGCTGCTTGGCCTGCTGTGTTCATCCAGCCCCACACCTTGTTATCTCGGATTCTCCAGTGTCTGCAGTACCTTTTATCTCTGCCCAATAAGTACAAGTTATTTGGAGCCTGGAAAATATTTTTAGTTGTCAATGTTTGACAGAAGGTTCTATTTATTGTGCAATCCTGCACTACCTTCATATAGATACAATATATTTCCTGCTAAGACCACCAAAGGAAAGAACCTACTGCCCTTAAAACCTGCTCATTAATTCAATTGTAACATGTGTGATCTACACCCCATCTTTAATTGACCTCCTTATGCCTTGGTATTTTAACCTAAATTTGGAATGATCCTTAATTTTACTCAGATATTGGTCATATCTGCCTTCCCTACTCTGGGAAACTGTTGAGTAGAGAGCAGAAGAAAGTCAAAAAGGGCACATTAGGTGACTATGAAACAATGATGAAAACAATATTGTTATCGTCATCCACTCCAAAAGCCACGTGCGTGTGGTCGTGGTTCCAGTGAGAGTAGAGAAGAGAATGAAGGATAGATTAGTAATGTAAAAAGAACTATTCTGCAGAAACTTTCATTTAAAATTTGGTAGCAAGTATTCTAAGGAGCATAATGAGAAACTGAACAGCCATATAGCCAGCAGGTCATTTCAGTCACCCCCAGGAGATTTTTTTTCTTCTGTTCTACATTAACACTCAGGAAACTATAGAGAAGATTAAGGGATATAAAATTAATGGAAGGGTAGCAAATTGAATTAAAAACTGGTGTGAAAGGAGGAAGGAAAGAATAGGATTAAGGGCAGTTTCTCAGAATGGATGGCAGTGGGTAACCATGTCTCACAGAGTTCTGTTCTTGGACCTCTTTTGTTCACAGTGTACATCAATTATTTAGATTGAAGGTTGGATTTTCAGATGATACTGAACTATTGGTATAAGTAAATCTAAAATTCAAGGGAAAATGCAAGGAGTAATGGCTAACATGGCACAATGCACAAAGGAATTGCAGGTGGAATTTAATATCGATACATGTGGGATGTTGAATTTCAGTAAAATGGAAGTGTGATGTAATCATCAAGGCATACGGCATTCAGACAAATTGAATTGAATTATAAAAGCAAGATATAGTGGTAAATCATGAAGAAACCTCAGTAAGGTATAACTGGAGTACAGCATGCAGTTTTCAGCTTAACAATTCATGACATGTTGAGGTTATATAACCAGCACAATGCAGAATGGTATCTGGTATGAGGGAATATAATTGTGAATAAATTAGACGGCTCCTTCCAAAAACTCACAATGACTACCATCCTAGAAGTACAAGGGCAGCAAATACAGGGGGATACCCCCACCTACAAGTTCCCCTCCCAACCAGTCACCATCCTGACTTGGAAATATATCTTCATTCCTTCACTATTGTCAGATCAAAATCCCTCCCTAACAGCATTGTGGATTTACCAACAGCAAATGGACTGCAGCGGTTCAAGAAGGCAGGTCACCACCTCCTCCTCCTCGAGGTTAACTGTGGATGGGTAATAAATGCTAGCCTGGCCAGCAGCACTCACAGCCCATGAATGAATAAAAAAGGGTACAGAGCAAATTAAAAAGTTATTTGATAGAGATGTTTAAAATTATAAAAGGGTGGAATATAATAAGTTGAAATATGCTCTTTTCAGCAATTGAGTGACTTAGAACCAAAGGGCCTTAGATAAGATGAACTAATTTAAATTTAGAACAGATAATAAAAGAAAGAAATCTTATTTTCTAGAAGGCTGTTAGACTATGGAATGCACTATCAGAAATAGCGATTGAGGGAGACAGCATGTCAATATTTAATAACAGGTTAGATAGTGAACAAAGCAAATACATTGGATTTGGACTATTGATCATATTGCAGATACACATCAAAAACAGAATTATTGGGCTAAAGGTTTCCACACTGTAATTGTACATAATGCCATTTGTGTTCATAAGACCGTAAAACCTTAATGTTTAGAAATATTTTAGTTTCAGTATGGTTATTTTAGAAACTGTTTCTGGAGCAAATATTGACAAACTAGCCCAAAGGGAGGTTAAGCAATGCTAAACATCCCAGCAATGCATTGCTCACACTTTTCGGTCTCCGCCAGCTCCGTTTACAATCAACCTCCAACACTTCACTTTACACTTCCCTAAATCATGGTGCCATAATCAGTGCTCCTCAGTTAGCTCTTATTGTTTTACTACTTCACATGATATTATTTTTAAAGAGTGAAAGATGACAATGTTTTGTAGCTATTTTCTCAATGTTTATAACAAACATAGTTTATCACGTGAATAGCCCCACTCTAGTAGACGTGGGAGAGAGAATTCCTAACATCCCAAACCGAGTAAGGTACACATCTGCATACACATATACGCACGCACATAATTCTCTCAGCAATATAAACTGCAACATATTTGGTTCTTCATGTGTTTTCCTTAGGCTGTGCATCACCAATTTTATGTACAATTGTGTGGTCCATGTTTTATTTGCTCGATATCGGAGTAAAAGGTAATGAATTCAGGGGTCAATTAAAATCCTTAATCACCTCATTTTGGCTGACTGGATAGTTCAGATACCGTTTCTTAGCCAAGGGGCAAAAAAAAACTATTGTAAGTATATAAAATTAGATACGAAACTGCAAAGCCTTCTCTCTCCCTCCACTGCCCAATGTCAAAACCAACCTCAAAACAAAAGAGCCTTATTTTTAAAGAAAAGTTTGTTACCATGGCCTCTCTGACTTTTGCGCTTGGACAGTCACAGACATAGCATTCAAAATCCTCTCACGATGAATCAAAACAAACGTTCTTATTAAAAAGTGTATCTCTGATCATCACCTTGGGCGGCCAGTCACACTAAAACTTAGAAGTAGCGTTTTGCCACACATTTGTAGTAACATTCAAACAAATCCACAGGACACCGGTCTTTGAACTGAATGGCTTGGCCCACCCTACCTGAGGCCAAATTACCCACTTGGGCTCGATTGGTGCTGGAACAATCCAATTATCACTTGTTTACAAAAAAGTGTTTTGGATTACAATGATCCATTTTCTCTCCATACTCGCAAGGATAGACAATCTAGGTGCTAGACTGTTTCTTTTCCTCAATAGGTTGACTATTTTCTACATGCCACCATGCCCCCAATGCACAAGCTGGAGAATTCGTCAAAAAATGTTGCATTTTGACCGCATAACATTGAAACCATACAGTTTACTAGCCATCAGCTTTGATACATTGTGTTTACAACCTTCATAAACATACCAGAAAAATTCAACATACTAAGTATTTTCTTTGTGTCTAAACGATAATTGGCGTTTGTATAATCGAGGTTAACAGCAAAGACTGACAAAACTTTGGTTTTAGAATCGTCCTTATCTGCTGTGCCCTTTCCCTAATCCCAATGCAAATCGTGTGAGTGGAACATATTTACGTCGTGAACACTACTACAGACCAATAGCTGGAAACATCTCATTCTGTTTGGTATTAAGAATAAAATCCTACACAGGAAACAATCACATACCAACAAGTACTTGTCTGGACTAATCTGTACAGTGCCTCCCATCCTGCGGAAAAGCGGGATTTGCAGAAAGCAGACTGATCCACGTTTTATACAGAGCGATTAAAATTCGCAACTACCTTCTTCTCTTCTGTTCCTCCACAGCCCGATATTCGAGATTCCCCCGTCAACGAAGAAGAACGGCTCTGACCAATGTTATCCTGTTGAGGCGACATAGCTTGAAGATGTGTAATTCCTTAACTGCCGCCTGAATTCATTGCAGGGACAAGACAGCTATTCACCAAACTGAGAGCTGAGACTCTGTGTGTCGTAGGTATCGGAAACTTCATTCGGGTGAAAAGGAGTCTCTCTCTCTCTCTCTCTCTCACACACACACACACATACAGGAAGCTAATAGTTTCAGCAGTAGTTCCGAATTGCTGGCTATCTGACGATCTTGTTATTAAATAAGCTTAGTTAAAGCCAGCGTCATTGCTTTACCATGGATACTACTCGTCTTGTGTCTCGGGCTCTGGGTCTTAAAGACCCACACGGGTTACCGACTTTGCTGAACACACACCAGTTGGAAATCGGTGCGTATTATAAAACCGGGTAGGCGGTCTCTGCAGGTCCTGCCAGCCTTCGTTGTTCAGCAACCAGGTTCTCGTATGAACCGATCACAGAAATAAACTGACTACCACCAAACACTGTTACTCCTCTCTTATTTCCTCATTGCACCTCATTGACTGTCAGAGTAAACTCCTGTCTGATTAAATACTGCACATAGTTTTACGCAGAATGCGATATTTTCCCTCTCTGATTTTCAATGTTGAGAAATTAATCCACTAATAAATGGATTGTAGTGGATTGAAATAAAATACTGGGAATCAAATTGTTACAGAATTTGGAAAATAGGTTCATGGACGTTCTGAAGAAGACTGGAACTCCAAGCCTTAACTGTTTTCTTTCCACAGGATCTGCCAGACCTGTTGAGTGTCTCCTGCAATTTCTGTTTTTGTTTCATATGTACTCTTTAGTCATTAAGAAAAATCGGATTAAGTTTTGTCCTACACCCTTCAAGACTGCTGTCAATAACCTCTCCTCAAAAAGTCCAACAATAATCTTTCCACCGTCTCCAAATACTGTCAAATCCCCAAGCTTTCATTCATCACTAAAATATTGAACATTTCAATAGTTGCCAGTTTCCTGCCCAATTGTCTTTGTAACTACTTCCTTTGTTCTCTGCTGGAAGGCAGGTGAAAGCTACAGGGCTGTGATCTCCATAACAGATAAAACAAAGAGACAGGTCCTGAATCCACCCCTGCTGGAACAGGGATCAAACCCCATGTTGTTGGCACCAGACTGATCCACAACAGCCTTCCAGGTGACCAGGTCCTCAAGAAGTTCAAATTGGACACATGTAGAAGCCTGGAACCACCGATAGTGATGGTAGGGATTCCAATTCCATGGCTTACTAGGAATCTCTCCTGCTCTTAATTGCCTGTCATAGACATGTGTTTGAAGGATTTATAAATTAACAAACGACCTATTTAGCCATGTTATGAAATTCTGGAATGAAAATTGAAGCTAAAGTTTCTGACTCAGACACATGGATGTACCCAGTGCATCCTCATACCATAACTCCCTCTTGACATCCACTCAATTCTATTTGTAGCTTGCCCTGGTCTAAGCAACCAATATGTCATTTATTGGTGAGACAGCAGAGCATTACTAATCTGTACTTGTATTCATGTTTCACAGTGTTTGATATAGTTAGCTACTCAGGCATTCTGCACTGCCTCTCCTCTAACAGCCACTTCCTAGACTGCCCTAGCCTGATTCCACATCTAACGGTCTCAAGGGAATTAGCGAACCTATTGCAACAACTTCTGCTCTCATCTTTCACAGGTCCCTCGGTTGTATCCTCAGGTGAGATTCTTGCCCTCATTTTCCTCACATATATGCTGTCCCTTGCAAATATTATTCATAGCCACAAGGCCGCTTTTATACATACCCAGGCACTTAAATCTTTCCCTTATGCACTATCCTAACTCATTGACACCTTGATCCTGGATAGAGCAATAATTTCTTTTAGTTGAAGATCAGCAATTCCTACCAGATTCCCTGTGCCTTACATTTAATCTCCTCCCCTCGCTCTGGGAACCACTCGTCACAAACCTTACTGCGCACAATCTCAATATTCTGATTTAACCCTGGGTTATTTTTTGAACTCCACGTTTCACCCACCACCAAAGACCATCGATTTCCACCTCCAACTTCCTGATCTCATCATAACTGCTGCTGCAACTTCATTGCCTCCAAACATAACTCATTTTTTTTCTCCAAACTCCTGAGTACCATCTTTGTCAATGTTTTAACACTCTATAACTTGCATAATATCCTCCTAATAAATTCCTATTCCCAATCATGCCTGTCCCCATATCATCACCTCATGTTCGCAATACATCATTTGAATTTATGGATATCTCAATCACTTCAAACCTCAATCTTCATCATAGTTTAACTGTAGCAACTTCAACGTTCCTGACAGCAGCCCTTCCACTGTCCAATCCATTCATGCTACATATAGTACAATGTTCTCTCTAAAATTCTTCACCTTAGTATTTACTCTCTTCCTTCCTTCAAAATGTTTCTAAAATTTGAACTTTATGACATTGCATTGCATGATTTGCCTAACTCCCTGCTGCACATCCACTTACTTTAATTCTGTCAATATTTTGACAGAGTTGTTTGAATGTTCAAGTTGTCATTTAATTTTTTCACTTATATTCTGAATTCTGAGGAAGGGTCACCGGACCTGTAATGCGAACTCTGATTTTTCATAACAGATGCTGCCAGACCTGCTGAGCCTTTTCAGCAATTTCTGTTTTTGTTCTTCACTTATATTGTTTCCCAATTCATAATAAGGGTCCAGGTTTAATTTATTTATCAGGAAAACTGTGTTGATGCAGAAGAGGCAGGGTGAGGTCTTAATCGAATAGCTTGTATCAGTATTCACCAAAGAGAAGGAATTGGTGGAAGATGATCTCAGGTAAGGGAGTGTCAAATTTCCAAGCCAAGTTGCTATTAAAAAGAAGCAGGTGTTGTGCATCTTAAGAAGTATTAAGGTAGATGAGTCCCTGGGTCCTGATGGGATCTATCTCAGAATATTGAGGAAGGCAAGAGAACCAATTGCTGGAGCATGGACAGATATCCTAGTATCCTCTTTGGCCACAGATGAGGTCCCAGCGGATTGGAGAATACCTAATGTTGTCCTGTTTAAAAACGGTAACAGGGATAATCCAGGAAGTTACAGGTCTGTGAGCCTCACATCAGTGATAGGGAAATTATTGGAAAAGATTCTCAGGGACAAGATCCATAAACATTTAGAAGCAAATGGAGTGATTAGCAATAAACAGCATGGTTTTGTGTAGGGTCAGGTCATGTCTGACTAACTTGATCGCATTTTTTGAAGAGGTGACAAAGATGATTGATGAGGTAAAAGCATTTGATGTTGTCTACGTGGACTTCAGTAAAGCCTTTGACAAGGGTCCTCATGGCAAACTGATACAAAAGGTGAAGTCATATGGTATCGGGGTGAACTGGCAAAATGGATACAGGACTGGCTTAGTCATAGGAGAGAGAGGTTAGCGGTGGAAGGATGCTTTTCGGAATGGAAGGCTGTGATTGTGGTGTTCAACAGGGTTCAGTACGTATGTGATTTACATAAATGATTTGGAGGAAAACGTAGTTGGTCTAATTAGTAAGTTTGCAGACGAATCAAAGATTGGTGGAGTTGTGGATAGTGAGGAGGATCATCAGAGTGATACAGTAGGATATAGATCAGTTGGAGGCATTGGTAGAAAAATGGCAGATGGAGTTTAATCCGGAAAATGTGAGATGATGTATTTCGGAAGGTCAAGTACAGGTGGAAATTATACAGTGAATAGCAGAATAATTAGGAGCATTGTTATGCAGAGAGATCTGGGTGTGCCTGTCCACCGATCACTGAAGGTGGCAGTGCAGGTAGATAAGGTAGTAAAAAAGGCCCAAGTGATTAACTGATTGGTCAATTCCATGGACTGGACTCAGAACTCCCCATTGATTGACTGTGGTAGTACCCATTCATCAACTGGAATTCACCCTCACCCTACTAAACTCCCAACTCCTTTCACCATTTTTTCCATACAGTATGTTTCCTTGTGAGCCACTAGAAAGTTACAATATTTAAAGGACAATTGGACAGGTACGTGGATAGGAAATGTTTAGAAATATATGGGCCAAATACAGGCAAATGGGAGTAGTTCAGTTCAAGGAACCTGTTCAGCATACGTGAGTTGGGTTGAAGGGCCTGTTTCTGTGCTGTATGACTCTATGTCTCTACATAATGCAGCTCTGACATTGATGTGGCATCATTCCATACAATGACATGTCCACCCCTGCCTGACTAATACATTTGCTCTTCAAAGCTCTGCACCACCGCAAGCTGCCTGCCTCTCCTCCTGTGCTTAAAAGCGGGTTAAGACACAGAGGCTGCCTCTGCAGCAGAGTTGAACAATTTGTGAGTTAAAAGAAAGCTGAGATCCAGAACATGCCTGGCTCTGTGTCGATGCTGATAATTCTGTATAGATATATAAAATGCATGGCTGGCTCACAGAGCAAATCCACCTTCCAGAAGAGTAGAAGTCCTGGCTGTCTGAAAGTACATGCTTCAAGTCCTGAAGTCATGCCTGATTTCGACCGAGTGCAAGTGTGATGATGCTGTGAGACTGCTGCTTTCCCAATACTAAGTTGCATTGATGAAGAGTCCAAGAAGACCCTGGAGGCACCCTGTGCAGAAGAAACAGTTTCATGTAAAGAGGAGCTTGATGGCCTGCACAGCCATTCTCTGAGATGCAGTAGATACAGACACTAGTAGTGACTTGGTACCAGCTCTATTTTGACAGTCGGGTGTTTGGGGATCATGCTTCTCAATTGTGGAGAGGAAACTTGGGAAATGTATTGTCAGTACAGTGGATTGGGTACTATTGAGATGCAAATACATGGAAATAAGCTCATCAACACCCAACAGCAAGATTCTGAGCTCACCATCTAAGGCTTGAGGATTTACTTCTTTTCCTTGATAGCGAATCTGATTTTTTGACTCTCACCCAGTGATGTCCTCTCATTCACCATTATTCTTGACGTCTCAGAGGGGAGCAAGTTCTATCCTATATCTAGAGTTAGAGTTATGAAATAGAATTGGGGATGTTATGTTGATCACTGTTTATTATTATTCAGAAGAAGATAGTGACACACATTTGCCAGGAAAACAGAGAAATGTTAAAATTAGAGTGCAGTAATATTAGGAATGGCAATTACCCTAACATAATTTACAAGATATATAACAAAAGGTGAGGCGTGCAAATAATTTTCAAAACATATTCAGAAGAATGTTCTTAAAATATTTCCATTAAATGAGGAAGAAAGCAGTGCTGCATCTGGTTCTGGGTAGTTAAGTAGGGCAAGTAGACTTTGTAGCAGTGGGTCAATGTCTGTGTAATAGAATTACAACATAATTAGATTTAAGGAAGATAAGGAATGCACCAAATTAAAATCAAAAGTGAAACTATCCCACTGGAAAAGAGACAATTTCAGTGATTTCAAAAGCAACTTAAACTAAGCAAACTGGGAACTAAAATTGGCCAGGCAGAGATATATTAGATACAATTCAACCCACATTAGCCATAGAGTCACAGAGTCATACAGCATGGTCCAACTAGTCCACGCCAAACATGTTCCCAAGCTAAACTTGTCCCACTTGCCTGCATTTGGCCCATATCCCTCCAAATCTTACCTATTCACATACTTATCCATATGTCTTTTAAATAATGTAATTGTACCCTGCATCCGTCACTTCCTCTGGCAGTTCATTCCACACACGAGCTACGTGCCGCATAAAAACAATTGCCCTTCATGTCCTTTCTAAAACTTTCTCCTCTCACCTTAAAAATACGCCCCTAGTTTTGAACTCCCCCACCCTAGGGAATAACCACTTGCTATCCACCTTATCTGTGTCCCTCATGGTTTTATAAACCTCGAAAAGGTCACCCCTCAACCTCCTATGCTCCAGTGAAAAAAGTTGCAGCCGATCCAGCCTATCCTTATAACTCAAAGCCTCCATTCCTGGCAACATCCTGGTACATCTTTTCTGAGTCCGCTTGAATTTAATAATGCTAAACGCTTTTTTAACCACACTGTCCATCTATGACGCAGCTTTCAATAAAGTGTGTACCTAGGTCACTCTGTTCTACAACACCACAGAAGACCCCAACAATAATTGTATAAGTCCTGCCCTTGTTTCTTTTACCAAAATGCATTACCTTGCATTTATCCAAATTAAACTCCATCTGCCACTTCTCAACCTATTGACCCAATTAATCAAGATGTCTTTGTAATCTCAGACAACCGCCTTCACTGTCCACTATACCACAAATTTTTGCATCATCTGCAAACTTACTAACCATCCCTCCTGTATTCTCATCCAAATCGTTTATGTAAATGACAAACTAAAGTGGACCCAGTACTGATCCCTGTGGAATACCACTGGTCACAAGGCTCCAGTCCGAAAAACAGCCCTCCCACCACTACCTTCTGTCTCTTACCATCAAGCCAATTTTATATCTAAGTGGCAACCTCACTCTGAATTCCATGCAACCTAGCTTTACCAATTAGTCTACCATGTGGAACCACGTCAAAGGATATACTAAAGTCCATATAAACAATATCTACTGCTCTGCCCTAATTAATCATTTTATTTACTTCCTAAAGAAACTCAGTCAAGTTTCTGAGACACATTTCCGTTGCTCAAAACCATGATGTTTGTCCCTAATCATTCCTTGCCTCCCCAAATGCATGTAAATCCTATTTTTCAGAATCACCTCCAACAACTTACCCACTACTGATGTCAGGCACTATAGTTCCCAAGCTTCACCTTACAGCCTTTCCAAAGTAAAGGCACAACAGTAATCATCCTCTGCCTTCTCACCTGTGGTTATAGATGATATAAATATTTCTGCTATGGGGTCCGCAATTTCTTCCCTAACTTCCCACAATGTGCTGGGATAGACTTGATCAAGTCCCAAAGATTTATGCACTTCTACGTTTTCTAAAGCCTACAGCACTTCCTCTTCTGTAATGTGAACTGTTTTCAAAACATCAACATTTATTTCTCTGAGTTCCCTAGCCTCCATTTCTTTCTCCTCAGTAAACATTGATGTGAAATATTCATTTAGTATCTCTCCCATCTCCTGAGGTACAATGCATAGATGACCTCGTTGATCTTTAAGGAGCCCTATTCGCTCTCTGTTTGCTCTTAATATACTTGTAGAACCTCCTTGCATTATCCTTAATTTTATCTGCCAAGGCTTTCTCATGATTTGTCCTCTTGATTTCCCTTCTAAGAATGACTCCACACACTTTGTACTCTTCAAGAGATTCATTTGGTTCCAGTTGTTTGTATCTAATATACGATTCTTTCTTATTCTTGATAAAATCTCAATATCTTTATTCACCCTGAACCTACCAGCCTTTCCCTTCACTCTAACAGGAACATACTGCGTCTTCTCCCGTTATCTCACTTTTGAAAGCCTCCCATTTGTCAGTCATCCCTTTACCTATGAACAGTCTACCCCAATCAACTTTTGAAAGTTCTTGTGTTGTACCATTAAAATTTGCCTTACTCCAATTGAGAACATTAACATTTATGGAAGCCTTTTCCTTTTCCATAATAATTTTAAAACTAATGGAATTATGATCACAAATCCCAAAGTGTTCCCCTACTGACACTTCAGTCACTTGCCCTGCCTTATTTCCCAAGAGAAGGTCAAGTCCTGTTCCTTCTCTTGTAGGTACATTTACATATTGATAAAGAAAATTTTCTTGAACACATTTAACAAATACCCCACCATCCAAGCCTTTAACACTATGACACTCCCAGTCAATGTCTGGAAAATTAAAACTCCCAGTATTACAACGCTATTATTCTTACATGTATCTGAGATCTCTCTATATATTTGCTGCTCAATTTCCCTCTGGCTATTAGGGGGCCTGTAGTACAATTCCATCAGGGTGATCATCCCTTTCTCATTTCTAATTTCTACCCATATAGTTTCACTAGATGATCCTGTAGAAATATCCTGTCTAATTACAGCAGTAATGTTTTCCTTAATCAAAAACACCACTCCATCTCCTCTCTTGCCTCCCATTTTATCCTTCCTATGGCATCTGAAACCCAGAACATGGAGATGCCAGTCCTCCCCTTCCCTGAGCTAAGTTCCTGTAATAGCTATGACATCCCAGTCCCATGTTCCCATACATGCCCTGAGCTCATCAGTCTTACCTGTAAGACTCCTTGCTTTGAAATTAATGCGGGTTAATTCTTCAGAGTTACCCATTCTCCGACTTGCTCTTGTCTGCCTTTTTATAACTAAATTGCTCTTTTCTGATTCAGAATCATCCTCATCTGTCTTTCTGTTTTTACTGCGACTTAAGAACGCCCCAATCCTCCTCTCTACTAGTTTAAAGGCTCCCAAAATAGAACTAGCAAATCTCCCTGCCAGGATATTGGTCCCTTTCCAGTTCAGGTGAAACACATCCCTTTCAACCTGGCGCTGGATGAACACAGCAGACCAGGCAGTACCAGAGGAGCAGGAAAGCTGACCGTCAGGTTAGGACCCTTCTTCAGAAAAAGGGTCTGAAGAAGGGTCCCAACACGAAACGTCAGCTTTCCTGCTCCTCTGATGCTGCCTGGCCTGCTGTGTTCATCCAGCTCCACACTGTGTTATCTCTGACTCCAGCATTGGCAGTTCTTACTATCCCTTTCAAACTGGTCTTTTCTGCCTCAGAAGAGATCCCAATGATCCAAAAATCTGAATCATTGCACATTGCACCATCTCTTCAGCTAATGATTTATCTGCTGTTTCTTTTATTCCTACTCTCATTAGAACATGGCACAGGGGATAAACCAGAGATTACTACCTTTGAGGTTTTGCTTTCTAACCTTCTTATATTCACTGTTCAAAGCCTTAACTCTTTCCCTAACTATGCCATTCTTAACAACGTGTACAACGACTTCTGGCTTCTCACTCGCCTTTGACAATATGCTTCAATTGTTTGAGAATCCTTAACCCTGGCACCAGGGAGGCAACATACTGTCCTACATTCATGCTCACAGCCACAGAGTCTCCTGTCTGTGCCCCTGACAGGAGAGTCCCATATAACAATTATTCTTCTAAATCTTGACAAACCCCACTTAACATAAGGTTCATTGTTAGTATCCAAGATCTGACTACCACATCTTTTTTCCTCTGAGAGACTATCCCCTTCAACAACTATTGCCTCAAGATGAAAAGCCAGAGCATTCAAGTCACAGTTTCCTGGATGAAAGAAGAAATACAGGTTAAACTAGAGCAAAAGGTTAAGTTTATGTCAAATTTCCAATATAGAACACATTTGAATATAAGCAAAACACAGAAGGTGCAAGGGAAAATTGAAGGAACGGTAGCATATTAATAAGATTACTGGTTCAGTATTCCAGGGGCCTGGACTTAAGCTGTGAAGGCGTAAGTTCAAAAGCTACCGTGATAGCAGATGGGATTTTAAATTCAATTCATAAATAAAACTGAAATTAAAAAGCATGTTTCAGTAATGATGCTCAAGCAACCATTGGATTGTCATGAAAATCCTTATAGTTCACCAATGCCCTTTAGGGGAGGAAATCTGCCCTGGTTATCTAAAACTGGCCTACAGGTGACTCCTGACCCACAGCAACATAGCAAACTCCTAACTGCCTTCTGAAAAAGTCCAGCAACTTACATGGCAGTATAAGAATAATAAGAATAAATATAAAACTGACCAAGGCATAAACCAAGGCACAACCTGCCCAGTCAACTGTGACCGCACTAACACCCGATAGCTTCTGTCAAAACTGGAAGTATTGTCCATAGACTAGCCAAGCAATAGCCAGGCATTATCATACATACTGTAGCATGCCTTACACTCAATGGTCATACTCCTCCTTAAGCATTTATGGGTACGTCCTGCCCCATTGTTTGGACCCAGCAGAAGGGGAAGGACATTTGTGTACGATGAAGAAGAAGTGGTCTTGGGAATCTTTAATAGAAATCTCAGAAGCCGTGAAGTCTCATGGTTTCTGTTCAAACATGGACAAAGAATCCTTCTTTACATTGTCATTTATCATCTCTCTCAGTTGATCAATCAGTTCTCCTCCAGGTGAAACAGCATTTGGAAGCAGCACTGAGCGTATCAAAGGCACAGAATTTACTCTAGGTGGGGGCTTCAAAATCCATCACCAAGAGTGGCTCAGTAGCACCAGTACTGACCAAACTGGACATGTCTTGGACGACATATCTGCCATACTGGGCATACAAAACACAGTGAGTGCATCAACAAGGGAGACAAATCTACCTAGCATTATTCTCACTAATCTAACCATCACTATAACATCCATCCATCACTGTATTGGTAAGAATAACCACCGTGCAGACCTATGGAGCTGAAGTCCCATCTTTACACTGGACTTCATCTTGATGGGTGGCATTACCGTCATAATAGATTAGATAGATGAAGAACAGGTCTCACAGTTCCAAAGGGGGCTTTCATGAGCATTGGAGGTCACCAGCAGCAGCAAAATTGTTTTCAAGCAAAATTTGTAATCTTCAGCTCTAGCAAATCCTTCATTCTACGATTATCAGCAAGTCAAGAAACCAGCCCTGATTCAATGAGGACTGTAGGATAACATTCCAGGTGCAGCAATAGACATACATAAAAATGAAATGCTAAACTGGTGAAGCTTCAACACAATAGAGGTCATACTAAACAGAACAAGCAGAAATCTAAAGACAAGGAAAAGCAATCCCACAATCAATGTATCAAATCAAAAATGTGCAATCTAATGGCATTCAGTTGCAATAACAGCAGACAATTGAACAACTAACTAGAGGAGAAACTTACACAGATACTTCTGTCTGATTATGGACCGGGATGAGAGAGTGAGAACTGAAATTCCTGTATCCTTCCTGTACTGTCTTTTTTTGATTTGTTCATTGACATGGGCCTTGCTGGCTGGGCCAACATTTATTGCCTGTCCCTAGTTGCCCTTGAAGCAGTAGTGGTGAGCTGCCTTCTTGAAGCACTGCAGTCCATGTGCTGTAAGTAGACTGACAATGTTGTTTGGGAGGGAATTCCAGGAATTTGATCCACTGACAGTGAAGGAATGGTGATATGTTTCCAAGTCAGGGTGGTGAGAGACTTGGCAGGGATCTTGGAGGCGGTGGTGTTCCCATATATCTGCTGCTCTTGTCTTTCTAGATGGAAGTCGTCATGGGTTTGGAAGGTGCTGTCTAAGGATCTTTGGTGAAGAAATTGAAGGTTATGTGGCTGAATTTGTGAACTTATTCAGGATTCATTTAAGGAATGCACTAAACATAGATATGTGATGAATGGTCAGGTATTGAATTGATGGAATATGGGTCAAAAAGTAGCAAACTGGAATTCAATGTTAATAAAGGTGAGATGACACATTTTAGTAAAATGTAAAAGTACTGTTGCAATTAAGCCCTGAATGGAAATAGGTTAAGAGCTGTGAAACAGCAAAGGGATTTCAGAGTATGGATTCACAAGTTGTTAAAAACAGTGCTTCAATTTTGGTAAGGCTGTATTCAGAAAAAAATGAATGCAATTCTGTACTTTTTTGAGGAATTATAACATTTCAAAACCAAGAGTCATCAGTCAATACATAATCCTAGTAAGATCTCATTTAGACCATTGTGTGAGGTGCTGGGGCACAGATGCTGGACTGCTAAGTGACTCTGCAAGCCCCTTTGAGCACTGATATTCACAGTTCTGGTGAAAGCAGTCTGGACACAAGGCACGAAGCTTGGATTGCAGGTCTACTAATACGGATCTCATGACTTAATATGAGATTTCAAAGCAGCACTCAGACATTGGGTGACTTCCGCCTGTGCAGAAAACTAAAAGTTGAAACATCAGCCATCAGATGCTGACTCACTGCTGGGTCATTAAGTGGCCACTAACTTCACATTGGAAAAGATGGGCTTCAAAGTCTGTGTTGCCAGTCTACTCAGTGCTCCTTGATAATGACATTAGGTTATCCGGCAAGTCTGTTGATGCACCAAGCACTTCCATGTGTATATGCTTCAGCCTTTTCCTTATTATATCTAACACAAAGGAAAATAGCTGCATTTGTTGGAGGTCAATCATCTCAGTCGCAGCATCGAGCAGGGTTCCTCAGTATTATGCCCGAGGATCAACCATCCTAATCCTACCAGCTACCTCTTGTTGTTTATCATTGACTTCATTAGGAGGAGTGATACCAACTATTGGCAAATTAGTAAATGTTATGTTTGATTATGTCATTGTTTACATTATCTCATGATTATCTGTGATTCTCTTTATTTTACTAGAGTACAATCAGACCTGCCTGGAAAACACACATACAATCACATCAATAGGATTTTTAATGTCATGAAATAATTGCTGGTTCATTTAAAAGTCCTGAATTTAAACCACAACATATTGACCTTGAGATAATTCAAACCAGTCTTGAAGGTTCACAGGGCACATGTGTGACAATAAATATCATTTTGATTTTTTTCCCCAATTATTGCTCAGGATCAACGTGTTTGTGAACTTCTTTAATTTCCCCCTGCTCTTGAAATAAAGGTTCAAAAGGAGAATGTAGTTCACTTTTAGCCTAATTCCCCAAACGAGACACGTCATGGGCTAATCCCGCTGCCATGTGCTGGTGAGAATAAGTATAGGGGGATAGGGCAGATGAATGTGTAGCTAAGGAACTGCTGTAAGGGGCAAGAATTCACATTTTTGGACCATTGGGATCTCTTCTGGGGTAGAAGTGACCTATGTAAGAGGGGCAAATCATACCTGAATTATAAGGGGGTCAATGTGCTGGCAGGGAAATTTGCTAGAGCTATTTGGGAGGCTTTAACCACTAAGTGGGGTGGTGGGAGACCCAAAGAAATAGTGAAAAAAGAGATATAAATCTGAGGCTGGTACAATAGATAAGGGGAGCAAGTTAAATAGTCAACGCAGACAAGAGCATGGCAGAGAACAAGATAAGACTGACAAATTAAATTGTATTTATTTCAATGCATGAGGCCTGACGGGTAAGGCAGATGAACTTAGGGCATGTTTGGGAACATGAGACTGGTAATATCATAGCAATTACAGAACATGGAAGGCAGGACTGACAGCTTAATGTTTGGGAGTATAGATGCTATCAAAAAGACAGAAAGGGAGGATACTCCTGGGAAAATATCCAGTGAAGTTATATGGGTGGAACTGAGAAATAAGAAAGTGATGATCACCTATTTGAGATTGTACTATAGGCCTACCCAGTAGTAGGCAAGAAAGTGAGAAGCAAATATGTAATGAGATCACAGACATCTGTAAGAATATTAGGGTCATAATGGTAGGGAATTTTAACTTTCCAAACATAGATTGGGACCGCCATAGAGTTAAGGGCTTGGATGGAAAGGAATTTGTTAAGTGTGTAAAAGATAATTTTCTTATTCAATATGGAGATGTACTTGACCTTCTCTTGGGAAATAAGGCAGGGCGAGTGAGGTGTCAGTGGGAGAATGCTTTGGGATTAGTGATCATAATTCTATTAGTTTTAAAAGAGGTATAGAAAAGGATAGACCTGATCCAAATTTAAAGTTCTAAATTGGAGTAAGACCAATTTTGATGGTATTAGACAGGGACTTTCAAAAGTTGATTGGGGGAAGCTTTTGGAAGATAAAAAGATGGTTGGAAAGTGGGGGTCCTTCAAAATGAGATAATGAGAGTCCAGAGGCAATATGTTCCTGTTATTGTCAAGGGAATGTTGGTAGGTGTAGGGAATGCTGGATGACTAGAAAAATTGAGGCTCTGATCAAGAAAAAGAGGGAGATATATGTCAGGTATGGACAATTTGGATCAAATGAATCCTTAGAGGAATATAAAGCAATAAGAATATACTAAAGAGGGAAATCAGGAGGGCAGAAAGGGGACAAAAATAGCTTTGGCACATAGGATTCACGAGAGTCCAAAGACATTCTACAAATACGTTAAGGGAAAAAGAGTAACTTGGGAGAGAATAGGGCCGCTTAAAGATCAACGAGGCCATTTATGTGAGGAACCACAGTAAAAGGACATGGAAGCTAGGGAACTTGAGGAAAAAAATAGTGATGCCTTGGAAAGTGTGTATATTACAGAAGCGGAGATGCTGGAGGTCTCAAAATGCATAAAGGTAGATAAATCCCTGCGATCTGATCTAGGGAAGAGATTGCTGGATCCCTAGCTGAGATATTTGTATCATCGACAGCCACAGGTAAGGTGCTAGAAGACGGGAAGGTGGCTAATGTGGTGCCATTATTTAAGAAAGGTGGTCAGGAAAAGGCAGGGAACTATAGATCAGTGAGCGTGGTATTAGTGGTGGATAAGTTATTGGAGGGGATTCTGAGGGATAGGATTTACATGCATTTGGAAAGGTAAGGACTGATTATGAATAGTCAACATGGCTTTGTGCGTGGGAAATCATGTCTTACTAATTTGATTGAGATTTTTGAAGAAGTGACAAAGAAGATTGATGAAGGCAGAATGGTAGATGTTGTCTATATGCAAGGCTTTCGACAAGGTTCGCATGATAGACTAGTTAACGGTGTTAGATCACATGGGATCCACGGTAACTAGCCAACTGGATACAAATGTAGCTTGAAGGTAGGAGACAGAGGTTTGTGGGGGAGGGATACTTTTCAGACCAGAGGCCTGTGACTAGCGGTGTGCCACAAGGATCGGTGCTGGGTCCACTGCTTTTCGGCATTTGTAATAATGATTTGGATGTGATTAAAGGACGTATGACAAGTAAGTTTGCAGATGACACCAAAATTGTTGGTGTAGTGGACAGTGAAGAAGGTTATCTCGGAGCACAATGAGAACTTGATCAGATGAGCCAATGAGCCAAGAATTGGCAGATGGTGTTTAATTTAAATAAATGTGAGGTGTTGCATTTTGGTAAGGCAAACCAAGGCAGGACTTATACAGTTAATGTTAGGGCCATGGGAGTTTTGCCAAGCAAAGAGACCTAGGGATGCAAGTGCATAGTTCCTTGGAAATGGAGTTGCAGGTAGACAGGTTAGTGAAGAAGGCATTATGCACACTCGCCTTCATTGTTCAGACCTTTGAGTATAGAGTTGGGACTGTACAGGACATTGATGAGGCTACTTTAAGAATGCTCCATTCAATTCTAGTCCCCCCGCTATAGGAAAGATGTTAAACTTGAAACGGTTCAGAGATGACTTACAAGGATTTTGCCAGGGTTGGAGGGTTTAAGCTAGAGGGAGAGATTTTATATGCATATTTTTCCAGGAGCGTCGGAGGCTGTGGGGCGACCTTATAGAGATTTATAAAATCATGAGGGGCATGGATAAGGCGTATAACCAAGGTCTTTTGCCCAGGATAGGGGAGTCCAAAACTAAAGGGCATAGGTTTAAGATGAGAAGGGAAAGATTTAAACGGACCTGAGGTGCAACATTTTCTTGGAGACAGTGGTCCATTTATGGAATGAGATGCCAGAGGAAGGTGGTGGAGGCTGGAATAATTACAACATTTAAAAGATATATGGGTGGGTATATGAATCGGAAGGGTTTAAAGGAATATGGGCCAAATGCTGGCAAATGGGAATAGATCAGTTTAGGATATCACGTCAGCATTAATGAGTTGAGCTGAAGGGTCTGTTTCTGTGCTGTATAACTCTATGACTATAATATTACTCTTGCACTGACCTTTGAAAATGAGCACATCAAGTGTGTGGCACATGTTTGTTCTACCAAGACAAGTTGCACAAGTCAACAGAACTGCTACCTTATTGCTAGTCATCTCTCTAGCATGGTTATGTTTGTCCTGCAACAAAGTGCCATATTCCAGACGCTACTAGGAGGATCTACAATGAAGGCCACAACCTTTTGGCAAATTGCCATAGTTTTTTAATTTCTATTAATTCATTGAGTGTATTTTTGCTCAATATTGTATTCAACATCAATGCTGAAGTTGGAATTTTGTTTCTTAATATCTTTTCTGAAGGATTGACGTGAAGTTCCAACAGAGTATATATAAGATTCTTATTCAACAATGTTTCATACCAGCATATCAGTCTGTTAGAGCAGTATAATTTCTTTTTATTTCATATTCATGTATAGTTTCTCTAAGCATTCATGTTCTAACGCAGTGAACCATAGACAGACTGAAAATCCTGGTAGCCTAGTCTGTGAATTTTCCAAGATACCTTAGAAACTCCTCACGTCTTAGAGCGAATTTTCGTGGTAAATTTTGTGCAGCTCTCGGGTTTTGTAAGTAGGTAGAGATATTTATTACCTAATCTTGGCAGCCCATTTCTTTTACATCTTATTTCAGAGCACAGCCGTTTACAAATTAACAGTCTCAATGGTTTTCAGTGCTACTGTAGACTGACAGGGTGGAATTTTTAGGGGACTGAGCAACATGGGTTTAGACAAGATTTGTCACAGAATTGGACAAGAAGTCTGGCGAGATCATTCTCTGTCAGGAGCATATTGCTTCATCTTTTACCCTCTTGAAAAGTGGTGAGGTGAGTTTCTTGCTTTTTGCTTGTTAAACGTCTTATTAGTGGCCCAGCACACCTCATTAATATTCAGCTTCCTATCTTACCAAACACATCAAACAAGCTGGACATCAATAATATGTAACATGGAAATCAGAAAAGGTACCTAATGAATTCAGCTCCACTTGTTCCAAAGTACCTCCATGTTGAAGATTAGAGCATTAGCTTCTCAGGACACACTGTTTGGGCACCAACTAAATGCATCCCACACCCACTCTCATTGGCATCCAATAAGTGCCAGTCTCTAAGAATCCTCATAGTACATCTCCATTTCCCTTACAGGACGCTTCTGAACTTCAATGCCACACTTTGGGTTGCTCTGGTAATTATCATTGTTACGCTGCAGCAAGGACACTGTGTGCTCAGGACCATTCAAAGGACCAACTCCTGAACTGGACCAGGCTACATATCAGTGCTCTTCACTCACTGTCATAGCACTTACTCACGCTGTACCTACCTCGATACTCAGAGCATCCCTGCCTTGCATTGCTTTGCTTTTCCATTTCACGTTCTGCTCCCTCAGCCACATATACTGGGCTCATATTACTTCTGTGTTGCCTTCCCGTCTATGATTGCCAATAGCCTTCAGTCAAGTCAAGAGGAATAACCATCACTCAAGGGTCCCAGCAGAGTAAGTAATGGGCAGCCACTGACACAAGTCCAGGGGCTTAAACATGCCAGTTAGCTGCCCAGGGTGGTCAGAGTCAGAATGCTCTTTATATAAGAGGTGAGGAGCAAAATATTGAGCAACCCATCACCCATCTCAAGTATTTCTGCACTGCTGGGTGGTGTATTCCTCCTGGGATGAGATAGAGGCAGGTATTAAGGAAGATGAAAGTGGGTGGCACACCTGTTACTCTTGCTTGCAATGGGGAGTTGTCCTGAGCAGATGACAGTATAGTTAGTGATGTTGGAATTGAGGTGAGCGACAGTGAAAGTGGTAAAGCATAGGAAGTGGGTATAGTAGCAGAGAAGAGTCAGTGTGACACATTGGAGAGAAGATGGTGTCACGTACATTAGCAGAGTGTAAAAGATTATTGACCTTCCTCCTACAGTGTTGGGCATTCCTCCAGGTGGTTAAGACTTCTTTAATTAGGGTGGCAACCTCAGTCTAGACTGGCATTGCCTGGTATCATGGCCCCCAAAGTTGGTCCTTGTGAAAGATGAAGTGCCACCCCAGTACCACCACATACAGCAGGACCTCCAGGTCCTTGCCTTCAAAGCGGGGCACCAATATCCCCCTGTCTGCCATGTCACGGGAATTTCAGCATCCATGAAGGGCAGCTCCGGACTAACAGTTCAGTCTGGGTGCATATTGGGCTCTTAAAGATGGCATGGGTGCAAGGGATCCTGGTTCATTCCAGGATGTCTTGGCAGTAGCGTGTTATTATGGAAATGGTGCATAGTAAAATGAGGCCAGAAGCGGACATGATGAATATCAAGGGGGTGTATAAGTAGGTAATGAGATGGGTTTGATAATATATAGCAAAGAATCTCACAAGCCCTCATGGCAGAAATCCCTTCAAGTAACCAAACTTGGCAAATAAAACAACAAAATTCATCCCACAGGTTCCGCCATTTTTTTCTAATAAACCTATTGAGAGATGTTAAGGCTTAAGACAATAGGGGTGGCACAGTGGCTCAGTGGTTAGCACTGCTGCCTCACAGCGCCAGGGACCCGGGTTTCATTCCACCCTTGGGTGAATGTGTGGAGTTTGCACATTCTCCCCGTGTCTGATCAGTTTCCTTCGGGCACTCCGGTTTCCTCCCACAGTCCAAAGATGTGCAGCCTAGGTGGATTGGTCATACTAAATTGCCCAACTGTTCAGGGATGTGTAGATTAGGTGGGTTATAGATGGATGATTCAGGGTGGGATGCTCTGAGGGTTGGTGTGGACTTGTTGGGCCGAAGGGCCTGTTTCCACACTGTAGGGATTCTACGTTACTATGCACCTCTGGAGCAAAGCTAAAGTCACCATAGTCTTACCATACCACAGGACTGCTTCCTCATTTGAGAGAGATGGCTGGTGGTGGTTTAACCCAAGTGTCACTGTGCTTCAAGTGAAGGGACAGGTTGAGAAGGAGAGTCCTTCACAGTAACCTCGGCTGGTGCAGAAATTGAAAGCATGTTGTTGGCATCACTCTGCATTGCAAACTAGCCAACTGAGCTAACTGATCTCCAATATGGTAGAGCAATGAACCCAGACCTCCTTGGCAAGATGTCGGAACACTACCAATGCATCACAAGCACCCTCCCAGCTTCTGATATTCTCTCCAACTATAAACAACTTGTACCTGCTTCTAGTAAAACAACCTGGAGACTCGTTGAACCTTAAATAATCAAACAATCACAGCCTTGTTGTCAGGCTGACTTCAGAACAGATTGCATTTGCCCTTTCATTTTACCCTAAATTTAAAACCATGTTAAAGATATAATAATCTTATAAATAATGTTGTTGCAACATCAGTCCATCTACTGTAAATTATACATTCCAGTAATTTACCTACAATGGACGCTTGACCTTCAGGTCTGTAGTTTCTTGGCTTCTCTCATTCAATTTTCTTGAAGTTACGTTTGAATTTTCCAATCTAAAGGAATGCTTCATGTACTGAGAAAACCTCGGTAGATTAAGGCTAAAGTATCGCAATTTCTTCATTTTAGGAGTATTGGCTTTTGAATGAGATGTGAACCTGCTGTCTGTCCTTTCAAGTGGATGCAATAACTCAAAAACAATATTTGAAGAAAGTGGTCCCTCCTGGATTTCTGGCCAGAATCTATCTGTCAGACAACATCAGAAACACAGATTTTCTGATAATTTCTCTCCATGCTGTTTGTGAGACGTTGTTGTATGTATTTTAGTTGATGTGTTTGCACAGGAGTGTCAGTCACCACAAATCAGAATTTTGGCTTCCCAGAAAACGGAGCAGGAACTCAGCAGATCCAGATTCACTCAAACTGTTGCGGGTCCCCCATCCCACCTGCCCTATTAGGGCCACAGTATCTTTCACCTCATCTTTGTGTTTAAGATTATACTGTGTAATTTAAACAGCTTTTAATTTTAATAGCATGCACTTTACATGTAGATAATCATTCCAACAAACTAATTTTTAATCCAGAAAGTGTACTGATGTAAATAGAAAGACCTTGTTTCTTCTTTGTTCTTATTACTAAGTTGAGTGCTCCATTTGGCTGTCAGGCTGCTCTCAGTTGACATAATGAAAAGATTGCTACAATTGTGCTGGGTCTTAGAAAGATTAAGAATCAAATCATATGTAGCTTTTGGTCACCATTCAATGACTGTGGCTAAAAATTCAAGTTTGTGGAAGTTGGATGAAACACAATCAGGTTCAGTACTGATGTTTTCCCATGGTTGAACAGTATGATGTCTAGTCACAGGAGCAGTTTCATTATCTACAGGACTATACTCCAGCATAAGTCAGTGCCTTAGCAAATAAGAGGAAAGAATTTGAAAAATAAGACAAATAGAATATTGATTTGTACCAATAAGTAGTTTTCTTCAAGTATTCATTACCTAATTTTGTTCAGTTAAGGAAGTGCAAACAAAGTAGGATCAGGTTTAATATCCCAACCTGAATTATCGCTGCAGCTTTCTTTATACATTCTCTTCAAGTAAGCTTGGTAACTGAGTGGAATGTGCTATTATTAGAGAAAACAGAACACAATGTTTTCCACGGACTATCGAGATCACAAAGGAAAACAGAACAGTATCAATAAATCTCAGCTGTGTGGTTCTTGAAATTCAATATTGTGGTGTTTTATTATCCAGAGGGTAGGAGCCTCAAAAGGTTTCAATGTGGACCAACTGTTTATACATCAAGGTACTAAACATTTACAGCTGATTCATGGGCCGTTAGCCCTTTTACAGATGGATGAGCAGGGGAATTTTTAGGAGAACTTGCATGACTACACAAGTGCACCCCTTCTCTAGATTTCATCTTAATCAAAATTCTGTGGCCAATATCCTATTCTGCATCATATCCCCAAACACATCACAGCACTACATTGATTCACAATCATGAAACACCTCAAGTTTCAAATCATTGTATCTGCGTTTGATTGCTTTCTTTTCTACATCTTTCTCCTCCCTATCTCTGTAATTTCCACTAACACCACAACGCTATCTCTGACCTCTCTAGTTCTGTGAGTCTGACGTTGTTAGTGGCCATGCTTTCAGCCTCTGAAGCCCTCTGTTCTGAAATCACCTGCAACTCCCCCGAACTCTCTCTACTTCCTGCACTTGTCCTTTTTGAAGCATTGGATCTTCGGTGAATCCTCCCAATTTCTAACATTTTAGTTTACTTTCCATTTTTCCATATATCTTTGTAAATGTGTCTTGAAACAACTTTTTCTATTTTAAACATATATAAAAGATCGATCTAGTAATAAAACAGAATGAATGTTGGAAGATGGCGCATGGTATAATTTCCCTGATCTTGACATTTTGACTAAACGATGACCATGAGAAAACATTCAGTGCTGCATTACTGTAATATTTCCCATTTCATGAGTTGCTGTCTGGAGTATGTTGGATAAGGAGGAGAGTCAAAAGAGAAAAATTAGAGGATGAGTTATCCTCTGCCATCAACTATTACTGACTTTTGTGCAATAGAATGTGCCTTTCCTGAACTCTTATCAACTGCCATTTGAAAGACTCCCACGTCTGATGTAGATTTACCCTCAAACAGCTGCCTCCAATCAATATTCTCCAATTCCTGCCTAATATTATTGTAGTTCGCCTTCCCCCAATTTAATACATTCAACTGAGGACTGCTGTTGTTCCCTATCCAGGAGTACCTTAAAACTCACAGTATTATGGTCACTACTTCCAAAATGCTCCCCTACTGAAACCTCACTCACCTGGTTAGGCTCGTTTCCCAAAGCCAGGTCCAGTATAACCCCTTCCCTGGTTGGACCGTTTACATATTGTGTCAAGAATCCCTCCTGAATGGTCCTTACAAATTCTGCCCCATCCAAGCTCCTAGCACGAAGTGAGCCCCAGTCAATATAGGGGAAGTTAAAATCACCCACCACAACAACCCTGCTTTTTTTTGCATATTTCCAAAAGTCTATCTAAATATTCTCTCCTCTATCTCTCACTGGTTGTTGGGACGCCTGTAGTATACCCCCAGCATTGTGATTTCACCTCTCCTATTCCTGAGTCCTACCCATGCTGCCTCGCTGCACAAATTCTTTGATATATCTTCCCCCAGTACAGCTGTGAGATACTCTTTTACCAGTAATGCAACTCTCCCACCCCTTTTACCTCCCTTTCCATCCCACCTGAAATATCTAAAACATGGGACATTCAGCTGCCAGTCCTGTCCTTCTTTCAGCCAAGTCTCTGTAATTGCAATAAGGTCAGTTCCAAGTACTAACCAAAGCTTTAAGTTCATCTGCCTTGCCTATTGTAATTCTCATATTAAAACACATGCGTTTCAGACCACCTTCCCTGTACTTTTCAGCAGCATTTCCCTGCCTGTTCTTGTTCATAGTAATGTTTGCTTAGTTTCTACCTTTCCCTCAATTTATGCATTCACTACCCTAATCCTCTGGTTCATGTCCCCCTGCCATATTAGTTTAAACCCTCTGCAACCACTCTACCAAGTATCCCCCCAAGGATATTAGTCCCGGTCCTGCCCTGGTCCAGTTTGTATAGGTCTCACATCCCTCAGAACTAGTCCCAATGCCCCACAGATCTGAAACCCTCCCCCAAACCATCTTTTCAAGCATGTGTTCATCTCATAAATCCTGCTGTTTCTACTCCAACGAGCTCATGGCACTATTAGTAATCCTCAGACAACTACCTTTGAGGTCCTATGTTTCAACTTTCTTCCTCGTACTCTACATTCTGCTTTTAGGACCTCATCCATTTTTTTACCTATGCCGTTAGTACCAACATGTACCACGACCACTGGCTATCCATCCTCCCTCTCCAGAATGTCCTGTAACCGCTCTGAGACATCAAGGACCCTAAAACCAGAGAGGTAACACATGATAACATGAATTTAATGCAGAAATTATTTGTGTTTGTAAATCAAGTTTGTTTACAAACTGACTAAAATGTTGTATTATTTTTAGGCAATACTCTTCAGTTAATAGAGCCTAACTTTAACTTCTTCCTTCGTTCATGTTTGGTGTTGTGCATTGTCAATGACATTGCTTCCCTACCAGTTGGCTGAGCTCCAGATCCTCAATGGTCAATTCAAATTTGATGACATTGCATCTACAGGATTCCTTTAGCAATCAGTACCATGGGAAAATACTGTGGACCCCATTGTACAGGTAGAAATGGCTCAACCAGCACATTGATGACATCTTGGATTGAGACGAAAGATCAGTAAGAAACTGCCTTACTACTCTTTGATTAAGACAAAGTTCCCAGCAAAGAATGGAGGTAGTACTTAGGACTTCCATTAATTTGTCCAGGGCAGTATCACTTTGGATTGCATATTTGTCCCTGAGACAGTAAAGTACAGCCCATCACATGTTCGTTCTCCATTTACCCAGCTGTCACTTCACCAGCCTCATGATTTTACTGCCAGGTAAAAAGCCAATGGCTTTGGCTTCTCACCATGCGCTCGGAACATGACAATTATTTCCCAGCATATTAATATTGTATTTTATAAATAGAAACTAGTTTAGTGCATGAATAGAAATAACAAGCCTACCAAATAAAGGCAAGGTAAGAGATGAAAATAGTAACATGGAAATGGGGCTCAGAGAATAGTGGGAAGATGAAGAGAGAAGAATATCTGAGGAAAATTCCAACAACCAAGATTCCATTTTATAAAGTCAAAGCAAAGACAAAACTAAAAGCTCTGCAGGTATGAGGAAACATTGAATAGTCTAGCATTGTATTCCTCTTAACAGAGGAGGTTCAGGCATAGCTTAATCAAGATGTACAAAATAACAAAGATATTGAAGAGTAGACAGGGAAGATTTTCTAAAGAAGGGTCTAGGCCTGAAACGTCAGCCTTCCTGCTCCTCTGATGCTGCTTGGCCTGCTGTGTTCATCCAGCTTCACACCTTGTTATCTTAGGGAAGATTTGCTTCCCCTTGTGCAGATGTCAATTACCAAGCAGCACATGTACAAGTTGATCGGTAGAAGGATTATAGGAAAACATTGGCTGTTGGTTGCCTGGAATTTGCTGTCCTGTTTGTTCGTTGAGGCAGAAAGTGAAAAGAAACCTGAATATGCACCAGACATTTTGCAGCAGTTGCTGGAAAATGGGATTAGAGTGGATGGTTAGTTCATTCAACTGTTGCAGCCACAATGGGCTAATGGCCTGTTTTTATGCTAGAACTTTCCTATGGTCTATGCCCCCTATGTTGTTTTCTTTAGCACTCAGCCACATGTACAAGGTAATGTAAAAAAGTCAACTACTGCAGGACCTAAGCAAGAACTTTCATTTTTCTATGGCTATGGAAGTCTTGGTTTGGGAACACTCCCATTGTCAGGAGCTTCTCATCAGCAGGGGATAGGAAATATTGCATAGCTGTAGTTCATACAAACTACATTGTTACTAGGCAGTAAGACAAGCCACTTCCACTTACAAACACTAGTCTGGAGTTGCATCTGCAAAACAACTTGTCTTTATAAACTAGTTTTAATGTAATGAATATTTTGAGACACTTCCTAGAAGCAAAATTTGATACCAAGTCATCAAAGGTATTATTAGTACAAGTGAAAGAAATAGATTTTAACAATGACATGAAAGGAGAGCAAAGTAAAGGGACAGAAAACTCAGGGAGCAATGCTCAGTCTTTAGAGGTTAGGCAGCTGTGGTGTTAGAGTTAGTTTTGTCAGAATGGTGATATTCCAGGATGCAGAAAAGCCAAAATTGCAAAGCGCAGAGTATCTTGGAAGTTTAAAGAGTTGGAGGAGCAGCTTTCAGAGGTAGGAAGGAGAAAATCCATGGAGAATTGAAAAGAAGGATTTATTATTCAGGATTTAAATTTTATTGTGGGGATACGGGGTGAATTTTATTTTTCTTGGCTAAATGCAAGTTGTTTGGGTGTTTGGAGAGATATCTGCCGCAAGAGGCCAAGCAAGACTTCTCGCTGTATCTTACCAATCAAACCTCATTAACTACCTGCACATTCCACCCCCAACCCCCCACTACTCCACCCACACACATCCCGCACACACCCAGCCATGGCATCCCTCTTATCTGAATCTAGCCCTATCTCACCACACACTGATCAAAAGAACTCATCACTCACTAGATATCACTGAATTGATTGGCATCTCTGGTGCCATCTTTAAAAACCTGTTGCGCACCCAGACACAAACTGTCAGTCAAGAGGTGCTCTGCACATTCCAGAAGTCTATCCTGGATATGACACACAGGGGGAAAATTGGTGCCCCACTTTGGGCAAGGACCTTGAGATCCTGGTGATGTGGCACACAGGCAGGATGTCCTCTTTCCCCACAACCAACAGTGGAGGCCATGACACCAGACTGTGCCAGCCTGGTCAAAGTTGCCACCAGTGTCAGCTTAGTCTCAGCCTTGTGATGTAAGGTACAGCAAAGCACGAAGAAGGTCAATGACCTTCTCCACTGTCCCAGTGTAAGTGCCACCATCTTATCTCCATTACCTCACACTCACTATCTCTGTTACTGTCCCCGCCTCCCACCAAGTCTCATGCTTGATCACTCTCACTGTTGCTTGTAACATCTTGCGCACTCACTCTCACCCACTCTAACCTGCAACACCACTCACTCAGGACACCTCCCCACATGCAGTAAAAGTAACAGCTGTACCATTAACTTTTATCTTCTGTAATCTTAGAATGATAGAATCCCTCCATGTGGAAAGATGCCATTCGGCCCATCGAGTCCACACCAACCCTCCGAAGAGCATCCCATCCAGACTCAGACTTCCACTCTATCCCCGTAACTCCACATTTACCATGGTTAATCCATCCAACCTGAACATCTTTGGACTGTGGGAAAAAACCGGGACACCCAGCAGAAGCCCACACAGACATGGGGAGAATGTGCAAACTCCACACAGATAGTCACCCAAGGCTAGAATTCAGCCTGACATTGCAGCTCCCAGTCACCTATTCCAATCCAGAGTTACATGCCCTGGTGCAGAAATTAAATCTCACAACTTTCTAAAAATGGCTGTTACTTAGTTTATAAATTAGAACTTGTAATAATCCAACACTGTCCCCTTTCTGTTTTCAGACTTCCCCAAACCTAAGGAAAGAACAAAACATAAATATCTTATTATTTGTATCTGTGAGTCAGCAAGACCAATTACTAGTTAGCTGTGATGGGTAAAATGTATCATGGCCCAGTTGCCTAGTAACAGATAAATGTATGTAAACCTCTGGTTGATACTGAGTTCCTCTCCAAATAATACCCTGAACCCAAATGTAATTGATGACTTTCAATTTCCACATGAGTAATTTCTTACGTTTTTATTTTAATTATCTTGTTGTAACCACTCAGACATGTGACAACCATTAAATTATCAGTGAACTAAACTGAGTGTAGACAGATACACTGACAAGCAACAAAATTAAATACTAACTAAAAAGAACAATTTTGATAAAAGATATAAACAAATAATCTAACCAGATAATATCCCCTTTTGGTCAAGATACTCTTTATTGCTCAATTGTTAATAGCAACTGCTGGAAGATACAACTGGTTTTGGTACAGGTTCAGACATTCGCACAATCAGAATTAAATGCTGTTCAGTGGAAGACCTTAACTTTGGGTAAGGATCCCGAGGCAGCTGAAATGCAGAAACCTGAATCCAGCACTCAAATTGCTCTGGATTTCTTGTCCAACACAGCAGACTTTTATTTTGAGTGGGCCAATGTTTAGAAGGACATTGGATTTTTAAAAAATTCCTGGTGACAAGAGTTGTTGACAAAAATCCGATGTCTCAGTTTTGCTTAGGTTACTGTTGCATCTGGCCTAAAATAATTTAGCATTTAAACACAGAATATGGATGGGATATTTCACTTCCTCAAACTCACTTGTAAATACTTCAGTATAAAATTCAGTTAAGGGATAATTTCACATGCAATAACAAGACAGCCTTTCAGCTCAAGTGCCTAATCAAAATATTCTGAACTTGAGACTAAAGGCTCTCTATCACTTAAGTTCACATTGCAAAAATAGTATCCTTTTTGGGTCACTGAACATACTGATGACACATATTAGCATGACACTGACAAAAACTGGCTTTTGCTGCTGAATTATGCCTCCAACTGGCCCATCCCAAAATAACAACAATGCTATGGTCAAGTCTGGGGGCTGCTTTGTAGACATTCCTTGGGAAAGTTATGAAAGATGGAGAAACTATAAACTTAAATAGAGTTTGCGTCAACTAATAAAATGTAACCGTATAAATTAGGAACAAAGCTATACCCCTCAGCCTCTCCAACCTGGTCCACCTCCAAAAAGATCATGGCTAATCTGATTTCTCCACTTCCCTCCCAATTTTTCACAGATTGCTTATCAAAAATGTATCTACTTCTGCCTTAAAAATATTCAAAGACTCTGCTTTCTCTGCCTTTCAAGGAGGAGAGTTCAAAAAACACGTAACACTCTGTAAGTCAAGATTTCTTCTCATTTCTATTTTAAATGGGCAACTCCTTATTTTTAACCAGCGACTTCTAGTTCTAAACAAGAGTACACATCCTTTCCACATCCCCCCTGTCAAGACTCCTCAGAATCTTATGTGTTTCAATCAAGTCACTTTTTACTCTTGTAAACTCCAGTGTATACAAGCCCAGCCTGTTGAACTTTTCATCACAAGAAAACCCAGTAATTCTTGTTGTTAATCCCACATGTTATTCCATTTGTCATATCTTTGCCCACTCACTTAAGCCTACTGGCCTGTAGTTTCCTGCTATCTGTCTTCCTCCATTTTGAAGAAAGTAGTTACATTTACTATTTTCCAAGTCTAGGGAATGTTCTAAAATTAATACGAATGTGTCAACCACCTGCAAAAAGTTCTGAAAAAGAGTCATAGTGGACTGAGATATTAATTCTGTTTCTGTCTCCACAGATGCTGCCAAACCAGCTGAGGTTCTGCAGCATTTTCTCTTGTTATTTCAGATTTCCAGCATCCACAGTATTTTGCTTTTATACACGTCAACTGTCTCAGGAGCCACTTCTTTTTCGACCCTAGGTTGAAGTCTATCAGGGCCCTGGGACTATTCAGCTCCAGCTCCAACAATTTTCTTGGTACCACTCTCTTGACAATTGTAATTATCTCTGCCTAGCCTCCAGAGACTGAGTATTGGCCCCCAAATTTTCCGTCATTTATTTGTCTCTTCTTTCACGACATGTTTAAATTCTACCTCCTTCACCTTCCTAATATGACCTTAGATGGTTTGGTGTCAAACTTTGCTTCAAGGAAGTGTCTTGAGATATTTACCCCATTGAAGAAAACCTGGCAGTTAACTATCAATTATCAATAATTGGTACATTCTCTACAGCAACATGCCAACCAAGCAGAAACCACTTTCCAACCCACCAGCACTCTCTTCTTTTGCAGTATATATGTTAGTTTTCCTCTTGAATTGTTATTGAGAATTGCCCTGTTGAGTGGAAGATGAACAAAATACGTTTTTTTAAACAATACTCAAGTTCTGCACTACCAAATGACTATATATTTGTCAAAAGTATCATCACAATGAATTCAATTTCCTAATATAGTTGACAGAAGCAAAGAGGAAAGGCATTACCTTCATTTAGAATAGAATTTGTCTCTTTTTAAGTTGATTTAAATGTTGCATCAAGTATTGAAAATGCTTATATTTAATATCTGCACTTTTCTTCTTTGACATTAAATATGTTTGCCTTCTGTGCTATATTTCCATTTTAATTCAGTTTTACATAGATACTATTGTTAAAAGAAACACAATACTATTCCTTCCTGATATCTCTTTTGTCAGTATAAGGTCCAATCCAACATTATAGAGAACAACCTTATCATTTTCTGATATTGTCAATGATTAAGTCCCAAATATAACAACAATAGAATAAGATAAATGATTTATTTAACTATCTTATTTTGTGGGAGCAGTAACCCAGGACCAATAATGGGTGATTGCCCACGTAGAATCTTTGATCTATGAACGTAAAATCATATGCTGTAAGTGTATAACTGTCCTTTATGCACTCTCAGGTACTGTCCCAAGAATGCTAGATGGAAGATTTATCTTAATAATGTTTCAAAATGTTCCCAATTCAGTGAGAAAGACAGGTTTTCCAACATGTTCTTGGGTAAACCTAAATCAGTCACAAATATCTGAAGCTCATCTAGAAAAAGATAGGTTTCCTTTCAACAAACAGTATGAATGTACAACATTGTGATGACATTTATTGTCAGTGAGTAATACTTTAAAAGGAACCATCCAAGAATTTAAGATAAAGCTCTTTCGATATGAGTACAGGCTGACTGATTGACTGATTGACTGTCATGGCGCTGGATTATGAGCATTATGAAGTTCTATTTTGGTGACATGCCAAAAAGACATGAATATCAAAGGACTTCTGTTCCCTCCACTGCATCCTTACAGGTCGTCAAACTGCATTCTCTTTTTCTGTGATTTGTGGTAAATATCTAGTGCTCTTCTTCTATACATCAAATATTAGAACACTCTGAGATGTGTCCTTAGGATCAAAGGCTTTAATTTGTTTTTTAAGTCACATTAATCGTACCACAAAAGCTTCATTTTGAGTCTTACTGTGAAGTGTAATGTACACATGCTCCATTGAAATAACTACAAAAATTATTTACATTGGTTTACATGTATGTTGAAGAGTAATATAGGGACTTTGTTTAATTGTAAAAACTCATATAGTATTAAAACAAGTTCTAGTAGTTTAGAATGTTGAAAATATCACTTTTGTGATTAGAAATTTCTGCTAATGGAGAAAGTATCAAGCTGACTATTCAAATAATCACTTCAGATTGTCAGCATTTGTGAGAGTGAATTAAACCTAGCAATAGCCTACTTTGACAAAGTCTTGCATGGCAGACTGGTTAACTAGTTAAGAATCCATGGGATCCAGGTCAATTTAACAAATTGGATCCAAAACTGGCTTACTGTTAAGAAGTAGAGGATAATGATCAAAGGGTTTTTTTGTAACTGGAAGTCTGTGTTCTGTGGTGTACCGCAAGGTTCGGTGCTGGGTCCCTTGTTATTTGTTGCATACATTAATGATCTGGCATGAATGTAAGAGGTAGGATCAGTAAGTTTGCAGATGACACAGAATTGATGGTTTGGTAAACAGTAAGGCGGAAAACCTTAGACTAAAAGATGATATAAATAGTCTGGTCAGATGGGCTGAACAAGGGCAGATGGCATTTAATCCAGCAAAGTTTGAGTTGATGTGTTTTGGAAGTACTAACAAGACTTGGAAGTAAACGTTGAATGGTAGGACCCTAACAAATAAAATGGATCAGAGGGACCTTGGTGTGCATGTCCATCGATTCTTAAAGGCAGCAGAACAGGTGAACAAGTTGGTTAAGAAGGCAAAGAGAACACTTGCCTTTATTAGTCAAAAAAGGAGGTTGTGATGGAGCTGTAAATAATATTAGTTAGGCCACAGCTGAAGTATTATGTGCAGTTCTGATCGCTGCGCTATAGGAAGGATGCTATTGCATGTGAGAGAGTGCAGAAGAGATCCACCAGTATGTTCCCTGGGATGGAGTGATTCACTATGAAGACAGCCTAGACAAGCTAGGGCGTTTTCCTTAGAACACAGAAGGCTGAAGCGGGTCTAATTGAGGTGCATAAAGTGCTGAGGGGCATAAGCAGGATAAATAGAGAATAACCTTTCAATTTGGTAGAGGGATCAATAACAAAGGAGCACATTTTATTGTAAGCAGCAAGACATTTAGAGGGGATTTGAAAGCAATTTCTTTCACCTAAAAGATTGTGGGCAAATGGAACTCGCTGCCTGAGACAGTGATAGAGGTGAGAACTCTCAAGATATTGAAGAATATTTTTATGAGCTCCTAAAATGCTGTAGTACACAAGGCTATGGCCTAAATGCTGGAAAATGGGATTGGAATGGATGAATATTTGATGACCAGCACAGACACAAGGGGCCAAAGGGCCTCTTTCCATGCTGTTAAAACTCTAAAACAAACTCTCTCTATTGCTTAGATGTGCAGGATATTCCTGGAAATTAGACCTTTCCAATGGGTGGCATGGTGGCTCAGTGGTTAGCACTGCTGCCTCACAGTGCCAGGGACCCAGGTTTAATTCCACCCTTGGGTGGCTCTCTGTGTGGAGTTTGCACATTCTCCCCATTTCTGTGTGGGTTTCCTGTGGATGCTCTGGTTTCCTCCCATAGTCCAAAGATGAGCAGGCTAGGTAGAAATGGCCATGTTAAATTGCCCATGGTATTCAGGGCTATCTAGATTAGATGCCTTAGCCATGGGAAAGGCAGGGTTACAGGGGATGGGTCTGAGTGGGGTGCTCTCCAGAGGGTCAATGTGGACTTTTTGGTCCAGAGGACCTGTTTCCACACTGTAGGGATTCTATGAATTACAGCCAAACAAAGCATAACTCTATGTCAACAGCTGATACAGACTTAGTACTTGAGGCTTATTTCTCTTTTACGTTTCCTTCCATTAGAGCTTTGATGTAGATTTCCAACTTTCTGATGAAAGGTTGTGAATTGCATGATTTTCCCTCATCCTGTAGTGTACTGAGTGCCAACCTCCAGTTCCAGGATCAGTTAATTAAAGTGAGCTGTCTACACGGCTTTCCCCTCTTAGAGGGAAGCAGAGGATGGCTTGTTTTTGCAGGATTCAAACTCCACAAGAAGTAAAACCATAGTAATGAAGCCAGTGAGGTGGAACAAGCTGTCAGACCTTATTTTCCTGTCAGGATCTCACTTGGTAGGGCACTAAGAAGTTGGCCTTCAGCATTGAACCAATCTTGTTGAAACCATATAATCCAGCATGAAGGTGGGGCTGGGTAAATTTTCTTCCAAATATTGCTTTGGAAATTTTAGAGCCAAGCAAATATTCATATAAATTAAAGGTTAAGACTATGATGAAAATCTCAAAATATTGGGCTAATTTCTTCACAGATTAGAAAGGAATACGAACTAAAGATTGCAGCCTAGAAATTAATTTGTGCTGACCTTCCTAACTCTGTGTTTAAATGCATTGCTATTCGGCCTCAACCACCTTCAAACAAGAACATCTCCCCTCCGCTGCAGAATATGCAGTGTGAGGCTCTCCAGAATATACAGGTTGTGACCTTCAGAGTATGCAGTACATGACCCCTCGCCAAAATATTCACCCTGTGTGACACGTTTGAAATACAGTCTGCAACATGCCCTGTATGTAGTACGTAGCCTATGACATTTCCCCCAGAATAGGCAGCCCGTGACACCCCCAGGATATGCACCTTGTGACCCTTCCCTCCTCTCCCAAGTCCATACATTTCAAGATCCTCACCACCACCATTTAAAACACCCACCTCCAACAGCACCAAACGCAATCCAACGTTACACTGACTATAATATACAGGCCCACTTCAACATCTGCATCAGTAAAAGGTTCCGGATACCTTTTAATAGCATGCACTCATTTGGGGAGCAGTACATTTCCAATTCGTCCTGAGCATTTTCTGTCCAGCAGTTTTGAGGCTTAAGCTGCAGTTTAGCATCCTAAAACCAGAAAGTTGAGCCATTTAATTTTTATGCCTGTTGTGAAGAAAATGAAGGGGAGCTTACACAAAATAGTTATTGTTACCTCAGGCTGAATTTTCAGTCCCTCCTCTCCTGCAGAGGTTGGGTGGGAGGCGGGAGAACCCAGATATCGCCAATGTGTTGTTTAGTGCCACCATTCCCAATATTCATCAGGGCAAGACAGCAATTTTCCCGTCTTTCCCAATTAAAGTTGTTAAGTAGTTTGTTAAGAGCTTGTTAGAGGTGAAGGTTGAAATTTTGACAAGGAGCATGGGTTATAGTACTGTTCTTTGATGATCAGCTGCAGGGAGGCAGATATAGAGCATGAAATGAGTCATGGTTACCCAAGGAATTATCCAAGCCCCATAAAAGGGTCAATGAGACAGAGGGGGACTCAACATTCAGAAGGGAGGTGCCCTTGATGCTAAACAGACTACAGGGAACAAGGAGGTTTAGGTACACAGCACTTGGGTATTAAACAGGGGTGTCACCTCTCTTGACATCATGGGCTAAAAAGAGCAGGAGGCAAACCTACAAGTTACAAAAGAGTGTGCCACCTGTCCAAAAGGAAGTTTGCAGCTAACACCAGGAGCAAAGCTCTCCAATTTTAAGCTCGTAGTAATGAGGGTCAACACCTTCCATAGAGAGGGCAGAATTCCAAACAATAGGATGGCATGGGAGAGAAGAGAAGAGCAAGGAGGACATTGATGCCAAACACATAATCTACCATTGAATATGGAGCTATCCAGAGGTACCATTGAGGTCCAAAGCTGCAGAAGACTGCACTCTCCAGGTGGAAAGTCAAATGTCTGTGACCTTGTCGTCAAAGAACACATACCTCACAGCAGCTTTTACCATGCTCTGTGAGTAGCTGTCAATGTCATGTGACTTTAGGCATCTTTTCTTCTGACTCATTTCAAGGGTGCAAAATGGACCTAGCTGCCATTGTAATACTACAAGTTGTCACTGCATCTTGCTAGTCACCAATGCACCCCTTACAGGTGCTGATGATCTATTCATTTAATGACAGTTGCACCCTTATTGGAAGAGAATGGAATGAGTTTCAGGGGCCTCAGTTACCTCAGTGCGAGGGTTTCATGTGGAAGTTCCAGACCAGAAGTGTTTGATTAGAACCCTGAAGAGGGTTATTCAAAACTGAAATAGTCTAAGCTCAGACATAGTAGGAACTGTAGATGCTGGAGAACCTGAGATAACAAGGTGTATAGCTGGACGAACACAACAGGCCAAACAGCATCATAGGAGCAGGAAGGCTGACATTTCGGGCCTAGAACCTTCTTCAGTTGTGTGAATATTAAAGGAATCACACTTTGAAACACCATTCAACAACTTGAAAGTAAACATGGAACCTTGAATTATCTTCACAGAATTCTCTGCTATCAACATCCTGGGGCTCATCATTGACCAGAAATTGAACTGGACCAGCCATATAAATGTAGTGGCTGCAAGACCAGGACAGCGGATAGGAATCCAGCAATGAGTATCCCACCTCCTGACTCCACAAAACCTATTTACCATCTACAAGGCACAAGCCAGAAGTGCCAACCTGTGTTACGGTTAATCCTGCTATTGAATTACTGAGGCCCATTTTTTAGCTGATCCATGTGGATGTGTTTTGTTAAGGGTTTTGAATATATGAGTGGAGCTTAATGTCTGTTAAAGGACCCTTATGAGAAATTAATGATCAATGAGCGAGGTGGATGTAAGTCTTGACCTGCTTAGGACTTTTCAGCGGTCCTTCAGGATACCAACCATTATTAAGTATTTCCAATATTGTTCCTTAATAAAACTCTTTCCTGTGGAGCCAGGAGGGGGACGAGAGTTTCCCTGTCAGCAACAGTTCGCACTGTAGTGCATCAGTGACTAGAGATTTACAATGTGGTTAGTACATAGCTTCCACATTACTTTATCTGGTTCTCTGGAGGTGTAAAAAAGTCACCACAACAATTATCCCTTAAAAACAAAACAAGCATTTCTATTTTCTCATTATTCTTACGCTCTCTCTAAAATTAAACAAAGGCACTTTCAGATGGCGGTAAGGAAGTAAAAACAATTCTTTGTTTATTCTCATTTTCCCTGGCTCTTTCAAATTCCTTTTCATTCATCAGCTATTGCATAAACAGGCATGACATGAAAGGGCATTGCTTTCGAACCAGTTGAAATACCATAAATTAATTCAAAGTAAAGCCTAGCTCAACAGCAAAACTTCAACTACTATTTAATTATCTGCAGTGTCTCTTCTTAAGCAATCTCTTGGGATTAAGGATGACTTATTCTACTTTGGTTCTGCAGTATATAACGCAGGTGTCACAGTCATAGTAATGGACATATAAGGACAACATTACTGCATTCATAACAAGTTGAAAACCAAATGGTCTTTAGTTGGGAAATACACTTTAAAATGCTGTAAACATATTGCACAGGCTAACAACTCTTTGCAATTGTACTTAACAAATTAATCATATAAAATACAGTTAGCAAAACCACTTAGCAAACTCAGTGCTATCAGTTCATTTTTCTTTGTCTATCTTTGATTTACTTTGTCTATCCCATCTTACATGACTGAGAGCGCAACATGAAAACAATAAATCTTGTTAAGACACTTTGATCTAAGATAGGTCATTAGCGACAGCAGATGGACCATAACTGCTGGCCCAGCTGGTGGTGCCCACATATGTCCCACGAATTTTTCTCTGTAGCTCTGTAATTCTTTCCTCTTGAGATAATGACCCAATTTGCTTTGAAAGCTGTGATTGAATCTGCCTCAACAAGATGCTCAGACAGTGCAATGCAAATCCTAATCACCCACTGCATTAAAAAGACCACATCACCATAAGACAATCAGATAAAGGAGCAGAATTAGGTCATTTGGCCCATCAAGTCTGCTCTGCCATTTGACCATTGCTGATAGGTTTCTCAACTCCCATTCTCCTGCCTTCTCCCCATAACCATTGATCCCCTTACCAATCAAGAACCTATCTATCTTTGACTTAAACGCACTCAAGGCTTGGCCTCCACAGCCCTCTGCAACAATGGGTTCCACAGATTAATCACCCTCCGGCTGTAGAAATTCCTCCTGATCTCAGTTCTAAAGGATCGTCCCTTCGCTCTGAGGCTGTTGTTACAAAATTGAGTAGAGTAATTGTGAAGTGGAAGGCAGGAAGCTAAAATGTGTGGTTCCTTTAAGAGATTTGCGCTTTGTCTGCCACCGGCTAGAGTTAGCACCATTCAGCTCTCAGAGGAAGCCCATCTAATTAACGAAAGGTACCATGGTATTTTAGCTTAAAGTCCTCATTGAAGAAATTATAGAGATAAAACATTCCAGACTGCAGAAGTAACGGAAGAAAGGTATTTGTGGAAAGAACAGAGACAACAGAATATTCCAGAAGACAGTCTGTGTGAACTTGGAGAGATTAAGTTATAATTTATTCCTTTTTATTAATTGGGTTTGTGGATTGGGTTTATATTAGTGGTACTTTTCTTTATTTAAACAGCATTCCAGTAGAATTTAGACCAGATGAGGAGTAGTTAGTAGTCTAAGGGGGAATTGTCAATTTGTTAGTAATTTTGTTAATTTGTTCGTAATTTTGTTAATTTGTTCATCCTCGGGTTAAATAAATAAATTGTTTCTTGTTATTTGTAAAGTGGAGATCAGGGATTTTCTTTCTTTTAACCATTCTTTTAATAGATTATGAGGGGAGAGTCAAGCTTCTCTGGGTGTTTCAGGAGTAATTATTTCACAATCCTCCTTCTTAACTGGAATGCCTGTACTTGAGCCTCGCCTTCGTGAAGATAAAACATTTAGGACTTTCACTCCTGTTCTGTCATTGTCCCTTCTCATATTGATGCTAAATCTAACTGTATTATGATCACTTCCTCCAAAATAGACTGTCACTGCTCCTTCATTCCAGCCATCCAGCTGCATTTCCTGAGACTAAATCTAGAATTGTGTCCTCCCTAATTGGGCTTGTGACATGCTTCTTAAAAAAGTTCTCTTGAATGCAGTTCAAGAATTTGTGCGCTGTGTCTACCACAGTGTTTCTATCCTAGTTAATATTTGGGTAGTTGTAGTCCCCAACTATTATTGCCCTACTAGCTTGCACTCAGCAATTTGCCTACACTTTTCTGCAACTTTCTCCTATCATTTGGGGCTTTATAACAGACTCCTAGCAGTGTGGCTGGTCCTTTTTTGTTTCTTAGCTGAACCCACGTGACCTAATTTGATGTTTCATCTTATCATATCCCTCCTTCCAGCTGCAATTGATTATTTAACTAATAATGCCCAGCTCCTGTCTTTTAGTATTCCCTTCTACTCCATAACCAGGAATGTTAAGCTGTCATTCTTGTCCCTCTTTCAGACAAGTTTCCATTCTAGTAATGATATCAATCTGCCATGTGTCTGTCTGTGTCCTCAGTTCATCTGCCTTGTTTGCTATACTCCTTCCATATATATATATTATATAGATATATATTATATATATATATCTGCCAGATTCCTGAGTAGTCCACTTTCTAACCAACCTTTAATCACTTTATAATTGGTTCTCAATCCTTCCACCAATTGGAACAGTTTCTCCCTATCTATTCCATCCAGACCCCTCATGACTTTGAGAAACTCTACCGTCAACATTTCTTCTCCAAGGGGAAGTGCCCCAAAATCCACAATCTATCTATGTAGCTGAAGTTCCTGAGCTCTTGAACCATTCTTATAAAATATTCCTGCACCCTCTCTAATGATTTCACATCCTTGAAAAACTGGATCCAATACTGCAGTTAAGGCCAAACCAGTGTTCTGTACAGGTTTATCATAACTTTTTTGATTTTGTACTCTACAGCACATTTTAAACCATGGCTTATAGAGTCATAGAGTCATACAGCACAGAAACAGACCCTTCGGTCCAAACAGTCCATACCAACCATAATCCCAAACTAAACTAGTCCACTGCCTGTGCTTGGCCCATATTCTTCCAAAAATGTCTTTTTTATGTACTCCCAAATATATTTTAAACGTTGTAAATGTACCTGCATCCACTATTTCCTCTGGAAGTTCATTCCACACACGAACCTCTCTCTATATAATGAAGTTGCCCCTCATGTCTTTTTTATTTCTCCTCTCACCTTAAAAATATGCCTCTGGTATCAAAAAAGTTATATTTTCTCAGACACATGGCATAATTAAAATGTACCATCAGATTTATTGAGTAGAAACAATAGCAGTGTAAATCCTTATCAAGTGACATCATAGCAGGAGTTGGAAGGATTTGCTTTTTCCTGGAATGCAAGAACTCTTTGTGTTTACATACAGCTACGTACCACGCTTTCACTGAACGAACTGTACTTTGTGCATTTAAGGAACACTAAATTAGGGAAAATTAGGGATGTTATCACTATATGAATTAACAGGACTTTTAGGAATTGATCTATGTTGGACCTGCAAAGAAATTACAGACCAATTTACCAGATTTGGAGCTGTCAAGTCATAATCAGAGATTGTAGAAAATCATGATCACTCTTTTTTCATCTCCTTACTAAGAATTATCACTTGGGAAACATTATTACATGCTTCCATTGATTGTAGTTATTTGCCTCGCAACACACCAAAAATTATTAGAAATGGGGGTCCATTTTAACTAAATCAAAATGTAACATTGTTGGCGAATATATTCTGTATAATATGAGAAACTAATTACAGTGCATAGAACATAAAGCCTTAGAAGGAGAGCTGTGATGTAAATGTTTCAAAAATAGTACAATGGATCCATAACAGTGCCTAATTTTGATCACTGTCTGTTGAATTGAGAGCTAATATAAAGGTTGCAAAAACTTAGTGTGAAGTAAAACCGAGTATGACCCGACTCAAAAACAGATTAAAAAACAAAAATGGAATTTTCTGGAAGTACTCAGCAAGTCTGGCAGAGAAAACAGAGTTAATGTTTCGTGGGGGAGTCTTTTTTGAGTCTTAGCATCGCTAGTTGACATTTTGAAACCTCCAGCTGTGAACCCCTGATGTTGAGAGGACTGAGCTAAGTGTCACACTGAGAAGGCCAAAAAGACCAGTTCACCAAGCACAGATATGAAGAAGTTTCACCACTATTCGGACATAGGGCTGCCAGCCATACTGGGCGGTTGTCCAATGGCATTTGTGGCTAATTGCCCAGAGGGCAGTTAAGAGTCAACCACATTGCTGTGGGTCTGGAATCACATGTAGGCCAGACCAGGTAAGGATGGCAGTTTCTAAAGTTGTTCTTTAGTCTTGGTGGTTTGATGGTTGTATGAAGATTTGACTTAAGAGTTTGATCTCACATCACTTCCTCTTTAGTTCTAACTATTTTGTCAGTTCTCACTCTCTCCATGCTTTATAGTTAGTCTATGGCCTCACCTCAGTTGATATTTGTTCGTGATCAGCTTGACTTCCAAGCTCATCCATTTCCATTGTGCGGTCACATTTGTTTTTCACGAGGAAGGTCTGGATTTCTTCAAGGACCTTGAGCTTTTGCAGGTCATTCTCAGTGTCCAAGTTATCCTTTCCATGAAATTGGAATGAGTCTTATGTCACAGCGTCTGTGGATGTCTCCAGTGATCTCAGTTTCGAATAAGTGCAGTAAGGATTGGGAATTCTAGTTTTGCCATTCTTAGTCCCTTATCTCTGTTTTTTGGCATATAGAAGGCAGTCTATTGCATAGGGCAGAAAATGTAGAATCTGTTTGGTTGTGTTAGCAATTCTTAAGTCAAGTCTATAGATTAAATTTTGCAATGTTCAAGAGAGCATCAAGCGATAGTACAATCTTGGGATGATGTGGGTTCTTGAAATCTTGATCTTTTGTATAGGTCCATGAGCAGTAATGTCCAGTTGGACACCCAGTTTTTAAGCTTCTCCTCCCAATCTCCTTCTGAAACACTTGGGTCAATCTGGGTACCCAGGTACTTCTCTGTTACTCCTGTAGGAAAGTATTCAGTGTTGTTTGCTGTAAGCATCCAGTTCTTTCTGCTGTTATATAAGGTCTTCTCTTTATAAATAAATTGCAAGCCTTTGGTCTGAGAAATGCTAATTGTAAGACTGGTGTTTCCACAGTATGACTGGGCAATTTTGAGATTTCCCTCCATTCCATTGTGCGAGTTGCTCAGAAAGGCAATATCCATGGCAGAAGCCAAAGTTGAACAGTTGACGTTTCTGTTGATGATTGTTATGGACACTCCTCAGTTAGCTTCCTCAAGGTTGCACATCAATGGATCCAGCGCAATGTTAAAAGATATCAGTGATAGGGAATCCACCTGCTTGATTCCTTTTTCAATTTTGATGGTTAGTTTTCGATCGGTTACCTTCAAATACACTTGTATTCTCAGCATATAGGTCTTCAATTAGTTATATGAAGCTTTTCAGTAGGCAGACTCATTGTGGTGCTTTAATGAGTAGCTTATGACAAAACGAATTGAATGCCTTTGCAAGATCAACAAATATAACTGTGAGGTCCTTTCTGTTTCATTTGGCACCTTTCATAATGTTTTTCAGGGCAGTGGTATTTTCATTGCAGCCTGGGTTCGCTGCCAGAAAGCCCTTCTATCTGTTTAATCAGCAACAGTAAAAACAAAGGAAAGCAAACAGAAGCTGCATTTACCCCTTGGAACGGAAATGAATTACCTGCCTTTCAAGCACTAACAGATTTACAGTCAATGAGTGATCACTGCACCCAGCTCTCAGCCACTGCTACTTTTAGTTCTTATAAATTCATGGTGGGTAATACTTTAAGTCCTGTCAAGCTGGAAGCACCTGATATTGCAGCACTCTGTCATGTTGAAGGTGATGTTCCTCCTATTCAATGTCCTCATTGACCCCTCAAAGACTACACCTCCTCTGTCTCTGAGATAACAAGGTGTAGAGCTGGATGAACACAGCCCTTCTTCAGAAGAAGGGTCTAGGCCCGAAACGTCAGCCTTCCAGCTCCTCTGATGCTGCTTGTTATCTCAGATTGTAAGTGCTGCATGAGTATTGAGATCTTATCGTCCCAACGCCACATCACCCATATCAAAAAAATCATTATGCATATCAGAGCATGTTGGTAAATATTTACAGTTCATGATGAGAGGGAATTGGTTTCATTCCCCTGTGAGACCTGTGTGCTTTGTGGCCCATTGTTGACACTTTTAAGGTCGTGTGTGATTCCTCCTGCTTCATAGAAATGAATATAATGACCAGTGGCATGGTCAAAGTTGTGTGTGAGCAGCATTTGCACACCATACTGTTGTTCACTGGATGTATTTCACACATAGAATACTATGAATATGGCTGCCTTCACTCTTCTTTGTTTATTTAACCTATTTTTCTAACCAACCTGTTCAAAGAAGTTATTATATACCTCTGGAGTAGGTGGGGCTTGAATCCACACTCTTGGTCCAGGTGTGCCACTGCAATCTATGCTGTAAAAATGCCTGCTTAATGTAATTGCCCCTTGAAGGGTGTCATTGCTCTTTCAAGGATGTCACATTGATCACAAGTGGAGCCCACTTTCTGAAACAGAAACCCCCCACTGATTCAGTGCATTCCATGTGTGCTCTCCGCCATTTGCCTTTCAATGTGCACATTTAGGACTCGAATGAAAAGTAACACAAGTTACACCTGGTATATTCTACCAGCAATAGCATTGCTCAATGCTTCTGATTGTGGTCTGGTTTTGTTTGGCATCTGCTTTTTACACTGTCAAATACTTGGTGTCCATACATATTACGATCTTGGTTCTGTCATGTGCTGATGATTTCTGCTGGATTCCAGGTGAAATGAGTTGTTTGCTGGACTCAAATGTTTTATCGAATGTTTAACTTGGATAATTTGCAAACCAACTGTCAGTTGTAGGAATTTTTCATCTTTCCTCACATTTCTCAATCCATGTATTTCATACTCCTTGGAGTATTGATAAATGATATCAGAGAAGGATCTGCTGAACAGTAATTCTGCGGTGGTTCTGCAGCAAAGCAAAGTTTAGAAGTCTGAAAGCGATATGTATATTCATTTTAGACTGTGCCAAGTAACTTGTTGGCTGCTGATCTCCATTGCAGAGTTAAGTGGTCTTCTCTCATTGTGAGAATGGGATTTCCAGAGGCATTTCCTTGCCCTATGGTCTTCGTAACTGTTTTGATGATACCATGGATGGTGAAAGGTCCTTGCAAAATAAGAGGCCTCCAAGAACTGGACCTTCACTGTCCACTGTACAAAATATTTGGGGTGACCAGAATGAGTTGTTGTAATGTGATTTAAATTTAATGGATCCCAAAGATGGAACGTCTGAGCCAGTGTGCAGAGTGAGTTTGGCAACGGTTGATTGAATCATCACTTACCAATCCTGTGGGTACATCCATTTCAGTGCATAGCTAGAAGCATGTTTGGATCTACAATGTGATCTGGTTTTCATACATTCAGTGCCTGCTGCCATGGGCATATAGTCTGGATAGGGGTAAATGATCCTTTTGGTTCCACTGTGCATATATGTTCTTTGATGTTCACTAGGTGGTTAAGAAGGAGTTTAGCACACTTGCCTTCATTGCTCAGACCTTTGAGTATAGAAGTTGGAACGTCATGTTGAGGCTGTACAGGACAGCACTGTGGTTAGCGCTGCTGCCTCATGGTGGCAGGGACCCGGATTCAATTCCAGCCTTGGGCAACTGTCTGTGTGGAGTTTCCTTGTCCTCCCTGCGTTTGCGTGGGTTTCCACTGGGTGTTCCACTTTCCTCCCACAGTTCAAAGATATGCTGATGGATTGGTCATGCTAAATCACCTGTAGTGTCCAGGGATGTGTAGGATAGGTGAAGTGGCGAAAGAAAATGCAGGCTTATGAGGATAAGGTAGGGGAATGGGTCTCAGTGGGCCGAATGGCCTGCTTCAGTACTGCAGGGATTCTGTGACACATTGGCGAGGCATCTTCTGGAGTACTGTGTGCAGTCCTGGTTACCTTGCTACAGGAAGGATATTGTTAAATTGGAGAGGGTTCAGAAAAGATTGACTGGGATGTTCCTAGAATAGACGGTTTGAGTTATAAGGATAGGCTGGGACATTTTTCACTGGAGTGTAGGTGGTTAAGGAGTGACCTTAAAGAGGTTTATAAAATCATGAGAGGTATAGATAAGGTGAATAGCAAGGATCTTTTCCCCAGTGTTGGAGAGTTCAAAACTAAGGTGCATATTTTAAGGTGAAAGGAGAAATTTTTAAAAAGGATACAAGGGATAATGTCTTTACATGGAAAGTGTTTCATGCATGGAATGAACTGCCAGAGGAAATGGTGGATATAGGTATGGTTACAACATTTGTATTAGTACATGAATAGGAAAGGTTTGGAGGAATATGTGCCAAATGCAGGCAAGTGGAATTTGTTTAGTTTGAGAACATGGTCAGCATGGACTAGTTGGACCAAAGAGTCTGTTTCCGCACTGTGTAACTATGACTCTATGTTGATATTCATTTTGTTACTGAAGGTCTGGGCATCCTCATCATCTGACCACTTAGATAGGTTTGGTATGTGGTCTTGTTTGTTTGGAATACTGTAGCTATCTGTCTTTTCCTCATGGCTTCTCATGTTGTTGAATCACTTGTTTCTGCTTGGCGTTTCCAGTGTCTTTTACTGCCAAATGTCTTACATACATCATGGAAAGCTCAGTTGGCTGGATGGCTGGCTTGTCATACAAAGTGATGCCAAGAGCATGGATTCATTTCTTACACTGGCTGAGGTTATTATGAAGGACTCTCCTTTTCAACTTTTCCCCTCGCCTAAGGCATGGTGACCCTCAGGTTAAAACACAACCAGTCATCACCCTATTCTGAGATAGCATTCTAATGGTCCAATAGGACTATGGCAACTTTCCCTTTAATCAAGGTATAGAATAACAGAGTAGGATGCTAATGCTAGAACTGAATAAAGCCCCAGATAACCATTTCTTTAGCATGCGTACAATTTGTTGCCATCAGGTGACGTTCTACAATTTGTTACAGTTCCAGAAGCCATACCCCAAACTGTTAAGCTCCTGGGTGGGGAGCAATGAACCCGCCCCACTCAGTTGGTAATAACAGGGTTAATTTGAAAAGGATGTCTTCCCTTGTGAATATCTTTCTCTCAGACCTAAATGAGCTTATCTTTTAAAAGTAGGCAAGTTAACCAGCCTTTTTGGAACGAAGAAAGAGTAACTTCTTAATTACTAAATTACTAAAAAAGAATTAGAACCATAGAATCTTAGAATCCCTACAGAGTGGAAGCAGGCCATTCGGCTCATCAAGTCCACACTGAATTTCCAAAGTGCATCTCACCCAGACCCACCCTCTACCCTATCCCTGTAACCCTATATTTCCAATGGCTAATCTATCTAACCTTCACCTAACTAGACACTACGGGCAATTTAGCATGGCCAATCCACCTGGCCTGCATATTTTGGACTGTGGAAGGAAACTGGAGCACCTGGAGGAAACCCACGCATACAGGGAGAAAGTGCAAACTCCACACAGACAGTCGTCTAAGGCTGGAATCAGACATGATGTACTGGCGCTGCAAGGCAGCACTGCTAACCATTAGTATTGCAACAGTATTTCAGCACAAATTTGAAATAGAGGGATGAGTCCGAAAAGGCAAAACTAATTTAAAATTGAATCTCTAAATTATTCACAAAGATCGTTGAACATTGCAACCTTTGCAATAGAGGTTACCAGTACCATTAACATTGGTAGGTGAACAGCTGGCTTCATGATCCTTGATTTTGCAGACTGGTTTGAGATTCTGTTGTTCTGATACTTTTCAATTGTGATTGAATTTCAGCATTCAGGGTGGGAGAGAATCTTGTCATCCTGATTCCTTTGTAACTGGTTTGCAATACTCAGAAATAGAGAGGTGTCTTTGCCTGCAACACGGACGTGTCTAGGAGATAGAGTGACATTCACAATACATTAACTCTCAAATGCAAGCAGGTACACACAAGAAGAGTCAGTCACATTAGTCCATCCTAGCAGAGTTGAAACCGACTTTTTACCCCTGTCCCTGCGTACTCCTCAATGGCAAAACACAAAATACATCTGAAATTTGGGACATGATCAGCCGAGAATGGCTTGCTGTAGAGCAGGGAGTTGTCAGCCTCTTGTCATCTTTGTAGTCACAAGAGCTCACAGTCCAGTCTGTTCGAAATGTCATTGACACCTACAGGTGTTACATCTCATCAGTCCACATGGGCCTACAGTTCTTGTCTCTGTAGCAATCCTCTTTCAAAAACACACTTTGGAATAAAAGGATGAAAATACCACATCTGTGGTAGTTTTGAGTTCCAACCTTTCGTCACTACTAATTCCAGTTGACACATTACAGGAAGGATGTAATTACATTAGAGATGGCAGAGAAGACACTTACAAGAATGTTGCTAGGACTGGAAAATTTAAGGTATGAGAAAGGATTAGATAGACTGGAATTGTTTTCTTTATAACAGAGGAAGCTAACGGAGATTTAATTGATGTATATGAAATTAAGAGGGCCTAGTTACTGAAGGATTAGAGAGAAGTTGAGGGGAAAATCTTTTCACTCACAGGATAGTGAGTGTCTCAAGCTTACTGCCTAAAACGGTAGTATGAACCAAAATCCTGACTGAATTTAAAAAGTATTTGGATATGCAGTCGAAGTGCCATAGCCAAGGACCAAATCCTAGACAGGGGGATAAGGCTTGAGAGCTAATGCAAATATGATGAGCTAACTGATCTCTCTGAGTGTTGTATATTTCAGTAAAGCTATGTCCTCTTTTCTCCTAAATGAAATTAGTTTGAAGGCACACTTATCAGGCCCTAACAATAATAAAACGTACTACATTAAATGACATTAAATCAACAGGGACACCACTGGAGTCTGCGGGAAATAAAAATAATTTAACTGCTTAGGAGGTAGCTAAGGTCCATTTCAAGATAAATGTTTGATGTAGTGATGAAGGAGCACTATCTTTCAGCTAAAATAGACTAAAATTGATTTGGGAGTGCTTGGTGCTTGAAATGAGATACAAATTGTGCAAATTCCTCCATTTGTAAGTACTGGCAGCTCTCCTTGAAGAGTACAAAATTTACTCAAGCATTTATTTTTACAAAAAAATCCCGTTTGGCACAATGCTTGAGATTGAACACTTCTCTAAGCCTCATGCTGGCAAATATTTTGGGGCTTTAAAGGCATAGTTTCCAGTAACCAGCATGAGGATTGCAATGTATGATAACCTGCGTCCTTTGACTTCAATGCAGGCAACATGCCAAATTTGTATTGTCTGCTTATTTGAATGATTACTGCACACAGCCAACATCAACTGTGATGTTTATTGCATGCATCAGCAGGGGACCCAGACTGTTGACTTCAAAGCAAAACTTAAATCTAGGCTGCTCTTCTTAAAGAGGAGGTGAGTTACGCCTGCAGATTGTGCTGGCAGTCACACGAGAAGTAAATCTGACATGGGAAACAGTGAAGGATGGTGCAGTGTGTGAGAGAGTAGGCTCCAAGATTTTAGCACAGGCGGCATGAGCATTGGAGGTGGAGGTGGAAAGTGAAAGAGATGACCTGTGTCTGCAGAAACAGGATGATCTCCAGGCACATGCTAAAAGACGTGGAACAGGTGGCTATAGAGGTCAATGGTAGGAGTCAAGCTCCAAGGACTTGGATGTAAAGGAATTCAATGATCTTTCAATAATTTTGGAGGCAAAATGGCATCTCTAACACAAAACCAACAGGTGCTACAGAGTCCAATTTCATCATCAGAGACCTAACACCCTCAACAAGTATGAGAATGTAAATAAAGATGTGACTATCCTCACCCTGATGAATAACAATCTTTTATTAACTTTCCACACTATATATAAGTAACTGGGGGAGTGCAATTTTTGAACAGTGCAAGTTTGGTCCTAGTTCCGATGAGTGTCTCACATCAACAGACATCATCAAAAACAAGAGAACAGGGGTAAAAAATGTCTACCATCATTCGCCTAGAACACTAGTGAGGCTGCACCTGGAGCATGGTCCTCTTGTTGAGCAAAGCATATGCTTCCCATGGAGGGAGTGGTTCCTGGGGTAGTGGGACTGTCCTATGAGGAGAGGCTGAAGAGAACTGGGCTTGTATTCTCTGGTATTCAGAAGAATGAAAGGCAAGTTCTGAGAGACATACAAAATTCTTACAAGGACAGGCGGAGTAAATGCAGAAAGGATGTTTCCCCTGGCTGTTGTGTTTAAAACCATGGGACACAGTCTCAGGCCAACCACTTAGGGTTGAGATGAGAAAGAATCTGCTCACTCAGAGGTTGGTGAATCTTTAGAATTCCCTACTTCAGAATCCTTGGAAGCTCAGTCATTAAGTAAGTTCAAGTCAGAAACTGATTTGATAGTTATTAATGACATCAAGGGATGTGGGGATAGCACAAGAATGCTGTTGAGATTAATGATCAGCCATGATCTAGAATGGTGGGGCAGACTTGAGCAGATGAATGGCCCATTCCTGTTCCTATATTCCATTGATGTATACTATTCATTAGCATAATGGGACTTATCCATGTCCTGCATTTCCCTACCCATGTTTTCATTCTAACACTTTAAATCATTAATGGTTTACCATTAACATTTCTCTTAATATTTAATTGTTAACATTTATCTTAACAGTTAGCCATTGACATGTTCTTCATTCCATTCCTCTTTCTGAAGCCTCAGTATGCTACAGAAGTCTGTCTTCTATTTTACGCAGGGTTTGGTACTGGAATCCACCAGCCAAGTGGTTTTGGACAGTGGTCTGAAATTTTCAAAACACAGCTGTTAAAATGTATGTAGACTTCTCAGATGTTTCTTCCCACTACTCGATTCTAGACTCTCAAAAACAGTAAACTTGTGCCAAAGAATTAAAGGGGCTATATTAAGCATCGAAAGACATAGAATCATAGCACGATACAATGTACAATGATTGAGTTTTCTTATTTGTTGGATCTTTTAAACTGCAACCCAACTAAAGTTTAATGGGGCCGAATCTTATGATATTTTTGCTGAATGTCATTTTATTGACTTTCATGAAGGGTTTCTCTCCATGAAGCCTCAGAAGATTTCTCAACATATTGTCCCAGATTCGTGTCATTAACTACATATCACACACCTACGGTGCCCCACTTATAAGACGTAAACCTGATTTGATCATCTCTCTGTAGCTGGAAGAATTTACCTCTTGCCAGAAATCCAGGATTAGATTGGCACTCCTGGCACAGTGTCATCTTTAAGCCTTGGCCGAGCCCCTAGCCAAGCATTGGCACGGTGAATTGCCCTTCACCAGCAATTCAAAGGCCAGCAGCCCTAAACTGCTCATGGAATAGAGCTGGCACGACTGAAACTTCCTGGCTAATACAGCTCCACTGTTTAATCACTAGGCCATACTATTACCCGTCCTCAGACACATCCCACTCTATCAGCCTCTCTGAGTCACTGCTACTTTGTCCCGCATGCCCACTGAGACCAACATCTTATTATTGTCCAGTGGGGACCATCACAGTCAGGCAGGCATTCAGTAATTTCCAGAGATGACTGATTACTTGCAATCATCAAAAGCAAACACAAATGAAATGAATAGAGGCTGTAGTTTGCCCCCACAATGCAAATGAAAATCTGCCATGGTGACCAGTAACTTTTCCACATTGCATGGTAGCCTGCTGCACCCAGTTCCCATCTACTGGAACTCGGTGTCGCTCAAATCATGTTTGGTCTGTATCGTCCGAGCCAGCTGAAGTTTTGTTATGTACAAGGCACACTTTGCCCTTTTGGATGTTCTCCTAGGAAGACTCTTCCTGTTTATCCAGTTCCTCAGCATCTGTCACGTTGCCTCATTGTCTGCTCCAATTGTGCAGAGCACAGCACACCAGGATGATGCAGCACAATCTGTCTGACTTACACTGGAGGGACCCCCCCCCCCCAGACTGGCTCAAGCAGTGGAACTGTATCTTCAACAGTTCTATTGTCTGCTCCACCAAGTCCTAGTCAGAATATGAGCACCATTGTATCTGCACCCCATATCAATTAGAGGGTTGTGCAATGGTAAATATAGCGGGTAGCCCTTGTAATAGAGTCATGGAGTCATAGAGATGTACAGCCCAGAAACAGACCCTTTGGCCCAACTTGTCAATGCTGACCAGATAACCTAAACATCCTAAAGGACTGTGTGGTGATTTCTTTTACCAATACTGGACAGATGCATCTGCAACAGGCAGATGGGTGAGGATGAGGTTAACCATGTACTTCCCTCTTGTTATTTCTCTCAGCACATGCTGCAGACCCAGTCTGGCAGCTGTATCCTTTAGGACCCAACCAGCTCAGACAGCAGTAGTATTGCTAAACCATTCTTGCCAGTGGACTTTGAAATCCCCCCTTAGGGTATATTTTCTACCCTTACCACCCTCCATTTAGTGTTCAATATGGAGAAGTACTGATTCATCAGCCGAGGTGCGGTGGGAATTTGATATGTCATAGTTTGCAGGTTTCCTTGCCTATGTTTGACCTGATGCTGTAAGACTTTATAGGGTCCAGAGTCAATGTTATGGACTCCTGGGGATCTCCCCCTTGGCTGAGTACCACTCTGCCGCCACCTCTACTGGGTCTGACCTGCCAATGGGACACGACATAGCCAGGAATGGTATCTAGGACATTGTCTGTAAGGTATGATTCTGTGAGTATGACTATGTCAGGCTGTTGCTTGACTAGTCTGTGAGACAGTTCTCCCAATTTTGGCACTAACCCCCACATTTTACTGAGGAGGACTTTACAAGGTCACAGGGTGCGCCTGTCATTGTCATTTCCAGGGCCTTAGTCAGGTGGACAATCTATTTTCATTCCTCCTTTTTCCCTTTCTAGTGGTTGATATAACAGAGAGGTTGATAGGTCATTGCACAGGGCAGTTAATAGTCAGCTACATCACGTCTGGAGTCGCACATAGGCCAGACCAGGTAAGGACACCAGTTTATTCCCTAAAGGCCATTGATGAACCAGATGGGTTTTATAACAATGTAACAATGTTTCATGGTCATCATTAGACTTTTAATTCCAGGTTTGTATTGATTTCAAGTTCCACCATCTGCTGTGGTATGATTCAAGTCAGGGCCCCAGACATTACCTTGGTCTCTGGATTACTCAGTGACAAAACCACTAGGCCATTGCTTCCTTTCCTCCTGCCCCACTCCCTATTGCCACAAACCACCCCTTCACCCCTACCCACCTATAAACACTGAACATCCGGACTGCCAGGACGCACTGAACTACATCTCACTTACCTACTTTGTCAAGCAACACAGGAAATAACCGATCAAATCCCTGCCCACTGCCCCTGCAGTTGTCTGAATGACAGCTTTTGATTTGCCTGACTGCTTGTCATGGCACTGAACATAGTCCACTCCACGCACTGTAGTCAGATGCATCCCCTGACTGTGACAACCCTGAGCAGATGACTGACCTTGGCCCAGTCCCTCGACTGTGTTCAACCTCTGCCCTTATGAGGTGGTACCGGAGCCCACTGAGCGACAGCAGCCTTCCTTGACTTGAGGTAAGGCAACAACTACATATGTTGAGTCATGGCTATTTCTTTGATAAATTATTCAGTGTCTTTGCTGTTTAGGCAGTTGGCACATGATGTAGGTGTGAGATTGACTTATCACTGTTCCCTAAATTAGGATGTTCATCCCTTCGACTGATCACTAATGACAAGCAGCTTGCCTTTGTGTGTGCCCTAAACAGCAAGTCAATATGGCAGCACTGTGAGCTTTTAGGCTCTGGCTAAGACACCAATTTGCTAAAGGGCAAAACAAGACAAGACAGGGCAGGGTACTGTGAGCATCCATGGTAGATGCTATGTGAGTTAACACTAAGCCAGCAAGCAAGCAGCCCTGAGCTACAGCCTGATCCAGTGATGAGATGATTCCTTGTCCCTACATGCAAAGTGTCCTTGCAGCAGCCTCTCAATGCTCATTGCCAGTGCACTGTGAAGTGCAGCTTTAAAGCGCAGACATGTCCTGCAAGCAGATTGGAGAGGTGGCATGAAGGTAGTGAGATGTTGGCAGGTATCAGATGCCAGTCTCCATGGACGTGTGTGCAGCTGGTGCAGTGGATTGTGTATTGATACATTGTTGCCAGGTGCACAAGATGGTGGCCCGGAGGAGCAAGCAACAAACTAAAGTCACCAGGTACTCACTCTGACTTTCATGTTGGGAATTGTTGACATTTACTTTCCTCATGGTGGGGGTGAGGATGGTAAACTGCGTACTAATGAGATGAGATTCATTGTTAATGAGGCTGTTAACAAATGTAATAGGCATCTCATTGCTCCCTCGGGAGAATCACAACTTGATGTCCATAGCGCTTTGAAAATGCAACAAATTGCTCCTGACACCAATCGAGCCCTCACTGCATTTCTTAAACAATTCTCCCGGATTTCTTGCCACAGGATGACACAATGGTTCAGTGGTCAGCACTGCTGCCTGACAGCGCCAAGAACCTGAATTCAATTCCACCCTTGAGTGACTGTCTGTGTGGAGTTTGCACATTCTCCCCATGTCCGTTTGGGTATCCTCCAGGTGGTCTGGCTTCCTGCAATAGTCCAAAGATGTGCAGGCTAGGTGGATTAGCCATGGGAAAGGCAGGGTTACAGGAATGGGGTGGATTTGGGTGGGATGCTCTTTGGAGGGTTGGTGTGGACTTGATTGGCCAAAAGGCCTGCTTTCACACTGCAGGGATTCTATGATAACCTATAGTGTTCAGGCCCCTGTAAAATTCTGCCCATACATTTTCCTCATTGCTCTGTAAACATTTTCTCTTCGAATACTTGCAGAATTAATTATTGAATCTACTTTAATGACCCTTTGAGACAGTGCATTCCAAATCACAGCAAAATATTTACTCACGAGCCCCTGGCATTTTTGGCAAAAGCTTAAATCAGTGACATCTAATATTAACCCTGCCTCCACTGGTAATAATTCCACCTTATTGTTCTCTCAAAACCATTTATGATTTAACCACCTCCATCAAATCGTCGCTGAACTTTCTTTGCTCTGATGAGACTGATTGTATCTTCTCTAGTCTCTCTGCAGTATTGAAGCCCTCATTCTTGGTGCCATTGTAGTAAATCTCTATTGCACCCTTGCAAAGGCCTTCACCTCAGGTCATTTTAGGCTGAATGCACTGGTGGGAGGTTTTGTTTAAGTGACACTCGGGTGATCATTACTCACAGGAAATGGTGATCTTCAGATGTTGTTTTTTCTATTTTGCCTCATTATCCATTAGATGTTCAGTACTAACAACTACTTCTCAAGTTCCTTCTTTGGTTCTGAGTAATCAATGGCTACAATAAGTGCCATGCCAAATTTAGTCATCTCCACTTGGTTATGATTTTACCCTCTAAATGCAATTTTGTAATAAAAATGTATTTAAACAGTAATAAACCTGTATTTTAGAATACGCAACAAATGTTAATTTGTAAGGCACAGACCGTAGTTTAGGAGAATCTACATGCAGGTAATCCATTAAATGTAATTTCAGAGTACATTTAGTTAATAAATGACATTGAAACTCACAGACAGTACTGGAAAACAGAACATGGACAGTTTATTGATTTAAGTTTTACTTGATGTAGAAAAGCACTGGAAACCTTACAATGACTTCCTTTTGTCCAGCATGTTTCTATATCAATTATTCATGCTGTATATCCAACAGCCCCCATCACAGCGCCAGTGGCAAGCTGATAATACCAGTATCAGAGCCACAACGGCATATTTAAACAAATCAATAGTCAGACTAATCCATTTGTAGACTGATATAGACTGTAATTTCTTCTGATCTTTCCAAGGCTATCCTTCAGAAGATGGACTTTTGCTTCTGTTACAAGTGTTAAACGTGCTGTCAGACATTGTAAATATTTCAAGCAAGTGATTTAAATCAATTATGTTATTCTGAAAAGGCTGAGCTGTTCCTGACCTGAACACTTACATGACTCTTTGTTATTAGTGATGGATGCTTCAAGTGCTCTCACCTTATTATCCTGCTACGGTATACTTGTTGATTCAGTCTGATGTTAATGCTCTGGTTATTCTCAGCTGCGTAGAGATTTAAACATGTGTGTTTGAATGCTAATTTTATCAATACTTTTAATAAAATTGGCTATAAATTGTAATGGAGATAGCAAGAACTGCAGATGCTGGAGTCAGAGATAACACAGTGTGGAGCTGGAGGAACACAGCAGGTCAGGCAGCATCAGAGGAACAGGAAAGCTGATGTTTCGGGTCGGGACACTTCTTCAGAAATGGTGATAAATAGTGATAGTATTTCTAGATCACAATAATATTATAGCAACACCTCATTAGCCTCTGCATTAATCTTTAAAGCACCCATCATAATGTCTGTCTGTGAAGTGTTCCTGCTTATCTCACAGCATCTGAAATGCCCTACACTGTAGCACAGCAAAGTTTATCATTTCTTAATAACCGTAACAATCTTTAACTTACAGGATCTAACTTAGAAAAGTTGTTTTCTTAAAACTGTATTCCTCCTCAAGAAACATAGTTACTCAATTCTGAGGAAGGGTCACTGGACCTGAAATGTTAGTTCTGATTTCTCTTCAAAGATGTGCCAGACCCACTGAGCTTTTCCAGTAACTTCTGTTTTTGTAACATATTTACTTTAGTGTTCATACAATATTCTCAGGATCCAAGGGAAAAGGTTTAAGAACTAGCATCAACAATACCAGTGAATGTGAAGGATTGTTGACAAACCTGGGTGTAAATATTTAACTATAGCAGTTATATTGTTTGAACTTGCAAGCTGATTATGTCTTAGGTGTTATAATGGAGACCTGCACATAATGAGTTATATGGAGTGGTAATGTGAGAACAGATACAGAAACTGGAGCCTCTAGTGACACCTTGGGGTGAAAATTGATGTCATAATACTCACCAATTGACTGCTGAAGTCAATGGCCTTCATTAGATTGGCCCCTGGCTGCAAGAATTTCAAAAAAAAAGCATAGATTCCTTATTGCCTATTTTGATACAATTTCTCTATTTTAGGGTATGTAAAGTATGATTCTTAACTTTTTTCCTATAAAATGAGTAACAATAGGCTAGTTATTGAGACAACTTTTACAGTCTAATTTCAGTGCCATATTCCTGTTCTGATCAGCATTCCTTTTCTCTTGCATTAGAAGATTTATTGCAACATGAATCAGTTAGATTAGTTGCATGTGGTTGACACTTGCCCAAATTCTAAATACTGCTGAATACGGCTAGTACTGACCACACACACAGGTAACTACACAATCTAATTGACTAGTGTGCACGGTTTTTCTGAGAGTGTGGAAGCACACTAAGCCTTCGATTTAATTAAGAAAGGTTAAGATCCATGGACTAAATATCAACAACTCAGATGACAGGGAAAATATCCTTTTTTAACTAGTTAGGCAGTGCCAAACTTCAGTTTCAGAAGCCTGAAAATATTATAGGTGTAAAGACTAAGTGACACTAGTTGTTCTTTAATTTCAAGTTTGATATTACTTAGATTACACCTCAAAGATTAGAGTGATAATGTGACATTCAAGCAAACTGAATTGCATGGAGATCAGTCCTTCATTCATTGTTGATGTTGTAAATTTCTATGTTGAGAGACATTTGAAGCCCCCAACCAGAGGGCAAGAGCTTTTGCAGTGCAATCTGAAGGAGTTAGGTACATCCTCATGTAATTTTCTAATGTGGATAAGCAGGACCTAAAATCCAAGTCAGGACAAAGCTGCCTGGCATTTAGGATTACATGGGGTGGACTGCTCAGATGGCAGTTCACATAAAGGCCACAGAATGGGAAAATGTTTTTATACTATGTCTGGGCTGCTTTGGCTGTTTATTTAACGCTCTATTTCCATTTCCACTTAGCGTCTCATTAACATTTGTATCATTCATTCATAATGAGTAGATTTTTGACCTGATAATATTGTTGGTGCCCAATGGAAGTACTACAAGTTGACACCTTCGAAAGAAGTGTAGGATCTATAGAAGGCATGTGACAGATTCTTTGTACTCTTCTTCCAACACCCAGACACCTCTACCGCAGGGATTGGAAAAGTAATATGAAGGGACATCAGTGCTAGAAATATGAAACAAAACTGAAAAATTCTGGAAAGAGTCAGCTGGTCAGGCCACGCAAGTGAGAACAGTCACATTGACATTTCAGCTTTGGACATGTCTTCTGCATTCCCAAGGTGTCCCACTGAAGAAAGCTAGCTCCAATAGGTTAGACTAGGCGATTATGCAACAGTACTTTACTTCAACAAAATGAAGGTGTAGAGAGAAGTCTCAACATTGCAGATGGTATATTTACAGCCTAGAATGAACAACAGAGGAAAGTTCAGATCAGCACCTACCACAAAGAAAATCCAAAGGTTGGAACAGAGATGAAGTTGGAGACTTTTAAAGAGACTCAAAATAGAGGAGCAATACTCAAATTATAGGCAATCATCCAATATATATAAAACTAAGTGTTCTTTGGGGAGAAACATTATTTGAACTCAGAGAGGAATCTAACATCTAGTTTTAGCAATGGAAGGAATGTGAGCATTCCCCCATATCAGATTGAAATAGATAGTGTGGCAGAGAATGTCAATAGATATCCATTTGGTTCAATGATATCCTTTCGAGAAGGAACTCTGCCATCCTTATCTGGTCTAGCCTACACGTAACTCCAGGCCCACAGCAATATTGTTGACTCTCAATTGCCCTCTGAAAGGACACTCAGATACAGAGCACATAGGAATGGGCAACAAATGCTGGCCTAGTCAGAAACATCCATATCCCATGAATTAATAATAAAACAATTAAGAGATAAACAATGTAAACACTGACTAAACATACAAGTTATTGTTGTTTGTTAAACTTAATAAACATGCGATTATTGTAGTTTACTTTGACTTCAAAGAGTCATTTGATAAATTGCCACCTAAGAGGATTTTCAGAAAAAATGAAGGTCTTCAAATAGAGGAGACCGTGGCTGCATGTTAAGTGACAGGAAATGGAAAACAGTTGTGAACAAGATGGAAGAAGATGTAAAGCTCCCTTGGGGTTGGATACTTTGGTACTAGGCTCTTTCCTTTCTTGTTACATGCTAGTGACACAGTCTTAAGTGCCCAATGTATAATTTCAAAATATACAGATGACATAAACTTGGAAGTATTGTAGACCGTAAGGAGAGTACCAATAGTGTTCAAGAGAACAAAACCAGGCGAATGGAATGGGTAAATGCATGGTGGATGAAAATAATGCTGAGAAGTACAAAGTGATGCATTTTGGCATGAATAATGAGGTGAGGCAATATAAATTGAAGGGTAATGTAGTGATTGTATCTCAGGCCAGGTGGATCTAATTGAATATGAGTTCCCTGGTTGGGGTTGTTAACCTGGGCCAATCAGGGTGCCCTGGCAAAACTAAAACAGTTGGTGGTGATGGGGGAAACAAAGGCCCGTCACAACCAGAATTGAAACCTTTCTGGACCTGGCAGGACCAGATCATGATGGTATATTATTATGGGGGGGCAAGAGTGATTACCTTGAGCAAAGGTCATCGCCAAATACTGACTGAACTCCACTAGGGTCATCCAGGTGATTCCAAAATGAAGATGTTGGTGGGAAGTTATGTATGGGGGCCAGGATTGGATGCTGACATAGCCGTGTCAATGGGGCATTGCCCACAGTGCCAACAAGGACAAAAATTAGTCACCAGCAACTCCCCCACATTTGTGGGAATGGTCAAGTAAACCCTAGGCCCAGTTACATGCAACTATGCCTGTCTTTTCATGGGCTCAATATTCTTGGTCATTGTGGATGAGATTCAAAGTGATTGGACATGTGTAGAGTTTATTCGTCACACTCAGGGATGACAATTCAAAAGCTGCAAGCGTCATTTACAGTAAACGGACCCCTGGAAGTATTAGTCATGGGACATCTTTTGCCAGCAGGGATATTGAGTATTTCCTAAAGTCAAGTGGCATTCGGCATTTTCAGACAGCTCCATACTATCCATATCCAATGGTCTGGCAGAAAGAGCAGTCCAAACTTTGAAGGCGGGCTTAAAGAAACAGCCTACAGCTTCACCTGATACTAAACTGTCCCTGTTCCTGTTTGATTATCAGACCATCCCTCACGCAACAACGTGAATACCTCCAGCAAAGTTGCTAATGGAGAGAAGACTCCACACCAGGTTAAACCTAATATTCTTGGACCTGGGGGACGTGTGGGTGGTGCCGAGGGTGAAATAGCGTCAGGAACACGAATGCCAGCCACATGTCCCCGCTAAGCAAGAGAAACAGTTTACTTCAGGGGATGACGTTTGGTGTTGAAACTACAGAAATGTATGGGTACGAGGCTAGGTCAATGGGAGGTCAGCTCCCATGACATTCAAAGTTCGGATAGGGGAGGTGGTCCTGACCAAACATATGGATCACATGAAAGCTGCTACCTCGCAAACAGGGCAGGAGCAAAACATACCCGACCTATTTTCCAACCAGAAAGGCTGTCAGAAACTGTGGGTTCTCCTCCTGCATTTAGCGTTGAAGAAACTTCAGAGTCCAAGATGGATGCAACCAAAGTCACAGCCTCAAAACCATTACCACTTGAAGAAGAGGAGGAATTTCTTCCGAGGCGCTCTGGGTGCAAGAGACAGGCTACAGTCCAGTACGTGCTGACTGTGTCCAAGTCAGAGTCAGAGGAACCAGATCTGGTACAAAAATGTCCCAGGAGAAGCTACAAGAAAAAGAACAAGCCTAAATCCCTGGGCTTATGGGGACAGGGATGTAGTAATAGGAATTAGGGCCAGGTGGATCTCATAGAATATGAGTTCCCTGATTGGGGCTGTTCACCTGGGCCAATCAGGGGGTCCTGGCTAACAGATATAAACAGGAGTCTCAGGGAGTCTACTCACTCTGGAGACTGGCTCTGAGCTAGCTGGTCAGAGTCCATGTACTGGGCATATATAAATAAAGAGGGACTTGGTGACAGAATATTGGCCTACATGGAGTTATTTCAGTTAAATTAAAACCGAAAGAATTATGGATGCTGGAAACCAGAAACAAAAACAGAAATTTCTGGAAAAGCTCAGCAGATCTGACAGTAAATTGAAGGATACTAAGCTTGAGTGGATGTGGGAACAGGGACACCTGGGAATATCTGTGCACAAGTCACTGAAGGTGTCAAGTCAGATTGTGAAAGTGTTCGGCAAGGTACATGGGATCCTGCATCCTCTGTGTTTGTTTCAGATTTCCAGCAATATTTTGTTGTTTTAACAGGAAGCACAATTGCCCAGATTGGCCACAGAATGAGCCTCCCCCGTTCCAGGAAAGGATTCCTCGGCAGTGGGAGGAACCTTCAAGTGTCCGTTAATTGACATTCCTCCACTGCCATGATGCCCAATTTTTCAACCAGTCCCAGCTGCCATCCAATACAGGGAGGTCGGAGTGAGGAAATAGGTAAAATTCAGTCCAAAATGTAACAACAGGTGACCATGGGATTCAAGTAATACAAAGAAATTCTGCTTTGAAATGCTAAGTTATAAAAAAATTAGAGAAAAAACAGTAAACTGTGAATGAGACATACTGGTCCAACTGTCCAGCCAAGCATACTGGTTAGGTGGATCAGCCATACTAAATTTCCCATAGAATCCAGGGATGTGCTGGATTGGCAGATTAGCTGGTGCAAATGTGGTGTTACATAGGGAGGGTAGGGGGTTGAGTCTGGATGGGATGCTCTTAGGAGGGTAGGTATGGATTTGATGGGCCAAAAGGCCTGCTTCCACAAAGTAGGCATTCTATGATTCTATGAATTCGTCTAGTATACTTCAAAATGAAGCTCTTGTATAGCCACTACATTCATTTCCAAATATAACTGTTTCGTTTCTGCTGTTTTTTTTCTCTCTCAGACAGCTATTGCATTTGTCTAATGCTGGGTCCAGGTGAACATAGCGGAAGAAACAGTTTATTTCTTAGACTCCAAGAAAATTTAGGCTATAGCAAGGGACAGAGATAAGAGTTGGACTCTGCACATTTGATATTTTCTCATCAATTTTCCTGAATTTGCTCACTTGAATTTGTTTCCTTGAATTGCAATGCATTCTCAACTAACTGACAGCAAGATTACAAATTCCAACATGTTTCATTGGATTACGCATGCTTTGGAGAAGTCAATCTCCATCCTGAGAGACTGCCAAGGAAAGGGTTAGATAAAGAATGATGAGAGATGGTTTAGTTGAGCTTTGGAACGTATGTCCTGTCTCTGCACTGTAAATGCTCTGTTAAACCACGTAATTGCTTATCACAGAAATTCAGGGAGAAAAACTACTTTCAAAAGATTGTTATTACGAAAACTCAGTTTAAGCCAAGTGCACAACATGGGAGTAACAGTCAAAGAGAATTTCACAGCTGATGACATCATGTCTATAACCCATGAGGCTAGCTCTACACTGTGAATATTTTCTATGATCTCAGCAGAATGAAGAATAGGAGAATTTTGAAATAAATTCTACTACAATACACTGGCCTGCTTATCAAGGCATTTGCTGCAGTGTTTAAGTGGTGACTGAGGTTAAATTGCTTTGTCAATATTTTATATATTATTTCAGAATAATTTTTATCCTCTTGTTCCAAACAATGAATTTAAGAAACACAAATATTGTGTGAAACAATATTTACCAAATGATACATTTTTGATTCCAATGTACAATTGCAAACTTACATTAGTTATTAACAATTGCAATTGTAATAAAATAGATAAAGCACAGAGTTAGTTAGAAACACACAGAATACCTAACCCCTTTGTCTTTACAGTATTAAAATCATTTTTAATTCTGAAACCAAATTTGGACAACATTAACTTCGTAGCAAAATTACATCATTAAAGTTTGAAATACTTCAGAATATTATATTTCCTCCACTGCTGATTTTCTGGGATTTCCAGAATGAAGAATATGTAGGTTCTGTAGTGCATGGGTAATCTTCTCCCCCACATACCACTCATGTCTTCCTTCACTTAAGTAAGGGAATGTAAGGCATTGCCCCAATTTGCATTGAGCTTCATTGGAACATTGTAGCTGACCTAGGACGGAAATGTTAGCATGGGAGCAAGATGATTTATTGAAATGGCAATCAACTGGGTCAATGTTATAAACTGAATGGAGGTGGTTCACAAAGCGATCACCTAGTCTGCATGAGGTTGTGTGGAAGTGTTAGGAGTAATGGAGGGTTGAAGCAAGGTGTTGTAAAGGAAATAATCCAAGCTGAATGCTGACAGTAGAAGTCAGGAGAAGGTGTGCTTAGTGGTTGTATCATACTGGAGATGGCGGAAATGGCAGAGGATGATACTTTGAATGCAGAGACTGATGGGTTGGAAAGTGAGAACAAGGAGATCCATATATTTATGCTGGGAGGAAGTGGGAGAGGTGAGGGCAGAATTTAAGGAGATGGATCAGCTAAGGCAGAGGATCCCTGTTGACGAAGGTGAGGGGGAACCTTGTTTGAGAAAAATGGGGATGTGTTGGAGGCAGGCCTGTGGAAGTTGGAACAGATAAATAGAATTAGAGAAACTGGTGAACGAAATGGAATCCTTTTGAAAAGCAATGTGGGAAGGAGGTGTAGTCAGAATAAATGTAGGTATCGATGAGCTTGTTGTGGGTACTGGGTACACATCCCCACAAATGGAAACACTGAAGACAAGAAGGGAAGGGAGGAGTCAGTGAAGGTGAGAGAAAGATGGAAATTGGAAGCAAAACTGATGAACATTTTCCAATTCTGGATGAGCAAGAAGCACACTGATGACATCGTAAACATATTGGAGAAAGAGCTGCAGGTGAAGGACTGCATAGGACTGGGACAACACTTTTTGTGGGATGTATGGAATAATTACTCTCCCTCTCCCAACCTCCATCTGGCTGGAAGGTTAGTTTGTAATACAGTGTGATGCCAACAGGACACTGGCTGATATTACAGTAGTGATTGTAATGAACTCAGTGAGCGGGACATCATAGAATAGGAGGTCCCTGATCGGGCCTGTTAATCTGGTCCAATCAGTGAGCCCTGGCTGACAGACAAAAAGCTTGAGTGTCAGAAGTACTGACAAGCTGGTGCCTGACTCTGTATGAGGTAGGACTGTTCGTATGTAAATAAAGGGTGAGTTGGTGATGGGATTCTGGCCTTATGAGGGCCGAAGGGCCAGTACTGAGCTGTAATGTTCTATGTTCTATGTTCTATGTTCTATGGCATTACTTCAGCTACTCTGAAGGACTGTCTTTCTCAGCCTTTGCCCTTGCGTGTTGTATGGTCACTGTCAAGCTAAACCACCATCAGTTGTCTCTCTCCAATGAGAGAATGAGAGAAAATGGGAAAAAAGGTGAGAGAGTTAACCTCAAATAAATATAAGGCTGTAAATGTCTCTATAAGCATTTGATAAAGAAAAGATTTAAGAAAGAGTGTGGGTCCTATAGAAAGTGAATCTGGAGAAGAACACGGAAGAGTTGGCAAATTAACTAGACAGGTAGTTTATGTCTGTCTTCGCTGTAGGGGATACGACTAATATCCCAGAAGCAGCAATAAACCAAGAAATGAAAGGGAGGGGGGACCACAGGAAAATCACAATCAAAGAAGCGGCACTGAGTAAACTGTTGGAGCTGCAAGCTATCAAATCCTGATGAATTTCATTCTAGTTTCTTTAGGGAAATGGCAGGTGAGATAGTCAAAGCATTAGTCTTAATTTTTCAAAACACCCTAGATTTGGAAGGTCCTATTGAATTGGAAGCCAGCAAAAGTAGCCCCTTAATTCAAAACAGGAGGGAGACAGAACGTAAAACAATGACAGGCCAGTAACTTAACATCTGTCATTGGGAAATGTTTGGAACGTTCTACTAAAGAAATTATATCAGGGCATTCAAGGTAATCAAACAGAGTCAACATGGTTTTGTGAAACTGAAATCATACTTAACCAAATTATTGGAGTTCTTTGAGGAAGTAACCCATGCTATGGCTAAAGGGGAGCTGGCAGATACGGCGTACATAGATTTTCGAAAGCATTTGATATGGTGTTACATCACAGGTTATTGTGGAGAGTAAAAAGTCATGGTGTGAGGTCGGGGGTTAGTGTATTGTCATGGAAAGAAGATTTTATGGTTAACAGGAAGCAGAGAGTAGTGTAAATGTTGGCCACAAAATGTTACAGATAAATGTTGGCAAAGCATAGTTGGCAAAAATATGGCAAATGGAGTATGATGCTGGAAAATGTGAAATTGTCCATTTTAGCAGGAAGAATAAAGAAAAAAGCATACTATCCAAACGAGGAGAGATTGCAGAGTCTAAGACGTCGAAGAATCTTGCAAAAAGCTAGTGTGAAGGCACAGACAAGTCATTAGGAAAGCTAAGAAAATGTAATTATTTATTGCAAATGGAATTGAATATAAAAGCAGTGAAGTTATGCTTCAGTTATAAAGAGGATTGGCAAGACCATATGTGGAGTACGGTGTGCTGCAATGGTTTCCTTATTTAAGGATCGATGTAAAGGCATTGGAAGCATTTCCAGAAGTTTCATCAGACTAATACCCAGAATGGACAGTTTGTATTATGGGAAAGGTTGAAAAGGCTAGCCTCGTGTCTACTGGAGTTTAGAAAAGTAAGAGGTCACTTGATTGAAACAAAAGATTCTGAAGAGACTTAACAGGGTAAATGAAGGCAGAATGCCTTCTCCTATGGGAGAATCCAGAACTAGTGTCACTGTTTCAAAATAAATAGTCAGCCATTTACATGTAAACATAGAAGATAGGAGGAGGAAGAGGCTATTTGGACCTTCGAACCTGCTCCACCAGTCATCACGATCATGGCAGATGGTCCCACTCAATAGCCTAATCCTGCTTTCTCAACATAACCTTTGATCCCATTCAGCCCAAGTGCTATATCTAGCTGCCTATTGAATACATTCAACATTTTGGCATCAATTACTTCCTGTGGTAATGAATTCCACAGGCTCACCACTCTTTGGGTGAAGTAATGTTTCCTCATCTCCGTCCTAAATGGTCTACTGCCAATGCTCAGACTGTGACCCCTGGTTCTGGACATTCTAAGTATCAGGAACATCCTTCCTGCATCTTCCCAGTCTGGTCCTGTTAGAATTTTATAAGTCTCTATGAGATCCCCCCAGCTCAACTGAACTCCAGTGCAGACAATTTTAACCAAGTCAATCTCCCCTCATGCGTCAGCCCTGCTATTCCTGGAATCAGCCTGGTAAACCTTCATTGCACTCCCTCGAGAGCAAGAACATCCTTCCTCAGAAAAGGAGACCAAAACTGCACACAATATTCTAGGTGAGAGCTCACCAAGGCCCGGTACAACTGCAACAATACATCACTGCTCCTGTACTCAAAGCTTCTCGCAATGAAGGTCAACATGTCATTTGCCTTCTTTACCACCCGCTTCACCTACATGCTTACCTTCAGCGACTGGTGCACAAGGACACCCAAGTCCCGCTGCACACTCCCCTCTCCCAATTTACAGCCATTCAGGCGGTAATCTGCCTTCTTATCTTTGCTTCAGAAGTGAATAACTTCACATTTATCCAAAATATACTGCATCTGACATTGATTTGACCACTCACCCAACCTGTCCAGATCATGCTGAAGGATCTCTGCATCCTTGTCACATTTCACCCTCCCACCCTACTTGGTATCATCTGCAAACTTTGAGATGTTACATTTTGTTCCTTCATCCAAATCGCTAAGATATATTGTGAATAGCTGGTGTCCCAGCACCAATCCCTGTGGCACACCACTGTTACTAACTGAGATCTGAAAAGGACCCACTAATTCCTACTGTTTGTTTCCTCTCTGTCAACAAATTTTCTATCCATCTCAATACACTTCCCCCCAATCCCATGCGCTGTAATCTTGCTCAATGATGCAAGATTATACGGGACTTTGTTAAACTCTTTCTGAAAGTCCAAATATACCACATCAACTGGCTCCCCGTTGTCAACTCTAATAATTATGTCATCATAGAATTCGAACAGATTTGTCAAGCATGATTTCCCCTTCATAAATCCATGCTGACTCTGTCTGATCCTGTCACTGCTTTCTAAATGCTCTGCTATAAAATCCTTGATAATGGATTCAAGAATTTTCCCCTCTACCAATGTTAGGCTCACCCCATTTTCTTTATACCTCCCTTTTTGAATATTGGAGTGACATTAGCCACCCTCCAATCTGCAGGGACTGTTCCATAATCTATAGAATCCTGGAAGATGATGACCATTTCCTCCATTATTTCTAGAGCCACTTTCTTAAGTACTCTGCGCTGTAGATTATCAGGCCCTGGAGATTTATCCATCTTCAATCCCATCAATTTTCTCAGCACTATTTCTCTACTAATATTGATCTCCCTCAATTCTTCCCTCTCAATAAATTTTGCATTCTACAACATTCCTGATATGTGACTTGTGTCCTCTTTTGTGAAGACAGAACCAAAGTATGTATTCAGTTACTCAGCCATTTAAAACAAAAATGAGGCAAAACGTTTTCGCACAGGGGTTTGTGAATTTTTGTAACTATCTTCCTGAAAAGGCTATGGAAGTAGGGTTTTTAAATATTTTTAAGGCAGAAGTGGATAGATTCTTGGGAAGCAAGGAGATGAAATGTTATCAGGGGTTGGTGGAAATGTGGATCCGAGGTTACAATCAGATCAGCAAAGTTCATATCTTGTGAATTAGCCTTTGGTGTTGTACTTTATCAAATACAGAATGGGGAATCAGTCATGACTGCTGAAGGGCATCACCAAGTTCAACAAGAGTGTTGGCAGGGCAAAGGGGAACTAGGCTTTTGTTGAAGGAGTGTCCTTGGCACTGCACGTGTGGCAAAGAGTGTGGGCACTCAACCATTGATTTTGAATAAAGTAGACACTACCTTGGAATTGCAAGGACAGAGGAAATGGGTACAAAGATGCCAAGGATTATTAGGCAGCTACATTAGCAGAAGGAAGGCTCCATCTGGAATTGGGGACAAGGCTATCAAATTTTGATCCTCATGACAATGAGGGAGAAAGGCAAAACCTAAAACATCAGGATGATTTAGAGGATGAAAGAAGGGCATGTAGGAATACAGACCAAATCCTCAAGAGAGGATTGGCTACTGAAGATAGTACTGAAATGGCCAAAACCAGTGCTACGGGAGACTACAACTCTCTGGGTGGATAGTCATTGACATCTGTGCTGAAGACTTTGTACAAGCCCCCGTACTCTGCAAGATCAAAATCCCTGCTCATTCTGGCTCAGCTGGAGACCTGAATGGCATCCTACAGACTGCTGCAATCACTGCATCTCGCTTGTCACAGATAGCTTCTTCACCAGTACTGGGCAGCATACTCTTTCATTCATAAACACAGCATTGGAGGTACAGTGTGCATCAGATTTCACCTTCAACATTGGATTTCCCCAAATGCAGAGCATTATTGATTGTACTTAAGTGATCATCAAGATACCCAGCATGTTGCCTGGAATGGAGGATTTGAGCTATAAGGAGAACTGGATAGGCTGGGACTTCTTTCACTGCAGCATAGGAGGTTGAGGGCTGCCCTATTAAGGTTTATAAAATTGTGTGGGATATAGATAAGGTGAATGGCAGGTGTCTTTTCCCTGGGTTGGGGGAGTTCAAGACCAGAGGGGATATTTTTAAAGTGAGAGAAGAAAGATTTTAAAAAAGCATGAGGAAAAACTTTATTACACAGAGAGTGGTTCGTGTGTGGGATCAACTTCCAGAGGAAGTGGTGGATGTGGGTACAGTTACAATGTTTAAAAGACATTTGGATAAGTACATGAATAAGAAATGTTTGGAGGGATATGGGCCAAGCACAGGCAGGTGGGACTAGTTTAGTTTGAGATTATGGCTGGCATAGACTGGTTGGACTGAAGGGTCTATTTCTGTGTGTATGACTCTATGACTATGAAGGGCTTACACCCCTCAATATCCAACAGATCCCTCCATGTGTGCGGTCACTTTTCTGGCAGCAATCATATCTTTTACATCTTCCACCAATCCATACTGCCTCAGATCTTCACTCCAACTCTTGGAGTGGATAGGTCTGAAGAGACATGGGAAATCCCTTGAAGAGATGGCTCAATGGAAGCCCCAGACTGAAGAATAGAGGTGATACAACCAATGCCACCTGCTCAGCCTGACAAACATTGCACAGACCATCAGGCTTTTGAACCTACAATTCCAGTCAGGTTGTACCCTTCAATGCCCTCCTGCAAGGATCTCAACCATTGCAGTAGTCTGTTTTCCCCTCCAACATTTGGCTGTTCGAAGAGGTAGGGATCTTGAAAAACATGAGTACCCAGAAGGAGACAGCTCATTGAGGAAGAAGCAGAAGCAAGATGGAAAGAGGATGAGGAACCAGAAGAAGAATGATGGTAAACAGGAGAATGCCCATGGTATGTGATTAATAAGTCCTACACTTCATCTGACCCACTTCAATTCCCAATGCCATTGAATAGGAAACCAATCTCCACATCATCCTGAGAAAATCTGAATTTTAATTCACTTCCCACTGGAGATGGGTTTCTGACCCCAGAACACCAGCTCCTTTAACCCTTCCATCTGTGGTAATTTACTCTGCCTCAAGAGCTGTAGAGATCTGACCTTAGCATTTTCTGACTCTGGCTTAATTTGAATTTATGACAGGGATGTACCAGAAAGTCTGTGGATTTTCACCTAATTTTAACTTTAATTTTAATCAGCAGCCTGTTCTAAAATGTCAGTGTTGACACTCAGCCCTCTTCAATCTCAAGAAGATTTCCAACTGGTTAATCTTCCTGTTCCTAGCTCCATTCTGATCACTAGCCCGTCTAAAATTAGATAGTGAATGAAATGCTTACCAATAGAACTGAGCACATGCTGGCTCGGAAACCAGTGATTACTGTAACGGCCGATCTTACAAACACAGCACACATTCTATTCAGTTAGTCTTCATTAAAAATGGTTGGAATGGTGCCAGTGATTGGTGTATTGTGTTGAAGTCTGTTGTAGCAACCGCTATACAAATCAGCTGATTTTATACTCAGTGAGCACTCAGCCCCCCTGCACTCACAGCCATTTTATTGCAGTGATGCCCATTGCAAGAGCAGGCTCCGAGCTAAGTGTAGGACATGATGGCACGGTTACTTATTGCAAATTATTTTGAATATGAAACGACTGAAAACGGAAAGAACTGCAGCATTTTAAAATATCCTGCTGCTAAACGATTTGAAGCCAAGCAAAGAGTGAAAGTGGCCTACCAGTTAGAAATTTCAGATCTGGTCATGGGCTGCATGTGTTTAGGTGCTGTCCGTTGTGGGCAGCCTGCTCAGGTCTCCCTTCCATTTCTATGGCTGCTTGAAGGCATAGAAAATAATGTCCATTTCAGAGATTATGATGCCAGCCATGGTTCCTTTAGCCAGAAAGCCTTCATTTGACAGATTTGATGTGTCATTCAACCCACGCCCTCTGGTCGGGAAACTCAGAAGGAGGGTGCTAATGCCAAAGTCCAGTAAACCATAAAACAGGTAATTGAAAAGAATCTGCTTGGTGTGTGAAAGGGAAATCATGTTTAAACAATTTATTGGAATGTGCTGCGGCTCTGAGGGAATGATCAAACCCTGAACGATTTCTGCACAGCACCCCACGTGACTTATGGATAATGCCCAGACTGTTAGCACTCACCTACAGAATGACTGTGGGCCAATTCCGACACTCTAAAGGCACAGATCTCTGGACCACGACCACATCAGGTGCCAATTGACCATGGCATACCCCCTGACTTTGACCATCTGTGGCAGTGCCCCATTACTGACCATAGCCCCCCTTGACTGGAATAAAGATCTACTCCCTCATATTTTCAGACATGACCTTTTGTTGAAGCACATGCAGTGTGTTTGCCACATAAACTGCTGGCACGTGCTCTTTCCCCATTGCCCAATGTAGCTTAACATCTTCTCATTGTTCAGTGTGGGTCTTCTCATGCAGTCTTCAAATGGTTGAAAACCATCACTTCTATTCAGCAGCAAAAGTAAGAAAAACAAACATACAGAAGCTCCATTTGCCTCTGGGAGCATACAGTGACTATTTAACCTTTCAAGAAGCAACCAATTTACAGACAATGAATGATCACTGCAGCAAGTTCACATCTATTTGAAAGGAATTCAATTAAGTCCTGTCTGGCTTGTTACAGCAGATGCATGGTGAAGGTGATATTTCTGCTGCTCAATGTCTTCATCTTCCTCCTCAGAGGAATGCTGCTGCTCACCCAGTTCTCCAGAGATGACCACATCATGTCTTTGCCTGCTCCAGTTTTGCAGAGTGCACCAAGCAAGGGTCATGCAAAGGACACACATCCAAGAATCGGATCATCATTCCCAGCAAGCCTGCTGACTGCTCCGTAGTGACCCTGGTCAAAGGATACGCTGCTTTGTATCCATGCTTGGTCTCAATTCAAGGCCCTGTTATAATGGTCCAGGCTCAAAACTTTCACCTTCAGGAGACCTATGTTCTGTTCCACAATGGAAACATGGACAGTGTTGTATCTCTGTTCTTCAGCTGTCTAAGAGTTTCCAGAAGGTAACATCAGCCACGTTTGGAGGGGCTATTCTTGTCTCCAAGCAACCATCTCCATATGGCGTGAGGACCTTGAGATGAGGCAGGAACCTAAGAATTCTCTGGTATATATGTGTCACGGCAGCTTTAACAAACCCTGCTGATTGATGGTAGGCTGCTCTCAAAGCAATGGGTATTGTCCATAGGTTCCTTAAGTTAGGGGAGAGTCTCATTGACCAAGCTGATTGACTCTTCTCATTAGTGAGGAAAACTATGAAGACCTGTACTCTGAGGAAAATGGGATCAGTTATATCCCAAATATGTTTGAGAATAATACAGATGCCACACGGCTCTCCAGTTCTGTGGTGCATTGCCTTCATCTCAGATGTGGTAGGCATACTAGAGGATAGAGACAAAGGACACCAGGATTTAACATGCTTAATTTCACAGCATACTCAGAGCAACGTGGCAATACAGCAACTTCGACCGCTAAAATCCAACACTACAAAATAGTAAACAGTTGAATGCAGTTTCAATTTCACACCACACTTTTCTGATGTTAATTCTGTCAGTGTAGGGAAGCTACCATAAGTTCCCTGTTATCTGGCTCACAACAGGTGCCAGCAGAGGTCTAGGAGAACAATTTGACCAATGTCAGTGTGTGCCCAAAGCTTTCCCTCAACAAAAAATACATATTGTATAGTGATCAACTCCTCCTATCAACGCAGTTTTGTTGGTGCATATCTACATAGTAAAAATAAATGATTTCAAATGGGATATTTTCCATTTGTTTAATGGAATGCATTAACTCTGAGTTCACTTATGCTCACACATCCTGGCTAAAAAAAATCAATGGGCTGAATCTTATTATTTTTGGCTCTGTCTGAATTGTGTCAAGATTTTGGAGGATTTTTCATCGTGAGGCGCAGCAAATTTTCTTACTGTATCTAAACAAACCTGACCTTCTGGCAACTCTCACATCTGATTGCTGCCCCACTTTGCCACTCATTGTTCTTGGGACAACTCACCGCATAGCGGATATCCCAGAGTGCACAAGCATTATTTGAACCTGCATCTTTAAAAAGCCCTTGTGTACCCAGACAAGCACTATCAGTCCAGAGCTGCCCTGTATGTTTGCTAACATTTTTCCTAGACATGGCAGGCATGGAGAGAATCACACCTTGCTTTGCAGACAGGACCATGGAGATCCTGCTGGATGGGATGGCACAGAGGCAAACCTTGCTTTTACCCTAGAACCAGTAGTGCAAGATAAGACAGAAGACCATGCCAGCGTGGTTGGAGATTACCACCCAGGCTAAACCAGTCTTAGCCATCTGGAGGAATGTCCAGCAATGTAGGAATTAGGTCAAAAATCCATATGCGCTCCATCTATTTAAGTGCTTCGATTTTCTCTCCAATATCTCAGACTCACTCTTTCTTTGCAATTGCACCAACCTCCCACCAAGCCTTATGCTTTACTGCTCTCACTATTGCCTGCAATATCTTTCCCACCGAACATCACACACTCCAACCCTGACACTACTATCTCTACATGCCCTCAGCGCCGCCTACTCGATTGCTTAGGACACCCCACCATCTGCACCAGCTGTAGTAGCTGTACCACCTATATGTTTCTTTTGTAAGAACCTGCCTCTCTCTCATTCCATGTGGAAAACAACCCACAATAGGGCAGAAAGAATTTAGAGACGTGATGAACTGCCTGTCATTTTGCTCTTCACCATTTAAAGAGAGAATTCTGACTCTGACCACCTCAAGCAGACCCTAGACTGGTATTGGAGGCTGCCTTTGAATGACCCTGCATATCAAAATAAAAAAGGAGGAGATGTTGGGCATTTTGAAAAGCATTAAGGTAGACAAGTCCCCAGGACCTGATGGCATCTATCTCAGAAAGATGATGGAGGCAGCTGAGGAAATTGCTGGGGCCTTGTACGAAATTTTCCAGCCTCTTTAGTCACAGGTGAAGTGGCAGGAGACTGTAGGATAGGTGGACACTGTTCCTTTGTTTAAGAAGGGCAACAGGAATATTCCAGGAAATTATAGGCTGGTGAGCCTTACATCGATTGTAGGGAAATTATTGGAGAAGATTCTTAGGGATAGGATTTGGTCCATATCCCTCTAAGCCTTTCTTATTCAAGTACCTGTCCAAACTTTTTTTTTAAATGTTGTAGTTGTACCCGCATCTACCATTTTCTCTGGCAGTTCATTCCACATGCAAACCACCCTCTGTCTGAAATCGTTGCCCCTCAGATCCCTTTTAAATCTTTCTCCTCTTACTTTAAAATTATGCCCTGTAGCTTTGAACTCCCCTAGCCTAGGGAAAAGACCTTTGCCATTCACATTATCGATTATAAACTATAATGTCACCCCTCAACCTATTATGCTCCAGTGAAAAAAGTCTCAACCTATCCTATAACGCAAACCCTCCAATTCCAGGAACATCCTTCTAAATCTTTTCCACATCCTCTCCAATTTAATAATACCCTTCCTATAGCAGGATGACCAGAACTGTACATAGTATTCCAAAAATAGCCTCACCAATGTCTTGTACTACTGCAAGATGAAACCCCCAACTCCAATATTCAATGGTCTGAACTATGAAGGCAAGTGTGCTAAGTGCCTTCTTCACCACCTTGTCTACCTTGCGATGCAATTTTCAAGGAACTATGCACCTGAATCGCAAGGTCTCTCTGTTCGACAACACTCCCCAGGGCCTTACCATTAACTGTGTAAGTCCTGCCCTTGCACCTCTTACCAAAATGCAACATCTTGCATTTATCTAAATTAGATTTCATCTGCCACTCCTCAGCCCATTGGCGCAATTGACCAAGATCCCTTTGCACTCTTAGATGACCTTTTTCATTGTCCACCATACCATTAATTTTGGTGTAATCTGCAAATTTACTAACCATGCCTCCTATATTCTCATCCAAATTGTTTGTATAAATAACAAACAAAATTGGACACAGCACCGATCCCTGTTGAACACAGCTGGTCACAGGCCTCCAGTCTGAAAGACAACCCTCCGCCACCACCCTCTGTTTCCTACCTTTGAGAAAATTTTGTATCCAACTCATCACAGCTCACATTGCTAAGACCGCTATAACATTCCACCATGTACATCTATGGCTCTTTTGTCAATTTTCTTGGTTAGTGAACTTTCAACCAGTTGCACGTTTCTCCTTATTTAGTTCATGATTTTTAAACTACTCATGACTGTCTCTGTTCTCAGGTGAACACCACTAGCTTCAAGATAAACACTGTAGGGATTCTATGAATGAATAAAAAATTAACTGAAGTCCTTCATCCCTGCTCATTATGGTAAATCTCAACCCTCTCTGAGCTTTGACATCTTTTCTGAAGTGTAGCACTCAGAATTTAACACAAGGCCCAAAGTAACATTCCTTCTTTAACACTTTATACCTCTATTTCTAAATCAATATGAGTCTTCAAACAACCTACTTTCAAAGGTTTGCATTCACAAGCCCATAGGTCACTCTGTTCCTTCACCCCTTTGAAAACTGCACCATGAAATGTGTACATTTCTGTTTCACTTGTCTGGTGGATGCGTTACAGTCACTACAACCACTGTTCGAATTCCGATACCTAATGTTTCCGCAGCAGATGACAGACTCATCCTGCAAATATGTTCATCTATCATGCGAAGTGTTCACAGACCCTGACATGCTATAGGATGAGAGATAACAAGGCGTGGGGCTGGATGAACACAGCAGGCCAAGCAGCATCATAGGAGCAGGAAAACTTGACGTTTCGGGCCTAGACCCTTCATCAGAAAAGCCTTCATCAGTGATTTTCTGATGAAGGGTCTAGGCCCGAAATGTCGAGTTTTCCTGCTCCTATGATGCTGCTTGGCCTGCTGTGTTCATCCAGCCCCACGCCTTGTTATCTCGCATTCTCCAGCATCTGCAGTACCTTTTATCTCTGATGCTATAGGATGAGCTGTCCTGCATTAATTGAACTTACTTTTGTACTGTTAACTATAAACTGTACAATTTTCATGTTGTGTCACTGATAGAAGATTTTCTCTTGAAATTCAGCCCTCCCATATGGTTTTTCAACTTCTAGTCTCTTGGAGACTGACAAAGATAGGAGAAGAAAAAACACCTTTGCCCATTCTTCACCAAACTCAAGGGTAGTTTGTGCGTAGAATGAACTTGCAGAGGAAGTGGTGGATGCAGGTAGAGTTACGACATTGGATAAGTACATAAATAAGAGATGTTGGAGAGATATAGGCCAAATGCAGGAAAGTAGGGCTAGTTTAGTTTGGGAACATAGTCGGCATTAACTAGTTGGACTGAAGGGTCTGTTTCCATGCTGTAGGACTCTATGACTCTAAAACTCCTTCAGTAACCAAATCACAGTAATTCCAGTCTGTCTTCAGTATACTTAGTGGGTGACCCCTCTAAGTTTTCCAAGGTCTGCTATTTTGAATCATTTTGGATAGACTAAGAACTGTAAACCAACCATTAATTCAGTGCAGAAAAATCACAGGCAAGGTACTGGCATAACACTGCAGTATTTAAATGAACTGCAGCAGCTGTAAGGGCTAAGTTTTGTGAGAGAACTGTTCTTTAGAATGAGGGAGAACAGTGGAAAAGAATAGAAGGCCGACTACTTTCTTGATGGTGTGCAGCCCATTTTTCATAGAGAGCTATATAGAGTTATTACTAAATGATTTGCAACTAAGAAGGGACATTGCAGTAATGTCTTAGGAAGGAGGCCAGTCAGAGGCACAGTGGAGCGAGGCAACAGTGATAAAACTGCCAATATAAAAACCTTACCACATGGTTTAACTCATGCAGAAAGAAGTTTAATAATCTTAAAAGATCAGAACGTATGAACAAGGAACAAAGTAGGCCATTTGGCTCTTCAATCCTGCTCTGCCATTCAGGAAGGTCATGGCTGATCTGATTTTAACATCAACTCTACATTCCTGCATATCTTCAACAATCTTTCATCCTCTTGCTAATCAGTAATCCATCTACCGCTGCCTTAAAAGTATTTAAAAATTCTGCATCCACTGCCTTTTGAGGAAGGTAATTCCAAAACCTCACCACTGTCTAAGAGAAAAAATGTTCCCTCATCTCTGTTTTAAATGGGCCTCTCTTATTTTTAAACTATGACCCCCTAGTATTAGATTGTTCTACAATAGGAAATATTCTTTCCACATCCAACCCGGTCAAGTGTCCTCAGGATCTTGTATGTTTCAATTAAGTCACCATTAACTGTTCTAAACTCTAGTGGATACAGGCTTAACCTGTCTAGCCTTTCCTCAAAAAGCAAACTGCACATTCCAAATATTAGTTTAGTAATCCTTCTCTGAATAACTTCCAACTCATTAGCTTCTTTCTGTAAGTGCCATGGCCGATAGTGTACATAGTATTCCAGGTGTGGTCTCACCAATGCCCTGTATAACTGAAGCATAATCTCCCTACCCTTTCTTCAACTCCATAACATTCTAATAACTTTCCTGACTACTTGCTGTAGCCTGCATACTAACCCGATGATTCATGGATAAGGACACCCAGATATCTCTGCATCTCAGAGCCCTGGAACATTTCACCATTTAGATAATTAGCTTCTTTTTTTGTTCTTTCTTCCCACTTTCCTACATTGTACTCAATTTGCCAAATATTTGCCCATTCACATGACCTATCTATATCCCTTTGTAGGCTTCCTATGTTCTTTTCACAACTCGCTTTCCTATCTTTGAATTATCAGCAAATTTAGCTATCATACCTTTAAACCCTTCAACAAAACCATGTGTATAAATTGTTCAGACTCTAGCACTCACCCCTGTGGCCCTCCACGCATGACATCCTGCCAGCCTGAAAAATGCCCACCTATCCCTACTCTCTCCTTCCTGTTAGCGTGACAATCTTCTATCCATGCCAATACACCGTATACTTTTATTTTTAGGTGTGTGTGTGAGAGAGTGTGTGTGTGAGAGGGAGAGAGAGGATTAAAGGTGATTAGCATTTTCATGAGTAGTGTTGTATACTGATTGTTCGGAATTCATCACTTGTAGGTAGAGTCTAATTATTTGTAATAAATAGTAAATATTTTGTTAAGTACAGAAACCTGGCGATGCTTTCTACAAGATAGGCAAACAGGGGAACCTTTTCATTACTTTTAAAATCTTTAACTTTGTGATGAGTCTGGGAATAGCAGGGCTTGATTACCAATGTACTGCCCCAATGAGTTAGAACAAAATTTGTATTTCCTTGCAAAAGCTCCACACAAGATGATTTGTGAAAAAAATTTCACTTCATTCTATTATGCTCTGACTAAGGGTTAAATACTTTGGTTCTGTGCTGCATTTGTTGTGAAACTTTGTGTTATTCCAAGTACTGCACTAAGTTAATGTTGATCCCCCAGAACCCAATCTACCCCCTGCTTTGCTCTTCTAGACACAATTGGATGAGAAGATACAAATGAGGTGTAAGAAGGAGTAGATCCAATGTGTGTGAGTCTATTATTATTAAATTGGTTACTTATCAATCAAGAAAGTTTGGTCGTAAAGAGTCATGGTATGGAAGAGACAACAGCTCTTAGTCAAAGAATCCAAGACCCCATCTAAATGGTCATGCTTGTAAAAGAAGAATGCTTGTTAACTACCAAATTATGTACAAAAACTGTAATGAAATATAAGAACCATGTCCTAAAATGTTCTACAGCTATTGGGCAACTGAATGATTTCTTGGCTAACATGTGGTACATCATGATTGAAGGCATCACAATACTGCTTGCTATTCTGGGAAAGATGGCAGCATCAAAGAATCAGAATGGACAGAAAGAGCGTGCCTTAATTGTTAGTCAGACAGTGCTATTAAAACCTAGACTGAAGGACTGGGGAGAGTTGCTTTTTCTGGTCTGCAAGTTTTTGGTACCAAGCTATCATCAAGTCTGGCTCTAATGTTGAATCCTGTAACTTCATTGTCCCAAATGATTGATTGAGCTCCAAAGAAAGATATTTCAATGCCCTCAACTTACCCACTGATGGTGAAATGAATGACTGGTTCTTCATAAAGTTGTTTGAGCAAACTCTCAGCTCATCACAGTCAAAGCAAATTATGCACAAAGCTGACCTATGGTACGTAGCTTGCTGTGTTTGCCAAGAATTATCTGCAGTTTGTCACTAAGAAATTACACAGGCAACATACACTGTAACAGAAATTCAAACCATAAAAATTATAATTTAACCCTTTCAAATTCTCCAAATGATACTTGTTATTTGTTACATTCGCTCACTTTGAAGTCAAAATGAAAAAAATAAAATGATTAGAATCTAAGCTTACAATAAATTTAAAGAAAAAAACTTTAACATTGACATATATATTTTTGTCCCTCTAAACAAAGCTAAAAGAAACCATGTGGCATTGAAAATATTTGAGTTCCCATTAGAATGTGAAAACAATTACTTTAGCTGACATTTAATTGAAGCCCAAAATAATTATCAGCCATTTGTATGTTGACGATAAATGGAGTACTTTTTTTTAATATGAACACCTGTACTTCACTTTTAAATGAGATAGAGATATGGTTCCTTGTTAGGGCTGAAAGAATAGACTAACGCTTTGAACTTCCACCCACCTGCAGTAAGTTTGAAACAATGGGGTGCTCTTTGAGCTCTGCTAACATCTAAATTTCATGTCGCAGATGAGAAGCTGTGGAAAACATGACATGTATCAGATCTGTTAAAGTAGATTTGTTCTAGTTCAGCATTGCTTAGCTGGGTTGTTTCAGTGAAGTAGGGGTTAGCTGGCTAAATTCTAAGTACATTGTAATTGTAAAGGGATATGATAAATTAGACAGTAGGTTTTGTTGATTTCATTGCTGCAATGTATAAATTATTCTTCTCTTTTTGATTTTCACCCGTTTGATTTCACCAGGTGGCATGCCATTCCTAAATGAGGGCTAACAAAAACTTTCATAGGCTGAAATATTTATTGTGTACGCATTGAGACATGATTGGTTTAATCCATTTAACATAAAAAAAATGGAAAATACTGGAGAAACATAGCAGATCGGGCAGCATCTGCAGAACATTCAGGCTGGGCTTGAAATGTGAACTCTTTTTCTATCTTCACAGATGCTGTCAGACTTGTTGAGTTTCTCCAGCATTTTCTCGATTTGTTTCAGATTTCCAGAAGAAGTATTTTGTTTTTTTTAACTCTATTCGATATTGGATGTGGTTAGATTTAGCAACCCAGAATTGCCATTGACAGTCAAAAGCTAATTATAGCTAATTGTTGGCTAGAGGGAGAAATGGCACAGCAATCTGTTACATCAGGTGGGTCTGACTGATTTTGAACCATCAGGGAAGGACTAATCAAAGGCAAAATTGTGGTTTTTGAAACAATGGATGAGAATTTTAAAATCAAAGAGTTGCTTAACATCATCAAATTCTATGCCTCAAGTGATGCCGGTTTCCTAATATTTCATAACCTTACTGACAGTGCAAAAGAAATATAATAAGTAACAAATAACAAAACTCCACAGTGATTACATAAAATGTAGGCATGCATTTGCACAGAGAGTAACACTGTGTTTGGCTCTCTGGCATTGATTTTAAACAGCACACAGGCATATGCACCCTAGGAATATGTGCTATATCATGTAAGAGTGGAATATAGGCAGGTAAACAGAGCGCAACAGATGCTTGTGACTCCTCTTCTAAATATTTCCAAAGCATCAAATTCTTTCAGGATGATTGCATTGAACTGAGATATCACAGATCTCAGTATTAACAAAACAGTATGGTTTCACTCAATGTCACCTCAATAATTTATTAGAAATATGGGCATCAGGAATTATAACACAGTTCATCAGATTGGTTTTTCAAATATGACGCTTTAAACATGCTGTTTGAAATTAGAGTTCCTTCTCAACATATTTTAGCATTTTGCATTTTGAAGTATTCTACCTATTGGAAGAATAAGTTTATGTCAGAACATAATCTCAGTTAATCCAAATAGTTGGTTCATCTGGGCTAAAGCCTATGTATGGAATCATAATTCTTTTAAAGTAATGGAATTCTGTGGTTTGGATGAATCTTAAACACAAATCCAGCAACGGCTAGGGACATTTTCAGGGAAAGTGAGCTTTTATTTATGCTATGCATTTATTCTAAAAGCAACATCAGGAACTCTGTTCCAAAAAGAAACTCAATGGTGCTTCACATGTACTAAGAACCTCCCCCAAGGGATCAAGCTAAGATTAGAAACTTGATGGGTGAAGAACATGAAGCCATGACATACCGTGCTGCTACACCCAGTTTAGAATGGGTTTTGCCTATACATTGATTTTGATTTTATCAGACATTCCCTTTCTCAAACTTATTTAATGTTGTCTTCAATTTGTTTTTGTGAAATTTGCATTCATTTATTTCCTCATACAACTAAAGTACATTTACTATACCTGCAAAAGTAGAACTGGAATATACCTGGAGAAGATGGTGAAACAGCAGCAAGGAGTAATTTTTGCCAGGTCTTTAAGAAATAATGGCAGCAATGCAGGAAACAGTCTGTGGTGTAACAGTCAGGTTACAGAAATAAGAACTGCAGGGACAGGTAGGGAGCAAGAAAGATATTATTTGAGATTGAGAATTGGTAGCTGCCACCACTTTGAATCCCAGCAGAACATTCAAAATGCATTATCAGTTCCCTCTGTTCTTCTTCAAAATCTCTTCATAAGTTTTTTCTTCAAATTCTACTTGAACATTCATTGGGTAGATGCCTTTGCATGTGGTAATTAGGTTGATGAAAGATAATCCTGTTCTATACACCAGACTGTTGGGTCATTGCTAGTTGGTCAAAGTTCTTAGCTTGCTCCAATGGTGCTTTCTTTATTTCCTGTTCGTTATTACTCTTCACAGACTTTAATGGGGAACAAAATAAAGTGGTGTATAAATTAAACATCAAACTCAGACCTGCCCAATTCTTGCCAGAAAGGTAAAAATTGGATACTACTGTTTGCAGTTTGATTTTGAAACTATCAATGCCATTTTTCACTGATATAATTTTTTATGCCTCCACTTTGACCTGTAGAGATTTATCTCAAGCACCTGTTCTACCTGAATGGTCCTGCTCCTGTCCATGTTCAAGCATGGTTTCAAAATTTGCATCAAGTGTCATGAACTTTTCCAGTGATTGATACTTCTAATGCTTATGTAATATAGTGTCCACTATGCCTAAAAGATGTAGGAAGCTTGCCTCGGAATCAACAAAGATCTGATAGGAATTTTTACTTATGCTAGAATTTTTTCAAAGTAACTTGTACTTGCATGTTTTCCCTCTGTTCAGGTGATCCTGACCAAGTAGGAGCCTTTTATAATTTATTGTTTTTGAAATTGGCTTCATACTTCCTGAGCTATAATATGTCAATTAAATAAATGGAATATTTTACACTGTATGAAGCTAGCATTAGCATGAAGATCTTCCTGGCTTATAAATAACGTCAGTCAGATACATGACAAAACCTTCTTCATCACATTGATTCAAAAGTGCACTTTAAGTGCAACTGCAAGTGACATCAGTAAAACATCTTAGCCTCCTATAGTAGCCATCTCTGTATTCTGTTGATTAGGGAGTCAACATGGCTTTACGTGTGGAAAATCATGTCTCACTAATTTGATTGAGATATTTGAAGAAGTGACAAAGAAGATTGATGAAGGCAGAGCAGTGGACATTGTCTATATGGACTTCAGCAAAGCACTCAACAAGATTCCATATGGTAGACTGATTAGTACGGTTAGATCACGTGGGATCCAAGGGAAACTAGTGAATTGGATACAAAATTAGCTTGAAGGTAGGAGACAAAGGGTGGTGGTAAAAAGGCTGCTTTTCAGACTGCAGGCCTGTGACCAGCAGTGTGCCACAAAGATTGGGGCTAAGTCCACTGCTTTTCATGACTTATATAAATGCTTTGGATATGAATGCAGGAGTTATGGTTAATAAGGTTGCAGATGGTACTGAAATAGGTAGTGTAGTGGACAGTGAAAAAGATTATCTCAGAGTACAACAGGGCCTTGATCAGATGGGTCATTGCGTCGAGGAGTGGCAGATGGAGTTCAATTTAAATAAATATGAGGTATTGCATTTTGGTAAGGCAAATCAGGCAGAACTTATATAATTAATGGTAGGCCCCTGCCGAACAAACAGATCTAGGGATATAGGTGCATAGTTCCTTGAAAGCAGAGTCACAGATAGATAGGGTGGTGAAGAAGGCGTTTGAAATGTTTAACATCATTGGTCAGAACATTGAGTATAGCAGTTGGGATGTCAAGTTGTGGCTGTACAGGACATTGGTGAGGCCACTTTTAGAATACTGCATACAATTCTAGTCGCCCCTCTATACGAAGAATGTTGTTACACTTGAGAGAGTGCAGAAAAGACTTACAAGGATGTTTCCAGGACTGGAGGGTTTGAGTTATAGGCTGAGGCTAATAGTCTGAGGCTTTTTTTCCTGGAGCATCAGGGGCTGAGGGGTGACCTTTATGGAGGTTTGTAAAATCATGAGGGGCATGGATTGGGTGAATAGCCAAGGTCTTTTCTCTAGGGTGGGATAGTCCAAAACAAGAGAGCATAGAGAAGGAAAAGATTTAGAATGGACCTGAAGAGTAACTTTTTCACACAGAGGGTAGTGTGCATATGGAATGAGCTGTAACAGGAAGTGGTGGAGGTAGCTACAATTACAAAAATTAAAAGGCATCTGGATGGGTATATGAATAGGAAGGGTTTAGAGAGATATGGACCAAAGGCTGGCAAGTGGGACTAGGTCAGATTGGGATGTCTGGTCAACGCGGTCGAATTGGACCGATGAGTCTGTTTCTGTGCTGTATGACTCTATGACTCTAAGTCAGCAGTGTGATGGAATGCTCCCCGCTCGCCTGGATGAGTGCAGCTCCAAAAGCACTCTCAAGAAGCTTGACAAGATCCAGGACAGAGCAACCTGCTTGTTTGGCACCACGTCCACAAACATTCATTTCCTCCATCACTGACACTCAGTAGCGGCAGTGTGTACCATTTAGAAGATACATTGCAGACAATCGCGACCCATCAGTAGGATCTGTCGCAGTGCAACATTTGTGCTGACAAATGGGACAGTTAGGGGGTTTTCTCCTTGTTCTTTCAATTCCGGTCATTGGAATTCAATAATTTAAGCAAATCACTTTGCAGCTTTATTCTGTCATTGCATTTTCTAATATTTCTTAACAATATAAATGTTTTTAGTTGGTTCTGAAAGGTATTAAATATGCCTTTTCTGTGTTAAGACCATAAGAGAGAGGAACTAAAGTACCTGATTCAGCCTATTGAGTCTGCTCTGCCATTCAGTGAGATCATGGCTGATCAGATAATCCTCAATTCCACTTTCCTGTCTTTTCCCCATAACCCTTTATACCCTCACTGATTAAAAACCTGTCTCTGTCAGCCTTGAATAAACTTAAAGACCCAGCTTCGACAGCCTTCTGCAGTAAAGAATTCCACAGATTCACTACCTTCTGAGAGAAGAAATTCCTCCTCATTTTTGTCTTAGATGTGAATTTAAGGACAAATTTCACATTTTTATTAACTTTTTTTGTGAATGTGACTGTTATAATTAAAGAAGATAATCCTGTCTTATGCTTTCTTACTTGCTTTGGAAAGACTTGTAACTTGGGTAAACAAAGTTATTTTGGCACAACTACAGAGTTGGATTCTAAACTCTCAATTATTATGCTATATGCTAAGTTACTTCTGTTCTTTTCTGTCAAAACTTTGATCACACCATGTCAAATATCAGATCATATCTGCTGGATGTGAAATGGGCTCAGTGGTACCTGTTTCCTTGTCATCACCAGGCCCCTTACTGTTCCAAAATGACATTCTCGCCACAATGATGAAAAGTGTGCTGGGAACAGATTGATAGAAAGGTTAGCATACAAACATTTGACATCCACCAACAGAGTGTAGGCCAGTCAAATCATGATGTTAATCAATGTCCAATGCTGGTTTGGCTCCATCGCATTCTATTTTTGAGCTCATGCTCCAGGCTGTGTCCTCTCTTAATCTTCCATATTGGAAGACTTGTTTAATGGCCTGCATAATGACCTACTAATGCTTTTTAAAGGGACAATTAACCAACTATAAGTTGGCTGTCTAACTGAATTTTCTCTCCTGCCTGGTGCTGCAATTCTGCTGCTCCATACTTGTGAAAAGGTTCAATAATCTTCATGGATCCGACAGATGCTGAAGTTTTTTTTGGTGACTTCATGCATCGTGCATCACTAGATGCTTCATGACAATAGGTGGCCTAGTATGGCTTCTTCTTGGCATCAAGCATGACTCGGAGAATGAGTAGAACAGATAGAGCATGATAAGTTGCTGGATGAAAAAGGAGGAAGAGTAAGAGAAGGATCTCACCAGGAGACCGTACAGAAGGAAACCTTAATTGAGCAGATCTACTTAAGAACAGGTTGCGGGAATGTTATGCTGCCCTGGAAGCACAATTGTATCCACAGCCACCATGACAGTACTGCATAGAAACATAAAAACTTAGGAGCAGGAGTAGGTCGTATGGTCCTTCAAGCCTGCTCTGCCATTAATTATGATCATGGCTGATCATCCAACTCATTTGCCTGTTCCTGCTTTTACCCCATCTCCCTTGACCCCTTTAGCCTCAAGTGCGTCTTGAAATCATATTATGTTTTGACCTCAACTGTTTTTGTGGTAGTGAATTCCACAGATTCACCACTTTCTGGGAGAAGAAATATCTCCTCACCTGAGTCCTAAATGATTTATCCCACATTTATCCCGTGGTCACTGCATCTGAACTCCCCTGCTATCTGGAACATTCTTCCATCTACCCTGTCTAGTCTTATTAGAATTTTATAGGTTTCTAAGAGATTCCATTCATTCTTCTGAATGTCAATGAATATAATTCAATCAACTCAACCTCTCCTCATGCATCAGTCCTGTCATCCCAGGAATCAGGCTGATAAACTTTCACTGATCTCCCTTTATAGCAAAATCATGCTTTCTCAGATAAGGAGACACAATATTCCAGGTGTAGTCTCACCAAGGCCCTGTAAAAGTGCACGAAGACACCCCATTCCAGTACTCAATCCTCCTGACCTCTTGCTATGAAGGTCAACATTTGATTTCTTCATTGCCTGTTGTGCCCGCATGCTTAAACTTTGAGCATCTATGCCACCAAACTGAGATTGTACTTTAGCAGTTTGAGATTATTGTAGCAACCAGACATTGAGTGGGTACTGATTGCATTGTGATGTAGGCTAAGACATTGACAATCAGATGATGGTTGGCTCTGTGGGCATGTTAATGAAGGTGGACTGATGTTGGGAAAATGGGCTTCATGATCTGTGCGAAGCATTGTGACAAGTTGATGCCAGATTCGTCCACACTTCTTATCATAGAACATAGGCTTTCTGATGGGTTTTCCAATTCTCCAAGCATCTTCTGTATAAAATTCACATCAAAATCATCATTTGAGTCCTTTGCAGCAGAACACACTTGTGACCATGTCTTCTGACAAGTTTGCATCTGTGTCATCTTGTGCCTCTGTTGTGGCTGCAGTTCTCTTATGCCCAATGTCTTACTATGCATAAAGCCTGCCTCTATCCTCTCCTCAAAGTTACACATTGTGTCACTATCTAAGTTGGTGCCTGAGAATATGCAATCAGGTAACAGTGTGTCTTCATCTTTGCTGCTTATGTGCTCTTCTTCCGCCATCGAGACAGGTTGCAGTTCCTGGGCATCTGAAAAGAAAACTGAATACAGAGGGAGGAGAAAGCATGTAGTGCATCTTTATACCATCAGCAGCTTCTAAGTCAGAAGGCACTGTAGGATGAGGGGAGAGTGGAATGAGAGAAAGAGGATTAAGTTGGTCAATACATTCATCTTCCAGCCTCTTACTGCTGGCCATGACCTTTCCCTAATGATTAGCACCATCTCCTCTATGGATACATGCAGGCACTCCCTCCAGTTAGTTCCTGCCACCTCAAGTTATGTTCCACCTTCTTCTGAAAGAGAAAGACAAGAGGGTCAGCCATGCAATATGTTTGGGTGCTGCGGCAGTCATGGTCGAAAATCTGCTGGGGTGTCTTATGTTTGAGAGGTGAGGTTTAGACTTGCAAAAATGCTGTGTGTGCAAGGATGAGGTAAAGCATATAAATATTACATGGAAGGCCTAGCTGACAGTAATTGCTGACCTTTCATCAGAAAGTTAGCTGTCATTCTCTTTGCACAGATGCTGCTAGATTGGCTGGGAATCCTATTGGAGGAGGTGAAAATAAAGGTGTCCTAAAACCCCAGGTGGGCCCAGGATCCTTACAAATCTGGAAAATAGCTCTCCCTGAAATGGTCAGACATTGATTCCTATTTCTTAGGTCAGATTTAGTTGCAGAATGACTCTGTTCATATGCTACAACCATTATATTCCTGTTTAATGCCCTCCGCGTACATAAGTACAATTGAAGTACAATTGATAATGAGCAGGCAGTATGAAATTGGCACATTGCTTGTATGTCACTCAACACAGCAGTTGCATTTCATGATCCCCGTGTCCATTTCTGGGGCAAACCAACTTACATCCCTATTTTCTTTATTCAATGACAGACCAACGAAAAGAAAAATTGCAAAAATGATATTTTTCATAAACCTCAGACCACGAAAACTAGACTTGAATTTGGTGCTACTTTATATTATCTGTCCAAACAACTGTTAATGCTACAAAGCAAACTTTGACAACCAGAAGCCAATTGTCCCATTAGTTGCAGTCCTTATTCTTATAACCCTTACTAATAAATCAGATATCACTGGTTACATGTTTCAGAAGCAGTTCAGTCTTTGTTAGGCATATTGTTATACATCTCCTTCAACATTCTATTGATCAATCTCAATGAATTGCTATCTTAAAGACTGTACATCACCTACAATAATGAACGTATTGTTGATACTCCAGTGTCGCCATGTTACTAATATTCTGAAGGAAGAAATTAAAGGTTTTAATTTTAGTTTAACTCTCTTTAAACTTTTTCTCCATTTCTCTTTTGTCATCTCCATTTGAAAATCTACCCAAATAGTGTTAATCATATTTAGCCTATTGCATAAGACCATCATGGTATTGAACTACTTAAGGATAACATGCTAGTTTTAAGTGTGGTGTTTTGTGCTCTGATTCCCTCGAAAATATTGTTGCTTTAAAACTTTGGGTTGAATTATCTTTTTTTTGCTTAAATACAAGTTCCTTTGAGGTTTTTTGGAGAGTTTTTCACCATGCAAAACAATGGCACAGCAACCATAAGTCCAGGCTGCCCATAGCACTTAACAAGCGTGGCTGACACTCCTTTACATAGACAATCCCACTCTCTCTCACCCTGTAGGTTTTTGACTAGCTGCACAGCTTACATGTCCTTAGCTATATCCTTTGTAATCAATGCTCCTCTATCCCTAATGCCCACTGGACACCCCTCCAGACTGTGAGACATGCAGTAACCTGATAACGAAGGCCATATCTACATCATTCATTCAACTTCAGCGTCAGCATGTGACCAACTTGGTGAAGTTGCCACGACGGCTGAGTGACCGACACATTATATTGAAAGGGAGTGCCTACTGCACTCTGACCCCTTTCCCATCCCAGATTCACATCAATCATTCAACTTTTCAATGCATTTAGTGCAGACTATTGTTAAACTTGCATGACAGCTGATGAATCAATGATGTCCACCCCCCACAGCCCCCTTGCAAGTTGCAAAAGTAATGCATTACCTTTCACCAGCATTCACCTCTTTTTAAGTCAATGCTGTTAACTTATGTAACATTGAGATGCCAATTTAGATTTACAAATATCAATGACCTGGTGCAGATTGCATTTGACCAGCATTTGAACGCTATGCATGTTCAATCTGCATGAATGGCACATGGTCAATTAAATGATTATAAATAATAAACAACCAAAGTTTGCAAAAGACTGCATCATACATTTATTCTTTCAATGTCCTAGCATTCAACCGACTTGATTTCCAGGCTTTTGCCCATCAAAGTGACAATGGGTATTGTCCCAGACATTTTCCAGTTGCATTTTGCATCTGGAGGATGGATAGTGACGGCAGAGAATGCAGCTCGCAGTGGACACCATCCAAGCTCTGCCTAGCTAACAGTACTTTTGTGTCCCCTATTACCTCACATTACCCCAACAGCCAATTTCCACCCTTGACCAAATGTGGAGACCAACCACATTGAACTTCACCTCCAACTGCCCTCCATCAAAAGTCCTAAGCCTCAAAATTACATCTTAAAGATTGCCCACCCTTATCCTCTAGTGTACACCTGCAGAAGATATGGTGATAGACACTACCAATAAGCTGCACCCTCCTGCACTCCACCATGCTTTCTGATGCTGTTCCAGTTACCTCCCATTCAACTTGAGTTCTCCCTCTGTCACCGTTCTTGTCCCTACCTCTACAAATGTCTCTGTTACTCCCCTCTACTAGCCTTAATTCTACCACTCCTTTTGTTTTCAATCCCTACAGTGTGGAAGCGGGCTATTTGGCTCATCAAATCCATAAAAACCCTCCAAAGAGCATCCCACCCAGACCCACCTCCCTATCCTATCCCTGTAACGTTGCATTTCCCAATGCTAATTGGGGCAGCATGGTGGCTCAGTGGTTAGCACTGCTGCCTCACAGCACCAGGGACCTCGGTTCAATTCCACCCTCGGGTGACTGTCTCTGTGGAGTTTGCACATTCTCCCTGTGTCTGCGTGGGTTTTCTCTGGTTACCTCCCACAGTCCAAAGATGTGTAGGTTAGGTGGATTGGCCATGCTAAATTGTCCACAGTGTTCTGGGGTATGTAGTTTGGGTGGGTTATAGTGGGATGAAGATGGGTCTGGGTGGGATGCTTCAGGGGTCAGTGTGGATGTGTTGGGCCAAAGGGCCTGTTTCCACACTGTGGGGATTCTATGATTCTAATCCACCTATGGATTTTAATCCACACTATGGGTAATTTAGCATGGCCAATCTGCCTAATCCACGCATCTTTGAACTGTGGGAGGAAACCAGAGCCCCGAGAGGAAGTCCATGCAGACATGGGGAGAAAGTCCAAACTCCACACAGACAGTTGTCCAAAGGTGGAATCGAACCTGGATCCTTAGCGCTGTGAGGTAGCAGTGCTAACTGCAGAGCCACATTCCACAGTGACATCACTATCCCCCTATTGTCACTACAGGCCTCCCTTTCACCTTCCTCAATGATCAACACATGAACGCTGACTCTGAACTGACATCAACAAGCATTACCTAGACATAATGGAGCCGTCCCCTAGCCATTGTGTTTGCAGTTCCCTGACTGACTGTGTGCAAAAGCCTGACTCATTGTGATAGACTTTCTGGATTCTGACACAAATCTTGCTACGCCCATTTTGCTCAGAACCCTGTAAAATTCCACCCTCACTCTATGAAATGTTAAAATATGTAAAGTACAAAACTCAGGAACTCTTTAATGCAGGTGTTGAGATTTATGTTAATCCTTGCACTTAAGAAACAAAGAATAACATTCAGCTTTTCAATCAGTGACAGGGTTGCTACTGGCCGCCAGTGCGAACAGTGAGTAGTAGGGCTCTTGAGAGTGATGTGAGAATCCTGGTATTATTGGGGTTCAGAAGTAGAAAGAAGATGCCTTGGTAAGCAAATGAATGTCATCAAGGAAGTTGAAAGAGGAGCAGGTTAGTCTAACATTGGACAGTGTAGCAAGCAGGAACTTCATCAGATACTAGACTTTTGGAAGACAAGGGAGTTAAGGGTTATAGAGTGTAGACAGGAATGGGGAGTTGAGATCACCATCAGATCTTATAGAAAGATAGAGCAGGCTCGAAGGACCCAAGAGATTATTCCTGTACCTAAGTCTCATTTACACAGCTAGTTGCCATGGAAAGGCTGCCAACATCATCAAAGACACATCGCACCCTGGTAATGATCTCCTACAACCTCTTCTTTCAGGCAGAAGGTACAGAAGCTTGAACGGATGCACCAGCAGGTTCAGGAACAGCTTCTTCCTGGCCATTACCAGACTGATGAATGAACTCTCTAGCCTCAAATAATGCTGGCTTTGTTAACATTGATCTTGCGTAGCACTCGTCTGTGCAATGTAACCTGTATGCCTGTCAGGTTTTTTGATCTGTACATCCTTGCTTACTGTGATCTGCCTGTACTGTTTGTAAACAAAGATTTTCACTGTACTCTGGCACACGTGACAATAAATCAATCAGTCAATCGATCAATCAATCAATGTTCCTACATTCCTATGCAGCCACCCGGCCAAGAGGAGGAAATGGCTGCAAGAGGAAAATGGAGCTACCAAAGACACCTGATATACTGGCCAAGAATCAGCGATCTGCAAATTGAAGAGTAACAATACTAGAAGAGACTGCACTATCCCGACAGCTTGTTTCAGACATTTGTGTTCTGGTTCATAATGACAGCATACCTCCTGGCTCCTATGGCAATTACCAACCTGAAGCTGTCAAGGTCACCGACACCCTTAAATTTTATGATTCTGGGTGTTTCCAAAGATCAGCTGTGCACCCACCAGACATCTTCCAGGCGATAGCTCATCACATCCTAAAATAAGACATAACAAGGTGTAGAGCTGGATGAACACAGCAGGCCAAGCAGCATCAGGGGAGCAGGAAGGCTGACGTTTCAGGCCTAGACCCTTCTTCGGAATTTCTGAAGAAAGGTCTAGGCCCGAAACGTCAGCCTTCCTGCTCCCCTGATGTTGCTTGGCCTGCTGTGTTCATCCAGCTCTACACCTTGTTATCTCAGATTCTCCAGCATCTGCAGTTCCTACTATCTCTGAAACATCCTAAAGTAAGTTGTGGAAACCCTATTCCAGCCCCTTGTGAAACAGATAAGTCAGGGCAGCACAGCTGGCATTCAGATTTTCCGCCATAGATGGATCCCCTCGTGTCTAGGGGTTCATTGTTTGCACCCATTAAGCTATTAAGGTACCAATCAGCCAGATTGCTAATTAGAAAAGGCTTCCACAAGGGATGTTCAGCAGGTCTGTGATCACAGGAAGCTCATCTTGTAAGCTTGAGCTTCATTGGCAGGTAACTGTCATGATTCCTTTATATTTCAAACATTCAAGGAGTTGAACCTCTTCGGGCCAATACCCAGTTGCCTGGATGCTTACTGGAGGTTAAGGGTTATCCTCCAAAAAGAGGTTCCTAACCCCATCAGGCAGTCAGATATGGATGTAGTGAAGTGTTACAACCAGAACCATCTATTAACACAAACATGCATTGCTCAGTCTGGCACCTTGGAAAAAACCCAGTCACTGCCTTCACCAGTTGGGTGATGCCCTCTAGTGTGAGCCAGTCAGAATGTCTTTTGGTTCAGGTTGTACAACCTAACAAAATAAAGAGACCGGAAGCTGGGTGAAGAGGAGGACCTGGAATGCCATTCCTCCTTAGTGGTGAAAAGGCAGTGGCAGAAGAGAAGTTTTAGGGAGGTGCATGAGACATTTGCAGCGCCAAGGCATCCAAATGCTAAGGCTTTCTCACGATGATCGACAGGTTGGCATGGCAAAAAGGGATACATTAAGTCAGCAATGATTCACTCAATGCTTCTCAGGGCTATTACACACACTTGAGTCCCTTGTTAGTTGAGAACCTAATTTTGCCTCCACTGCTCTCTGGAGAAGTTTCAAGGAAGATATTTTAAAGATCCTGTTTCATCTGAAGTCAGGGTTGCCTTTTGTCCTAAAACTTAATAATCATTTCATATGCTACTTAGATTTAAGATCAAGAGATGAAATTAGAAATTTTATTCCACAATATGCACATAAGTCATTACTCATGAAGTTTCTATTTGAATGTAAACCCTGTGGATGTTTTTATGATCAAAGCAGCTAAACACAAATTTATCAGCGTTGTTGAATAAAGGCAGCTCAGGTCAAAACAGGAGAAAAGATTACTCTTGTTCTCCTATGGGCACGTGACCTGTATCAAATTAATCACTTCTCAGCATTAATCTTCTTGCCAACAATACTGGTCTAAAATTTTATAATCTCCAGATTGTCAGAGACAAGAAGCACAACTGAAGATGCAGATGTTGCAGGTGTTAGCAGGAGACAAGAGAGACAATGAGTTCTGAAATAGAGGTAGATATTTGGGCATGTTGAGAATACAGTGATGATAATGGGAAGATGCAATGCTTGACAATGAATCTTACTTGGTTCCAATGACATGGAGGTCTCAGGTTCCCCACATGAACAGTCATGGTGTCCTCCCATTAAAGCAAGGATTCTCTCCTGATAATGGATAAGGCGTCGATTGTTGAGCATCTCACCACCAATCTTGGCTCTTTCTGTCCCATTGTGGCTTGTTTCCTTCTGGAATAAGGGAGAGATTGTGTGAGATCGAATTGGGTGGCACAACTGTTAGCATTGTTGTAGGTGGTGGAAAGATGGTGAGGTGCTCCAAGTGAATGAAGAGGAGGCATAGAGGCCGTGCATTGCTCAAAATCCCAGAGGACGTGAGAGTGAATGGCAATTAAAGGAAACTGGTATATGCAATTATGAGAGTGGTAGACCATGAGTCTTGGTGAGAGGTGGGCGCTATAACAGAGTTAGCATGAGAGTGAGGTAGTAGAGAGAAAATGCTGACACTTATCCTTGTGGAGTTCAGAAGGTCATCAACCTTCTTCTTGCACTGCTGGGTGTTACTCCTTACTGTGGACACCACTTTGACTCCAGTGGCAACTTTGGACCAGGCTGGCGAGGTCTAGTGCTGTGGTCTCCTCTGGCAATCCCGAGGAAAGAAAATGCCCTTCCCTCCACCACCTTGTCCACTATGACCTCCAGGTTCCTGTCAACAAATTGGACTGGCAACTCTCTTGTGTTGGCTATCTTCAGAGCAATACTTCCCACGCTGCAACAGTGGCAGTTCCTGGCTGGCAGTGATTGCCCTGGTGTATACCAGAGGTTTAAACATGGTACCAACGCTAGTGGTGTGAATTCCAGAGAGTCCCGGCAGTGTTAAGTAATTAGTAGTAAGTATTTTTGCTGCAGACCTTTGATTTCCCATCTCCAGCATCTGTAGTACTTTTATTTTAGTGTATTCACAGTGGTTAAGCTAACAGACTTTGATGTCCCAGGAAGTTATTAAGAATGCCAAGTCATACAGTAGACTTTAAATTCCCCATTTGCTTCCAGGAAAGAGAAGAATGGAGTCTAAAGAGCATTTCGATATGGCTACAAGGCCAACATAATTCATGTTATGATGGAAATTGGCTTTGCAAAGGAAAGTGTTTCTAAAACTAGAGTGGTGAAAACTTCAATGAAAGAGTTGAGGGGAAATGTGTGGAAGCTCAGACCTGGTAGTGTCAACAAGGAGAGCAAGGAAGAAAGGAGTCTTAAGATTTGAAGTTGGGTGTTTGCCTTAATTGACAAGCTGTGACTCACACCGCAAAAACCTTGTTGCCTTAACATCTGAAAAGCAAATGCACAATGGAAGTTAAAAATGGCTGCCACCACACTTGGGTGGGAATAATTCCTGATGCTGGGCTCTCTGTCATTCACATTGCCAGTGCCTGTGCCATCTTTAAACCCCAGTTGTATATCATCTGAGCTGCGAGTGTGCGAAGGAAATTAAAAATGGCTGCCGCCGCACCTAGAGTGGGGTGTGGAGTGGATTTTTTTCTGTCTGAAGACATGGGCTGTACTTGTGAGCAATATGATCTACAATTACAGAATTCTGCACATGTGAACTGCATACATTGAGTAACTATGTCGAGCATTCCAGCCTGGCCTCAAGCAACTGTGACCATGTGATTGGACAACACAGTTTAATCATAGTTATTTCTATGAAGCAAGAAATAATCACAGGCACCCTTTAAAGTGTCATCTGCAGGCCACAATTTTTAAAAGCATTCGAAGATCTCATATACTGCACAAGGGCACTGAGCAGATTCCCTTTCACCTTAAACTGTAAGCATTCATCAAAGTGGTCATGTTACAATGTCGCCTTTGTTGGGTGTTCTGGTGGTGGGGATGGGGGAATACAACTTTTCAGTAATCTTACAGACTTACAATCCACTATTGTGTTTCTGTATCATAGTTTGTGCTATATACATTGATAATAAGGCTAAATATGTTAAAAATCCATACACACCATCCCATGCAATACACTGTCATTCAAATACAATAGCTGAGTGTTTACATCACTAAGGACTTGTTCTGTTTCTGCTATTCTGTACACATTCATTAGAACCATGCGCAATGGATCCGCACACAGTAGGGCTATTGTCATTGTAGCTAACATACAATGGAAGTGCAGAGAAATTAGGGAGGAACAAACGTGTCAGAGCCAGCAGCAACCTCTAGCAACCACTGAACAGCCAGCAGATGAAGAAGTCACAGCAGAAGGTCCCCTCAGGATGTGCAGGAGTTAGAGGAAAGCCAGAGTCTATTGCCCTTATGTATTTTCCATTTTCTCCAGATGAGTGAGGCACATTGCTGCAGTAGACTTATGTTCTGGGGCACCAACTATCAACTGTCATCAGCTGGAGCAGAACTTGTGATCTGGAGGGGTGGGTGGTCATCCCATCCTGTGGTTGTTCAGGTGATAGCTACATAAATTTTTATACAGTGTGGAGCTGAAGGAACACAGCAGGCCAGGCAGCATCAGAGGAGCAGGAAAGTTGACATTTCAGGTTCGGACCCTTCTTCAGAAAATTCTTCAGATTCTTCTATCTGCTTCATTTCGAGACCTGGATGCAATACAGGGACAGCTGCTGGGAAACAAGGGCTATTCTTGCAACCAAGGCTGATCGCTCCATTATGCAGTGTGCTCCGCCATTCCCAAACCCCACTGACCCTGACTGAAGCCAAGCATAGATAGATTGTAGGTCATTCCTCCAGCAGGGGCATCAAGGAACAGTAAAGAGGCCTCTTCAAGATGAGGTTCTGGTGCTTGGATCAGTCTGAGGGGTTCTTGCAGTACAGTTCAGACAGAAAGTATTGCAATACCTTGCATGCTCTGCTCTGCACAATTGAGCAGGCAAAGAGTTGATGTGATGGACACTGAAGAGCTGGGAGAAGAGCAACTTCCAATCAAGATAAGGACTTTAAGTGGGAGGAACATCACCGTCACGATGTTGGAGTGTTACAGCATTGGGCAAGACAAGTTTACACCTGCCGTCAAAACATCTGTGTGGGTGCAGTTATTATTCATCGACTAAACCTGTTGCTGTTTGAAAGGCAAGCAGTCCCTGTTTCATTCCAGCAGTGACTGCAGCTTTTTTGTTTGTTGTTTCTTCACATTTCTTGTTGTTTAATAGAAGTTAACGTTTTCAACTGTTTGAAGGCTTTATAACATGACGAACCTGCATTCAAAAATGACAAAATGTTATCAGAAGCTGGGCATTAGGGAAAGACTGTCACTCCTTCAGACAGGGTTCTAACATGGTATAGTGCTAAGGATAGATATTCCGTGTATCTTCAATCTTGTAGCTGCAGTTACAATAAGAGTTGATTAACCAGGCGATAATGTGAAGAGGCAATGCATTTACAAATGTAACCCTCTATTTCCAATTAAGTGTCAGCCGTGCCACCTATGTGCCCTCAGAAGCTTTTCTCTTTTGATTCTTTCCCACTATATCTATTATGAACAGCTATGTGTGGTTGGCAGTGTTTGACCTGGTGTGCAGCTGGGCTTTAAATATGGTGCTGGCAGGGGAAATTGCAGAATGTACTGGTAATAGTGAGTACTCCTGTCACTGGTAAGTTCAAGATAACGCAGATGTAGAGGCATGGTGCATGCATAATAAGTTGAGCGGGGAGAATTGTGTGATCCAACATCCGAGAGCTCACAGAAAAAAAATCGCTTCATGAAACTTGCGGGAATCGACACTTCGCTGATTTTTGGCAAAAATCAGCCCTTTGAATTGTCATATTCACATTATCTCACAAAGCAACTAATCATTAGGACGCATTAGTGTCCATAATCCATCAAGGAAATTGTAACTGATTAAAACCCACCAGCTCAATCAATTAAGAAACATCTACACAGATCTAAAATTGGAAACAATGTACAATGTGAAATCTGTAAAGGAAATAGAAGGTAGTGTTCAACTGAAGCATACAAATAAGCATTGCCATTATTGTTCAATTGCAAATAAGGCCTTTAATAAAGTCATGTGGACAGATTCAGCAAATGAATAAAAATGTAGGTCAAAAGCAATGAACTGACGCATCCTCTCTCCGGAAAAAAATAATAATTATCCTGCTTTATGCTGTTGTGGTGAATCAAAAAAAAATGTTCATGATGTACTGTAAGGCATCAAAGTGATCAGTGTGTGACAAGGAGCATTCTTGTGTTAATCATGGTAATAGAATTTATCTGAAGACTCAATCCACAAACTGAAGCGACCATGACATTTCTAAAAACAAATGTGGCATACCTACATCGTTCCCTTTTTCAGTCAAAATTACTAAATTCAGTTTATTCCTGATTCCATCCTCAGGGATCTTTCTTCTTCTTTAGTTCCCAGATTATTAACCAAGGATGGATGAGCCACATATTCTCAAGATGCTGTCAATGATGCTTTGTTTCCAGCCATTGAAAGGTGCATAAGAAGAGCTGTGATTGACATAACCTTCTATTTTCCCACAAGCATCAGCTGCTTAAAATATGGTTGTGTCTCAGTTGAGACAACCTTTACATTTATCTCAATATATATTCCCCTAATCTTGTGCATGGTTCGAAAAAGAGCATATCACACCCTTAAAAAATGAAAATATACGAAAGGAAAATCAATCAAATGACACATTATTATAACGCAGCATGGTTTTGTGCAGGGAAGGTCATGTCTTACTAACTTGATAGAATTCTTTGAGGAAGTGACAAAGTTGATAGATGAGGGAAGGGCTGTGGGTGCCATATACGTGGACTTCAGTAAGGCGTTTGATAAGGTTCCCCATGGTAGGCTGATGGAGACAGTGAAGTCACACGGGGTCCAGGGTGTACTAGCTAGATGGATAGAGAACTGGCTGGGCAACAGGAGACAGAGAGTTGTAGTGGAAGGGAGTTTCTCAAAATGGAGAACTGTGACCAGTGGTGTTCCACAGGAATCCATGTTGGGACCACTGTTGTTAGTGATTTACATAAATGATCTGGAGGAAGGTAAAGATGGTCTGATTAGCAAGTTTGCAGATGACACTAAGATTGGTGGAGTAGCAGATAGTGAAGGGGACTGTCAGATAATGCAGCAGAATATAGAGAGATTGGAGAGTTGGGCAGAGAAATGGCAGATGGAGTTCAATCCAGGCAAATGCGAGGTGATGCGTTTTGGAAGATCCAATTCAAGAGCGAACTATGTGGTAAATGGAAAAGTCCTGAGGAAAATTGATACACAGAGAGATCTGGGGGTTCAGGTCCATTGTACCCTGAAGGTGTCAACGCAGGTCGATAGAGTGGTTAAGAAGGCATACGGCATGCTTTCATTCATCGGACAGGGTATTGAGTACAAGAGTTGGCAGGTCACGTTACAGTTGTATAGGACTTTGGTTCGACCACATTTGGAATACTGCATACAGTTCTGGTCGCCACATTACCAAAAGAATGTGGATGCTTTGGAGATGGTGCAGAGGAGATTCACCAGGATGTTGCCTGGTATGGAGGGCGCTAGCTATGAAGAAAGGTCGAGTAGATTAGGATTATTTACATTATAAAGGCGGAGGTTGAGGGGGGACCTGATTGAGGTCTACAAAATCATGAGAGGTATAGACAGGGTGGACAGCAAGAAGCTTTTTCCCAGAGTAGGGGACTCAATTACTTGGGGTCATGATTTCAAGGTGAAAGGGGAAAAGTTTAAGGGAGATATGCATGGAAAGATCTTTACGCAGAGGGTGGTGGGTGCCTGGAACGTGTTGCCAGCGGAGGTGGTAGTGGCGGGCACTATAACATCATTTAAGATGTATCTAGACAGATACATGAATGGGCAGGGAGCAGAGGGATACAGATCCTTGGAAAATAGGCGACAGGTTTAGA
>JAHRHZ010000264.1:24254592-24270950 GCA_024137785.1 Ginglymostoma cirratum
CCAGCATCTGCAGTACCTTTTATCTCTATTAATATTCAACTCTTCGCAATTTTTACAAATTAACTAAGTAACTTGTGCCACCAAACTGCTGGGATGTCACTTTGTTCATGATCAGAAAATAATGCTTCATATGATACTGAAAAATTGCAAAGCCAACAGTCTAAACTTAGAGAGGCAGTAAATTGGAAGGACATGCTAACTGCACCAGATAATTTAATAATGGTAAAGCAATCATGTTTTATTAATACAGCAATTATACCAAGATTGCTGGGTATTTTGTTATTGCATTGATAATATTTGGGTTTCCTCATACAAATATATTTTGCTCAACAGGTGACTAAAGCAATGATGTCAATGCTACAAAAGGAACTTTCAGTTGAACCTGATATCAGTGAACCATTGTTCATCCCTAACAGTTTCAGTGGACTCCAAAATATCAGATAGAAAATTCAGGCTCAAGGTGAATTGTTCAAATTACATTTAAAATATTGTGAGGTGGGTGCTGTACTGTTCTATGTTCTATGTTCTATGCACCTAAGCTAATGAAAAAAACAAAGTGAGTCTTTCCCCTATGAATGGTTAATCAATATCATCAGACTGGACTCGTACTCCAGAATTCCTGAGTAATGTTTTAGCAGCCTGGGCTAATGCTGTGAGGACACAGGTTTGAATTGCATCAGTGTAAATGGTGAACTCAGTACAAATCACTAGCCAAATGGTGACCATGTAACCATTGTTAATTATCAGAAAAACCCATCAGATTCACTCATTTTTGATAGAGAAGGAAATCTGATGACCTTACCTGGTCTGGCTTACATCAGATTCCAGATCCATAGTTATGCAGATGATTCTTAACTGCCCTATGGGCCATTAGACAATTAATGCTGCCACATCCTGTGAACAAATAAAAAATAAATCAGCTTCAAGGTAGCTGCAACAATGCCTATTAATCACTTTACAATTATAAGAGATTGGCAGCTTTTTCAGCTTCTTTACAAAACAACTTCAGGAGAAAAGTCAGAAATGAACCAAACAACAATGAAATATCATGTGTTAAACTGTTGTCTGAAAAGGTGAGTCACAGGAAGATGAATATCAAACAAATTTATGAGTGAGTTGGACAATCTTCACATAAAATGTTACAAACCAAATACAAAATATTTCATGCTGAACAGTCTGTTCCTTGCGTCATCATTGCATATTTGATAGGTTTGAAGTGCACTGCTCCAGGTCATTAAGTTTTTAATTAATTACACTTACGATTCAAATGACTTTGTTACAATCTGACACACTAAGTCTGCAACATTTGACTCTATAGCATCTGTATACTTGTTGATTTGCACACACTATGCCAATGCAACCCACAACAGATACCATTTTAGTGAGGGTATTAGCATTTGTCACAGAGTCATACAGCACGCAAACAGACTCTCTGGTCCAACCAGTCCATGCCAAACATAATTCCAAACTAAACTAGTCCCACCTGCCTGATCCTGGCCCATATCCCTCCAGACCTTTCCTATTCATGCATTTATCCAAATGTTGTAATTGTACCCACATTCACCACTTCCTCGGGAAGATCATTCCACACGCGAATCACCCTCTGTGTAAAAAATTTACCTCATGTCTTTTTTAAATCTCTCTCTTCTCACCTTAAAAATGTGACCCTCTCTCATCCTAGGGAAAAGAAAACTACCATTAACTCTATCTATACCTCTCATTATTTTATAAACTTCTATGATGTCACCTCTCAACCTCCTACGCTCCAGCGAAAAAGGTCTCAGCCTACCCAGTCTTTCCTTATAACTTAAACATTCTATACGCAGCAACATCCTGGTAAATCTCTTCTGAACTCTTTCTAGCTTGATAATATCCTTCCTGTAACTGGGCGATCAGAACTAGACACAGTACTCCAGAAAAGGCCTCACTAATGTCCTTTACAACTTCAATATTGCTCCCCAATTCCTATACACAAAGGACTGAGCAATAAAGACAAGCGTGTCAAATGCCTTTTTAACCATCCTGTCTATATGTGATGCAAACTTCAAAAAATTATGTACCTGCATCCCAAGGTCCTTCTCTTCTATAACACTACCCAAGAGCCTACTATTAATTGTATAAGCCCTACCCTTGTTGTTGTACCTAAATGCAATACCTCACATTTATCCAGATTGAACTCCATCTGCCATTTTTCAGCCCATTGACCCATTTGATCAAGATCCTTTTGTAATCTTGAAAAACCTTCTTCACTGTCCATTATGCCACCAATTTTAGTATCATCCACAAACTTACTAACAATACCTTCTATATTGTCATCCAAATCATTTAGATAAATGACAGACAAAAGAGGACACAGCACCGATCCCTGTGGAACACTGCTGGTCATAGGCCTCCAGTCCAGAAAGCAACCCTTCACCATTACTCACTGTCTCCTGCCATTAAGCCAATTATCTATCCAATTGGCAAGCTCACCTTGAATCCCATGTGACCTGACTTTACTAATTAGTCTAACATGCGGAACTTTGTCAAAGGCTTTACTAAAACCCAAACAAACAAAGTCTATTTCACAGCTATCATCAATTTTTTTGGTAGCTTCCTCAAAAAACTCAATCAAGTTTGTGAGACACGATTTTCCTCACAGAAAACTATGCTGACTATCACTAAGTATTTTTTGCCTCTCTAAACATCCATAAATCCTGTCTTTTATAATTGCCTCCAACAATTTACCCACAACCGAAGTCAGGCTCACAGGTCTATAGCTTCCTGGTTTCTCCTTACAGCCTTTTTTAAACAAAAGGTATAACATTAGCCACCCTCCAGTCATCAGGCACCTCATTTGTAGTTATAGATGATGCAAATATTTCTGCAATGGGTTTCGCAATTCCCCTCCTTCATTTTCCATAATGTTCAGGGATAAATTAGATCAGGTACCAGAGATTTATCCACCTTTATATTCTTAAAGACCTCTTGAATTTCCTCTTCTATAATGTGAACTGTTTTTAAGACATCAAAGTTTACTTCTCTGCATTCCCTAGATTCCATTTCTTTCTCCACTGACACAAAATAGTCATTTAATATCTCTTCCATCTCCTGTGGTTCAACACAAAGATGACATCCTTGATCTTTAAGAGGTTCTAACCTCTGTCTAGTTACCCTCTTGTTCTTAATGTATTTGTAGAATCTCTTTGGATTGTCCTTAACGTCATTGGCTAATGCTATCTCGTATCCCCTTTTTGCCTTCCTGATTTCTTTCTTAAGAAAGCCAATATACTCTTTGTATTGATTAAGAGATTCAATTGAACCAGGTTGTCTATATCTTAAATAAGATTTTCTTTTATTCTTGACTAGAACGTCAATATCTTTAATTATCCATTGTTCCTTAATCTTACCAGCCTCACCCTTCATTCGAACAGGAACATAATGCCTGCGAACTCTCGTCATCACATTCTTGAATGCCTCCCACTTGTCAGATGTCCTTTTACCTATGAACAGTCTACTCCAATCAACTTCTGAAAGTTCTTGTCTCATGCCAATAAAATTTGCCTTACTTGAATTAAAAACTTTAACTTTTGTGGAAGGCTTCTCCTTTTACATAACCATTTTGAAACGAATAGAATTATGATCACTAGACCCAAAGTGTTCCCCCACTTTTACTTCAGTCGCCTGCCCTGCCTTATTGCCCAAAAGAAGGTCTAGTTTTGTTCCTGTTTGTGTGCTTAAATATGCAGAGTACACAAATCATGAACAACAAAACACCCTCTGTCAAATACACAAAGCAACACATGTGTTTAGCAGCAAGGAAGTTCCCTCACCTGTGTTATTCGAAGGGATCGTCAACCATTTTCAGGCTATTTCCTGAGTGATTTTTACTGGTCTTCACCAAGTTAGTGGAATTGCTGTGAGCTTTCAGTTGCTGACTACCAGTTGATGAAGTCTACAGGGAGTGGCATTATATGGGCTGAAGGCTTTGGCTCTGAATCCAAAGGTTCTGCTCAGACTTCTTGTAACAGATAAGGAACCAAGTTCTGGGAGCAAGCTAGGGCCCATTTCAAAGTGATTTTTTTCTCGTATTTCCTGAGTATCATGAGATCTTGGGTAAAAGCTGCTATACCAGTTTCCTGCCTTCCTCAAGTATAAACAAAAGCTTAAACAAAGACAAAAACGAGTTAAAGATAATGGTTACAAAGTCTCCTGGGACACTGATGTCTTGGGCCTCAGGTTGTTTAGGAAAACCAGAATAGCTTGTTCTTAGGAAAAATAGAAACTGTCTTTCTGTTAGCGATGAGAAAAGGGGGCATGTGGTATTGATTATTTTTGTGTTGTGAGTAGCTGTCCCATGCTCATTGGCTAAAAAGGATTCAGACAAACAATTGAAAAAATTTAGTTTGTCTTCCCCCAAAATAGGGCAGATCAACAAGTACTCAGAGTCAGAGGGCAGCCTTTCTAGAGGGGTATTTTCATCTTCAAAGGGAAGTTGGATCAGGAGAAATTTGAAGGAAGATGCAGGGAAGAGTTCCCTAACACCTCAACAGCAGGATGCAGAATTCACAAATGTATTAATTCGGTCACACTCCATTAACAGCTGCCTGTTAATCCTCTGGTATCAGTAAACCATTCGCAATTGCCAGAGGTTGTATACTTGTTTTTGTCTCATTGAGTAATGCATCATATCTAAATTGCTGTGAAAAACAAACTTAATAAACTGTCTGAATATTCCTTACAAATAGTTGACTGTCTATATTAGGTAACTGTGGTCACAAGTCCCAAAGATTTAACACATCGTCTTTACCTTTGGTGAGTAGTGTGATGGAGAATGAACTAAGGGAGCAGAGAGGAGAACAAGCTATTCAGGTAAGCTCTCCTCAGGAACTCTTACCCTGCCAGTGTCTTCTGCAGAGTATGCATCACAATTTATTGTGGTCTGTCACATCCTGCTCAACTTTTGTCAACAAACACACGGCAAGCAGCTAAGGAAAAAGAAGGAAGAGAAGGGAGAAGATCATTAGAACAGAAAATTAGAAAAAATAGGAGCAGAAGTCAGCTTTTGGCCCCTCAAGCCTGGTCTGCCACTCTGACTGTAGCCTTAATTTCATTTTCCTGCTGATCCACATTACCCTGGACTCCCTTGTAGATCAAAACTTTGTCCAACTCTGCTTGAATTTTCTCAATGACCCAGCCACCTTTCTCTCTGAGCAGGAAAATTCCAAAAGTTAACAGCCTCCTAATTTTGGTTTTAGAAAGGAAGAATCTTCATTTTAAAAATGTACCCCCTGGTTCAACTTTCCTTTATGAGAGAAACGATCTCTCAGCATTGACTCTGCCAAGGCACCTCAGAAGCTTACATATTTCAATGAGATCACATCGCAGCTTCTAAGCTACAAAAAAGAAAGGGGTGGAGGAAAAAAAGGGTAGGCATAAGCATTCATCACATTCCACATCCAGAGGGGCTGACTGCAATTGTCTAATCTGACTACAATAACAATGAACACGATAGCTTTTCTACATTCACTAACACTATACAACGCTGTCATGGCAACCTCTGCAAGACATGTCAGACCTCTGACATGGACACTACCATCACACATGGGAACAGCACCCACCATGTGCACGGCAGATACTCATGTGACTTGGCCAATGTTGTCTATCTCATATACTGCAGGCAAGGATGTCCTGAAGCATAGTATATTGGCGAGACCATGCAGAAGCTATGACAACAGATGAATGGACAACGCACAACAATCGCCAGACAGAGATGCTTCCTCCCAATGGGAGGACTCTCTCACACACACACACACACACACGCGCACACACGCACACAGTCACACAGATCCTCTCTCATACACATACTGTCTCACAAGAACACACACACGCATGCGTGCATGTAAATTTGAGGTGAATTTGTATTTGCAGATGCACTCTATTTTGTTCAAAAAGCACGCAATTTATAGACAGTCAGTCAATGTGGCATTTTATAAATTCTTACTTTAGAAATAAAACCAGACCAACTCCAAACCAAAACACAAACAGATTCGAAACAAGGCCTCACACCTAACATGCATTGCCTGACCTAAAATGTCAGCTCTTGTTTACACTGGTAAAACCTTTAGTTCTCTCAGGGCAGTGACTTGAAAGGAATTCATGAATTACATATACATATTAATCAATTAAAACCTTCTCACTGATTGAAGATTTAACAGCATTTAGGTTTTTTTAATACATCCTCATCAATGGTATAACCCTTTGAACTGTTACTTATAAATTCTGTGTCTGATACTACCTCTCCACTAACACCTGAAGAAGGTGCGAGGCTTTAAAAGCTTGTGTTTTCAAATAAACGTGTTGGTCTATAACCTGGTGTCATGTGACTTCTGAGCTCGTCCAACCCAGTCCAACACTGGCTCCTCTACATCATGTTTCCAACAGCCCCACACCTTTCCCAATGACTAACCACTGCAGCAGCTTCTTGGCCACAATGCTGCATCACCACAAAGCACCCAGCCCAAATGAATAAAATTAAGCAAACTAACCAATATATCATGCAAAGGTCAGTTAACCACCCTTTTATATTCCATTAGTGAATATCTTGTTAGTTCCTTTATCTGGTCTATTCTGTACTGTCCCAGAGACTGCAGCATGTCTGGTGGAAAACCTTTAATGGGGGAGGCTGGAATTAATTGTGAGATATGATCTTGCACAATTCTGAACCTAAAAGGTTCAGCTTTGGACTGCATCACTTCAGCATGGGCCTTGGTCTGGAATGACAGGCAACAGCAAGACTACTGTTGGAGTGACAGTGTTGGAAGGATAAATGCTGTCATTCTGAAAGATTGTGATCCACAGAGTGACTGTCAGTCCCTTGGATTAGTGTATCAGCAATTATGGTAAACTTTTTGAGTACCGTGGTTTATTGTAGACTAGTATTTCAGACTGTCAAGTTAATGATCTGGGGACATGTGTACAAATCCCGCAGATGCAGTTGGGGAAATTTGAATTCAATAAAAAGCTAGAATTTTAAAAAAACTATATCTCGTTTAATGGCGACCATGGAGCTATTGTCGACTGTTGAAAAAATGGATCTGATTCAATAATCTGTCCTTTAGGGAAGGAATCTGACATCCCTATCCTACGTGTAACTCCAGATCCACAGCAATGTAGTTGACTCTAAACTACCTTCTGGGCAATTAAGGATGGGCAATAGATGTTGGCCTAGCCAGAAATACCCATATCACATAAATGAATTCAAAAAAAAGTACTGCTGGACAATTACGATTGTAGCAATGTGTGTTTGCATGGCAACACGTTGACATTGCATGACGTCAGTTCTAACCTCCTTACAGCATTCCAACATCGCAAAGCTGCTGTTTGTGCTGCAACAGAAGCTAAGACATCAGCCATCAGATGCTGCATCATGTGCAATTATTTCCATGGAGTTGGCCACCACTTCCATTTTGGAAAAGATTATCTCTAAGCTCTGTACAAGAGCCAAATTGGGACTGGACACCATCATAATCCTTGACAGTGATGGTAGGTTTTTGGCAAGTTTGCCAGTGCATTAATATTTCAGTACGCATATCATTATGATCTTGGTCAAGACATGCCAGTTATTTACTGAAAGAATTAAGCCAGAACATTCCACGTTTTAAAACAAAAGAATTTTTAAAGCCAAAAGTCAAACAAACCAAACACTATCTGCTATCCTAGGTAACCATCTACTGTACAGTTTAAAACCAAAGAATAAAAGTAAGTTAAAAATTAATTAACAGATAAATTGTGGTCCATTCTAAAGTATTAAATATGCATCAAATAACAGATACAATGTATACAGAACTTACGAATTGGCTCAGTTCTCCTCTCGACATAAATGTCATCAATCTCAGTCACAACATCCTCAAAAAGCTGTCCACTCCATGAAGAATTTCAACTCCAGTTCCAGGATTTTGCCTGATCCCTAGATAACAATAATGCATAACCAACCCGGGTTCCATGAACAGTCTTCACCAACACAAGGCACATGGCTGCAGAAACTGTTCAACCCTTTTTAAGACATTTCGTACGGTGTAGATCCATCAATGTTGTCTTCAAGCAGCAGAAACAACTGCAGCAACCATATATTTGCCAAGTCTCAGCTCCTCTATCTGCACCGTAGGGATTCTATGAATCTATGTTGATTCTGGATCTAATCTCCATCTTTTTCAGCCTGCTAATGCTGCAGCACTGGAATCATCATCTGAGCTCTGATAGCTTTGTATTCTTTTATATGGTTTCAACTACAGATATCCAGGTCTCTGTCCTCTGCAGCAGAACTCATCCACAACCTGATCCTTCAGTGAGCTTGCATTTATGCTATCCTATGACCCTGTTTCAGGTCATTCGTGCCCATTCTCCATGTGCAGATCCTATCTCTATGCCATCCTCTAAAGTACATGCAATGCCAACATCTGAGCAGGTGGTTGCGAGTGTAAGATTGAATGATTGTGTTTCAAAATCAGTCTGTTCTCCTTCTGCACTTCAATGCTCCTGCACAGCTGCCTGGCCAACTGACAGTTCTTGGGAATCCAAAAGAGAAAGACACCGAAGTAGGGTTGTAGTGAGGGAAATGGATTGTGTTAAGGAGTTTATAGTTAACCTGTCTGCACTTTCTAGATGAGATGAAATTGTGGGATGACAGGAAAGTGGGACATGACGAAAAAGAATAAATCGGATTAACTATCCTTTGAGAACCACCAGTGGCCACAGATTCACTTATAGCTGCTCTAAAAACAGTGACCACCATCTCCTCCTTAGCTCAAGGAATTTCAACCACACTTGTTCTCCAACAGATGTTTTCTTTATGCATCAACATTGTCCTACAAGAAAAAGGGAAATATATCAGTGAGTGCAGTGAAATCAATTGGATGTATTCGTCATGGCTGAACAGCCTGCAATATGTTAAAGCTGTGAGATGTGTGTGAAACATGCTGTATTGCTAGGTGTGTGAGAGTGACGTGAAATTAGCATGTAAGGTATGAGTTATGATTGATGGAAATTGTCAATTAGAGAGTATTGGTATGTGGTACATAGAGCTGTGTGTGAGACTAGGGGTGCAATTAATGGCTTGTACCATTTACTGATTCATTAACTGATCACTTGTATAAGGGTGTTAAACATCTTTCCACACTGTCTCCAGGTCCCTAAGACTACATTGTGGCATTGACCTAGAGCTTCATTCTCAGAAATTGTCTGGAAGGTCTTCTGGTCTCGTGTGGATAAAGGATTTCTCTGCTGTTACCCACCTCCTGGAGCAATGCCCCAATATTTCTTGTATCCTTCTCTCTACCTTTGATGTGTCATTCCAATGACATTCATTCTAATAAACCAGTTCTGCAATCAATGACAGAATCTGGTCAAGCTAAAAGAGGTTGTGGCTTACTTTAAGTAGCATAGGACAGCTTCACCTCTTGCTAGCCTCTCAAGAATTTGCTCTGCCCACTTAGTCCTTCAGCCATTCAAATAACATACTTAGTGCTAACCAGAGATTGCTATCGCATAAATGAACATGCAGCAAGAAGTGCAGTTTAAGATCCTCATGTTAAATGTTGGGCCTTATTTAAGATTTCCACCTAGAAATTTGTGTAACTTTAGAAGAAACCTGAGATTTTATTTACACATTTTTCTAATTAACCTGTTCAAAGACATTGTTACACACCTCTGGAACAGATGGGATGTGAACCTAGGCTTCCCAGTTCAGGGATACAGACACTATCGCTGCACCACAAGAGTGTTCACAATTGAAATTTTACTTTTAATGCTGTCAGCCCATCCATTATTATAGTATAACAGTCTGAACAAAACAGATTATTTTCTTGCTAATCAACCACAGCCATTCCTCTTCTCATTTATAAACATCTATGATGCAAGCATTTCTGAATAAATTTCCAATTTTGGTACCGAAACACAGTGTGACATCATATAGAATGTTGTCTATTATAATGAAATAAGCAATATAATACAATAATGTGTAACGTAAGAGACCACAGTAATAATGAACTAAAAAGTAGAATTTTTTAAAAAAGCAGTCCTTGGATTTCAAAATCCTGAAGATTGTGGGAGGAAGGATAGAATGATGGAGGCAATGACTTTGCCACCTTGGGAAAGAATCAGCTAGAATAGGAGACACTCATAAACCTCTGGACAAAAGTGGTAAGTTCAAAGGTGTTGCTCTCTGGTGACAGCATAGGCTGTGACAGAGAGATTACAACATACAAGATGAGAAATGCCAGGCAACACTCTCTACGATCAGAGATAAAAGGTACTGCAGATGCTGGAGAATCCGAGATAACAAGCATGGGGCTGGATGAACACAGCAGGTCTCGGATTCTCCAGCATCTGCAGTACCTTTTATCTCTGATACACTCTTTGACTTGTCTGCCTCCTCTCCACCTATCCTCTCCTCTATCCATCTTCTATCCGCCTCCCCCTCTCTCCCTATTTATTTCAGAACCCTCTTCCCCTCCCCCATTTCTGATGAAGGGTTTAGGCCCGAAACGTCAAGTTTTCCTGCTCCTATGATGCTGCTTGACCTGCTGTGTTCATCCAGCCCCATGCTTGTTATCTCGAACACTCTCTACGATATTGATGTAACAAGTTCAGGGTAATTCATGACTTGGGAGGGAAGATTGTGGATGATGAAGTTTCCCAATTATTGCTGCTCTTGCTCTTCATGAGGTCCAATGCCAGTGGTAAAAACTGTCAGGGTTCATCCCAACCAAAGATGTGCCTAACCTCACCCATAGGATGACTATGGTGAGGTCCAAAAATTTGGCTGAAACATATATTTTTACATCCATGACTGTCAAGTGGTTGTAGATAGACACACAAAATTTTCATATTACTGAATCTGTACAGTTGAATGGTTTGCTAGGCCAATTCAGAGGACTTTAAGAGTCAACAATGTAGTGTAGCATAAGAGACATGTAGGCCAGGCTGTATATGCTACCAGGTTCATTTTGGTAAAGAGCAATGGGAAAACAATTGATTCTTTCAGAAAATTCTTCCATGATTACTTTTGTCGGTAGCTCAAAAATTACCAGATTTATTAAATTCCACTTAACAACATTGTATAATGGGGTGAACGGAGGGTTGCTACATTTGTAATATGGCCTCTGCCAATTACTGTACCTATTTTTATTGTGAGTTAAGAGTTGCTGGCAGGGAAAGATTTAACAGTCACAGAAAAAACAATAAATCCAAAACAATGGAGGAAATGTAGTGAAATAGTGAAAGGAAAAATATTAGTAGCTGGATGGATTAACAATTAAACCATGAAGCCTAAGTGGAGTAAGATGTTGACTCAATGGAAAAAAAAATTGAATAAACTAACACAAATTCTAGGTTGTCTTCGTTGCTTATGGGTGTGAGAATGAGAACTAGGAGAGCCAGCAGTGACGAAAGAATCCACTGATACAAAATATGATGGTTGTTGTACTCTAACTGCAACTGCTGACTGATGTAAAATTTTACCTGTTTAGCCAACATCCCTGATTCACAACAGTCCTGTCTACGCATGCACAGTGTGCACATTATTACACCATTCTCCATTTTGTAATAAATATGATGAAGGTCAATTCAGTAATCGTAGTCCTTTACCCTCCCTAACTATTGCCTTTTAGCATTACTATTTTAATATCCAGTCAGAACCGTATTGACACTTAGTTATGAAGTAGGAAAAGGTCTCCACTGTATGATCAAAATACGGGAGGCCAGGTAGCAGATACCTGTTTCTCCTGGCTCTATCATGTAAAGATAATTATATACCGATGAAGAAGTCCAGACTTCAGAAGCTGAATCAGCCACAATACTTACTTTGACAGCTGCACAGTGATAATTGCTAACAAAGACAAAAAAATTACAGAAAAACAGAAATTGTTGGACAAACCCAGCAGGTCTGGCAATAACTGTTGAAAGAAAGCAGAGTTAATATTTTAGCTCCAGTGATCCTTTGGTTCTTGTTTCAGAGTTCCAGCATCCGCAGATCTTACTTTTATTTCAGTGATAATTACGCCTTGATCATCTCTGGGTGCTGGTATTTCTATCAGCTTCTATCTATGAGGAGACCGCCTACATGTGGAGAACTCCCCATCCACCAGAATTTCCTGTTTCTAAAATTTCACAAGTCCTCCAGCTGATTCTCTTTCAGATGCTGCAAAATTGGGAGAATGAGATTGAAATTGGTCAAAGCCAGCAGCATGAAATCAGCAGCTTTTTAGTTCAACATTGTATGGGGTTTATTTGCTATTGTCTTGGAAAATGTTGCCAAGAGTATATTATTTCAAACTGCTGCTTAGACCAGAAAATTAATCTCCAAAAGGAGGTCAAATAAACATTATGCAAACTTAAATGGTTAACTCCTTTTAATTGAATGGAAAGCAGACTGGACGAAATGCAAAATAAGCTGTTTTCACCCTGAAATTCCACATTATTGGCATAAACCAATTTCAAACTGTTTAAATCCAATGATCTGGGTTACAGTTAATTTAAGTTGTCCTGTTTGGGGCTACTATCACAGTATTAGAATCAGGCTAAGCAGAGAAACGTGTGCAGGATTAAAGCAGGGCTGAGAACCTCTTCCAACTTAAACTCCAGTTTACTTCCCATCAAAAAGTGTTAGTAGTAAGATTGGTATTTCTTAGCACAGAATGTTTACTCGTTTTGAATATATAGTGTACATTTGACACAAAAAGTGAATCAGTAGCTGATTACATGAATAAAATTGTGTTCATCTGAGGCTCTGAATCAATGTGACACTAATGGAGATTTGTTCTAAATGGGAGTAAATAGGGGCTCTGAAAGGTTAAATTGTTGGGCTAGGACACAGTGATTTTAGATAAGACCTTGCTCAGTCTGAGGCGGAGACCAGTGACCTAGTTTAACCTGGATTATAATTTCATTTTAGTAGAAGACTAATGTTGTCTTTCGTTCACTGTGTAACCTTTATGTATATAAATTAAGAATGGAACAAGTTTATTTCTGTGTCTATTTACTAGCATTTCATACGCTGTTGTCTTTTTGTATTATCTTTGTCATTTAATTCGGGAACTGTCAGTGTAAAAGTGCGGAGGATTAAAAGTAGGGGAAAAAGTTAGGCAGAAAAGCAGGACTGAAAGCAAAAAAAAGAGAAAATTGATGTGAATGAAAAGTAAAGCAAAAGTATGCCATTATTCTTGTATCCGAAGGATACTTTCAAATTTGTTCATGGGATGTGGCTGTTGCTGACTAGACTCAGCCTCTATTGCCCACCCTTTATTGTTATAGAAAGGATTGTGGTGAGCTGCCTTTTTGAATATCTGCTTCTTCGGGATGGAGGGACACCCATATGCTGTTAGGTAGAGAATTCCAGGATGTTGTTCCAGAGATTCTGAAGGAATGATGATGTAGACGCAAGTCTACAGGATAGTGGGTGACTTGGAGGGGATCTTGCAGGTGATAGCATTCCTGTATATCTGCTGCCCTGGTCCTGTGCGTAGCAGAGGTTATGGGTTTGGAAGGTGCCGCTGGGGATCCTTGACGAGTTACTGCAGTGTATCTTGCAGATGGCTGACTGATTGCATCAGTGGTGAAGGAAATGAATATTGAACGTGATTGCACCCCATCCAGTCAATTGAGCTGCTTTGTCCTGGATGGTATCAAGCTTCTTGAGTGTTGTTCGAGCTACACTTATCCAGGCAAATGAGGAGTATTCCATTACCTTCCTGACTTGTACCTTGCAGTTGATGGACAGGCTTTGGGGAGACAGGAAGTCAGTTACTTGCCGCCATATTCAGTCAAATGCTGTAGTGATCCAATGGACAGCTTATCTCACCTCCCCTCTGGAGTTCCACACTTTTATCCATGTTTGGACCAAGGCTATAATAAGGTTCAGAACTGAGTGGCCCTGGTAGAAGTCAAATTGAGCACCAGTGAGCAGGTTATTCCTTTGCAAATGCAGCTTGATAGTATTGTTGACCACTATTTCTATCACTTTGCTGATTAAAGAGAGTAGACTGAAGAGCAGTAATTGATCAGGTTGGATTTGTCCTGCTTGTTATACACTGGACATGCCTAGCCAATTTTCCATACGGTTAACTGTATGTCAGTGTTGCACCTACACTGGAACAGTTGGGTAGAGGCTTGGTTAGTTCTGGAGCTCTTCCTCAGTACTATCGCTGAATGTTGTCAGGTCCCATAGCTTTTGCAGTATCCACTATCTTGAAATGCCGCTTGATGGAATGTGGAGTGAACTGGTTTAGTTGAAGATTGACATCTATGATGCTGAAGATGGATACAAATACTTCAGCCATATCTTTTACACTGTTGTTGTGAGCTCTGCTACTGTTGAGGATGGAAATATTTGTGAAGTCTTCACTTCCTGTTAGTTGTTTAACTGTCCACCACCATTCTTGACAAGATGGCTTAGGATTGCAGAGTTTAGATCAGATCAATTGATTGTGTGATTATTTAGCTCTGTCTATCATTTGTTGTTTATGCTATTTGAAAGGTAGTCCTGTGTTGTGATTTAACCAGTCTGACCTTAATTTTTAAATTAACTTGGTGCTGCTCTCTGCTTACTTGACAACAGCCCCACCGCAAACCACCTTCTGGAAGCAGTGACTGCACGGATGCAGATCTTCCCCACGTCAGCCAATCAGCGTCACCATTCTGCTGCCCTCTTCAAGGTCCATTTTAATGGTGTTGTGTAAGATACATCAGCCATGAACTTACAGATTGTGGATGAATACAATTTTGCAGCTGCTGATGGTCCACAGTGCATCATGGATACCCAGTTTTGAGTTGTCTGATCTGTTTAAAGTCTGTTCTATTTAGCATGGCAGTACTGCCACACACCATGGGCATATGGAGCATAACCTCAATGTGAAGACTGAACTTTGTCTCCACAATAACTGTGCAGTGATCACTCCTACTGATACTGTCATAGAATGATACATCTGCAGCGTGTGGATTGATGAGAAGGACTTTCTATCTGTTGTCACTTCCCTCAGCAATTGTCACAGACCCAGTCTAGCTGCCAGTTCCCTTAAGACTTGGCCATCTCAGTCGTTAGTGGTACCCTCAAATCAACTTTAGTGATAAGCATTAAAGTTCCCAGTGTGCATTCTGAGCCTTTGCCACCTTTGGTCTTTCCTCTGAGTGGTGTTTAACATGGAGGAAATGAGGAATGGTGGCGGTGGTATTTAGTAGTCAACAGGAGATCACTTACCTATGTTTGACAGGGTGCCACGAGATTTCATAGGAATTGGAGTCAACATTTAGGACTCCCAAAGCAACTTCTTTCTTAATGATACCACTGTGTTGTCACCTCTGGTGGGTCTGTCCCACAAGCGAGACAGAACATACTCAGGGATGGAGATCATGCCATCTGTGATGATCATGTTATCTGTATGGTTCCATGAGTGTAATTATGTCAGGCTGTTGCTTAACCAGTCTGTGGGTCCGCTTTAGCAATTTTGGCACAAGTCTCCAAATATTGGGATTTTGCAGAGTGAGAGGGCTGTGTGTGTCAATGTTTTTTCTAGTGCCTAGGTCAAGCCAAGTTGTCCATTTGCGTTCATTCCTTTTCACGCAGTACATTTCACTTGTATTGGCATCAACTGTGACGTTAATTAAAATATACCGTGTGTCAGGCAATGACTAATGGATTTAAATTTTCATAAGAATTCTCCTTTTCTTCAGCGAAGGAGCTGCAAAGTTTCTGGAACAACAATGCATTGCAAGCAAGTTGGGAGAAAGCTGCAGAAATTCTCCCTCCATGTGTTTTCATGGTTAACAAAAAGCAACAGCTTTTCTGGGTTTCATTATTTTGTTTGTACTGGCACAGGTTCATTTCAAAATATTGCCTTGTTTGGAATAGTTATCTATATTTCTCATGCCATAACAACATTTTCACATTTTTCTTCACTTGTGTAAGCGCAAAGAATTCCTTTGCCTGAAAATACAATTTCTTCATTTTGCTGGAATTTTCTTGTTTCAACCAGCATTTAAACATTTAATCAAAATGGAGGTTTACTCACTAACATACGCTTCTTGTTTCTGGAATGTATTGTAGAATTAAACTTTATTTACATCTATTTACATGTTGTCTAGTGTCAAAATTTAACAGTTGACCTGGTATTCACTAACATGAATAATGACATTAATTTCTTATTGCAGCAAATATTATTTATAACTTCCACACAAGCATTTTAATTTCCTCCTTTTTATTTTATGAATAATGACGTTAGTTACTTGTTGCAGAAAGTGATTATTTATACTACCTATGTCAGCATTTTCACTCCCTCCTATTTGTTTTTCTGGCACAAGTTCTACAAGACTCTGAGATAACAAGG
>JAHRHZ010000264.1:24271350-24291373 GCA_024137785.1 Ginglymostoma cirratum
CAGTTGAGATGTTACCGAGGTGAAATTCGGCAGCCTTGGTGAGAAGGTGAGATTTGAAGCTCAGTTCTGAAGGGGTCTAGGCCCGAAACTTCAGCTTTCCTGCTCCTCTGATGCTTCTTGGCCTGCTGTGTTCATCCAGCTCTACACTTTGTTATCTCAGATTCTCCAGCATCTGCAGTTCCTACTATCTCCTCTACAAGACTCTACCCACTTATAGTATTATCATTACAGCTGTGATGTTAAAAGTCAATTAAGTGGCTGTAAAACAATTTGAATTTGTGAATATATGTATAAAAAATATATATAAATGCAGGAATTTGTTTCCTTTTCATATCTGCAAGTTGTGCTCAACATGGTAATTGTAGTTATTCAAAAGCTGTGTTTCAGAATGCTATACTGGCCACAGTGAAATGCTAGCAAGAACCAAGTGGATGCATGTGTTAACTTCATGTTAAGTTGAAAAAATAAAACTTTTAATAAATTCGTAACTAAATACTATTAAAAATATCAGTCCACCCTTGTAGCTAGAATGATCTTACAAAAATATAGGCACATGAGTCGGCCCTTCAATGAGATTACTGGCTAATCTGCAACCTTTCACCTGTATCCCTAATAATCCTTATCAAAAATCTATCAATCTCCAATTTAAAGTTAACAATTGAGCCAGCATCAACTGTTGTTTGAATTAGAAATTTCCAAACTCTTGCCACCCTTTTTCATGTAGAAGTGTTATCTAACTCTGGTCCTGAAAGATTTGGCTGTTCCTCTTGCTGCTTTTTGTTTTTCTACGCTGTTGTATCATTTGATCTTAGACAGGTTTGTCTCAAGTTATTTAACAGTCTTTGAACAAGAGGCTGAAATTGGGATTGGCCAGAAGCTTAATTTGTGCTGCTTATATCTATCAGAAATGTGTGTCATGTAGCTGGAGGTAAATTTATCCTAAAATCTCCAATAATGTGTCAGAAATTACCAATAAGCATCAACAAAGAATACAGTTACTCTGCTTATAAATGACAATTGTCATCACCAAAGCCTGTGCAATACTAGCTGTCAAATTTGTACAGACTGGAAGAGAAACCGGTGCAAATGTCTTACAATGAGAAACATATAAATGTCACAACATGGCCTTTTTTTCCACTGAGAACACCCACCACCCCCCTCACATTATAGTATTTGTAGTAATGTAGTATTTCTTCAACCCATCTGAATATAACGGAGATGGGGAAAAAAATGGCAGAGTAACTCTTTGTAACAGTCTCCATTTCCAGAACGAGATTATGTACTTTGTGTTCAAAATTTGGATAAACTTCACTGGCAATTTCAGAGAAATTTTCCAATCACGTCATATAATTCATAAACTGGTTTTGTTCAGCCTTTCAGATTGATCAGAGAAATGCTCTGCATCTTGGTGAGACACGTGACTAATTGTGTTTTCCCAACAACTTAATTTCAAAATGTTGGTTTCTCCTATTGACAGAAAAGTAATTGAATTTGATATGACCTAAGATAATCTAGCAATTTTTTAAAATAACTCCATTCTAATAACACAGAGAAGATTGTTTAAAGATGAAAATTTTCCTGAATGACTGGCAGGAATTGTCTCAATTACAAACATGAGTTGGTAACATGCCCCAGTAAGCAGAAAATAAGGCTTTGTAGCTTGTTCAAGGGTTTCCAGAGGGGCTATTGCAATTTGGTTGCTCAGCAGATCTTTAATTTTACAGAAATTAATTATATGAAGAAGGGGATACTCAGCAACCTTTTTTTTCACAAACATTACTCCCAAATTATAGAACTTGTTCTTCTTTGTGGGTTCATGTGGAAATCACTTTAAAAGCTAAACCAATTTCAATTGACCCCTTCACCAATGAGAATAGGGCCTCTGTTCAGACCCCTCATGATCTTGAACATCTATCAACTCTCCCCTCAACCTCTCTTCTCTAAGGAATCAGCTCCAGCTTTGTTAATCCAGCCATATAACTGAAGTCTCCAGTCCCCAGCTCCATTTTTGTACCTTTTTTTCTGCACAGTCTCTGAAAATCTAGTATCCTTAACAAAATACAGTTACCAAAAATAATTCAGTTGAACCCAATCCAGTATTTTTAGACTTTTACCACAACTTCCTTACTTTTGTAACCTCTACCACTATTTATATGGCCCAGGATACTACATGCCATTTAAACTGCTTTCTCAACCTGTCCTACTGCCTTCAATGAACAGTACATAATTACCTTCAGGTCTCTCTGTTCTGGCATCATGTTTAGAATTGTATCCATGTTGCCCTTTATCATTCTGACTACTGTGTTGTATTATTTCACACTACTTTGCATTTTCCTTTGCATTAAGTTTCATATGACTTCCATCCAGCCTGCCTATGTCATCTTGAAGTCTATCACTAACCACCTCACAGTTGACAGTACCTCCAAGTTTCGTGTCATGTGCAAATTTTCAAATTAAAACGTAAAAAGAAAAACAGTAATCTTAACACTAACTTCAAAGGAACGCAACTATATGGCTTCCTTCAATCTGATAAATAACAATTCATCATTAAACTCTGTTTCTTTCATTCAACAAACTTTGAATCCAGGCTGTCATTATTCCTTTAACCCATGGGCTTCGACTTTGTTGGAGAGCCTACTATGTGGCATTTTAACAAAAACCCTTTACACTATGTCAACCACATTGTACTTAATCAAACAAAAAACACATTTAGCTTTAACAAATCCATGATGGTTTTCCTTAAGTTATCTCCCTTCAGTAAGTGGATAAAGAATTAATTAATGTCTGAAATATAAAGACAATATCTTTCTTTTTCTGCATTTTTGTTTGTGGCTGGAAATGGGAAATGGAATGTATTAAAAACAAGGGACTATGTAAGAATCACTGTACTTTTAAAAGCAAGCCAGCAGTAGTCATTGTAAGTACTGCTTACACTGTTATTTGTTCAACCAGTGGGGAAGGTTTAGTTGCTGATGAACTGGCAGCAAAGTAAGATTTGGCTGGCGATATATAGCTGATTGGTCTGTGAATGGCGATCAGTTGTCGATGACATAGACCTACTACCTGCCAAAAGTACAGAAGTCTGGTCCATGTTTTCTGTTCATCTTGGTCTGGGGACAGGTAAATTGGGGAACTTTATATATTTTTATAAATCTGGGAATGGCAGGGCTTGAATTCCAACACATTAATCCAGTGAGGCAAGACAGTAAGATAACAATAAGTATAACTGGGGGGGTTTTAAGTTGGCTGTCTGTAACTAGTGAAGTACTGCAAGGATCTGTGCTAGAACCTCAGCTATTTATTATTTATTTTAATGACTTGGCTGACGAGATATAAACTGATTGCTCGGATCTTCTGGTCAGCGTCATTACAGGGTGCAATGTTTTCTGAGCTCAGATGATTATCAGTCTGGAATTCCAATCTTGTCTGCCCAAGATCAAATCTGACAAGTCAAATAAACTAATGGAGGAAGTGAGGACATGTCCTCAACATTTAGGTCATTAGCTTCAGTACTCAAATAATTGTTCAAAAGTATTAAATCTTTAAATTAATGAGTGTGGATTATTGAGTGGATAAATGGGCAAGTGTGTTGTCAAATTGGGTGGGTATGTGGGTCTGGATGCCAAGGGGGTAACCCAATAGCTCCAGGTGTAGATCAGTCCTACCGTCTAAAGTTCTGAATCTGACAACTAGCTTCAATATCATTCATCTTAAGTTCATTTCACCAGTTCTCTTAAAGCCATTAACTTAAGTTGCACTTGTCCCTCTGAAAGAGAAACTAACCCTTAGCTTAGCAACAAATCAGATGGAATACAAAAAGGTAAAGACAACATTGATTTGTATATCCTAATCTCCCTGTTGGAATGAAAAATCAACATTTTTAAAGGCCCAATTTAGGATTTGGTCAAAGGTTAGTTAGTTCTGTGGATGGGGTGGGGGGGGCATGTGGTAGTTGGGTCATGGGGTGAGTCGTTGGGTCACACAAAAGTCAGGTCCATGTTAATATGTAGTTATCATGTGGGTATTTTTCATCAACTTGTTCAGGGATGTTATGACACAACCTCTACAACAAGAGGCTTTTGAGCCCAGGCCTTCTGGGTCAGAGGTATTTACTCTAGCACTGTGCCAAAAGCACCCTTAAGTTTGTAAATGTAGGTATTTCGCATCAACCAGTTCAGATATGTTATGATATGTCTCTGGGGCAGGTGGGACTTAAAACTGGACCTTTGCCCCAGAGGTAAGAATATGACCATTGTGCCACAGGAGCCCTTAAGTGTGGTCATGTATTTGTTCAAGCTTGAGAATAAACAGCGATAGCTATAAATTGACTGGGCAAATTTATCTAGGGATGAGCTCTTGGGGTGTACTTATAGACCTAGTAGGCCCAATTTCAAGACCCTTCTAGAGTATGAAGCAATGTCTCTGAACAGGTTGATTAAAATTGAAATTTTTACTGGGTGTGGGATGAGAGAGATAAGACTGAGGATATCTGTTCTGAAGAAGAGTCCTAAATGGACTCAAAATGTTAATTCTGTTTCTCTCTCCCTAGATACTGCCAGACATGCTGACTTTCTCTAGCATTTACTATTTTGTTTTAGATTTTCAGCATCCAGATATTTGCTTTTCTTTAAATAAACAAAACCTATCTCCAAAAGAATAGAGATAGTAGGAACTGCCAATGCTGGAGTCGGAGATAACAATGTGTAGAGCTGGATGAACACAGCAGGCCAGGCAGCATCAGAGGAGGAAGAAAGCTGATGTTTCGTGTCTGGACCTTTCTTCCAGACCCAAAACGTCAGCTTGCTTGTTCTTCCGATGCTGCCTGGCCTGCTGTGTTCATCCAGTTCTACATCTTGTTATCCAAAAGAATGGTTTTGTGTCTTGTTTCAATATTCCTGACTGACTTGGATTCTATTAATATTGGTAACAGATGATTGTTACCTAAAAGTGGGGATTGAAACTAAGACTTCTTTCAAACAAAAGATTGTAACTGGAGTTACCTTTAAGAGGAATAGCTGAAACCAAGTGCAAAGTGTGAGATATGAGGAAATGTTTAAGATGAATGAGAGTCCATTAAAAACAGAATCAGGTGAATTTAAAATGGAGAAAAAAGAAATGACAGAGAAGCTAAACGACTACTTTTTTCATCGAGAAAGATACAAGAAATCTCCCAGAATCAGACCCTAGAGACCAGAGAGAATCAGGAATTAAAGGAAATTAGTATTCGTAAGACAGTCGTGTTGAAGAAACTAATGGGGGTGAAAGTTGATATGTCCTTGTGACCTGACAGTCTACATCCCAAAGTGCTGAAGGGAGATGCCTATAGAGACAATCAATGCATTGGTAATTATATTCCAAATTCCACAGGTTCTGAAATGATTCCTACAGATTGGAAACTTGCAAATGCAATTTAAGAAAGGAACAATGGAGATAAACAACAAACTATGGACTAGTTAGCCTTGATGTGAGCAGTTTTGGTTTGCTGATTGAAGGAAATATATTATTTCATTGGAAGTAGTTCAGAGAAGGATAACTAGGATGTTCTCTGACTTGGAAGGATTGTCTTGTGATCAAAAGTTAAACAGGTTGGGACTCTACTCACTGGAGTTTAGAAGAATGAGAGGTGATGTCTTTGAAATACATAGGATTCTCAGAGGGCTTGACAGGGTAAATACTGAAAGGATGTTTCCTCTTATGGGAGAGCTTAGGGCCAGAGGGCACAGCCTCAGAATAAAGGGCACCAATTTAAGACTGGTATGAGGAATTTCTTTCAGTAGGTTGTGTATCTTTGGAACTCTTTGCCCCAGAGAACTGTGGGGCAATCCTTGTGGGTATTTAAGGCTGATGTAGATAGGTTTTTGATCAGTAGGTGAATCAAGAGTTACAGGGAAAGGGCAGGATACTGGTCTTGAGGAGTATCGGATCAGCCATGTCCTATGAATGGTGGAACAGACTTAAGGTGCTGAACAGCCTACTCCTGTTCCTATTTCTTATGGTCTTATGGTCTTATGGATTTACATCAGTAGAAAGGAAAATACTAGAATATATTATGAAGGATTTGATAATTAGATACTTGAACAAAATAATCTGATTGGGCATAGCTAATGTTAGTTCATTGTGTTTGATAAACTTGTTGAAGCTTTTTCAAGATGTTACGTGACCTTGGCACTGTTGCTTCCTGACTAAAACCGTGTAAGGTGCAAAGTGTTTTTAGAGCTGAAGTCTTGTTAATTAAACACTGAGGATGGTCTGGATAATCTATTAACATTCATAGACAAAATTTATATGGAAAATGATCTGTTAAATGTGTACGAGGCATTCTTAGACTTTGATCATTTAGGAAGACAGACTGTTACTTCACAGAATAATATGTAGTGGAATTTAACTGATTATATGCAAGATTGTGAAAATTCAACTTGAAAATTGCAAATTCAGTCCTCGTCTTTAAACTGTTGGATTGTCATTTGAGTTGAAGGTCTACAGCACGGAAAAAGGCTCTTCAACCCATTGAGTCTGTGCTGGTTAAAAATAACCACCCGTCTATTCTTGTCCATCTTCTAATACTTGGCTCACAGTCTTTTATGACTTGGGACTGCAAGTGCACATCGAAATAATTCTGAAATGTTTTGAGGGTTTCTGCCTCTGTCGTCCTTACAGGCAAGAGTTCAGCTTTCCAACACCTTCTGGGTGAAAGGATTTTCATCACACCTCCCCTAAACTTCCTGCCCCCACCTTAAATCTATCCCCCATAGTCATTGACCCCTCTAACCAAGTGGAGAAGTTTCTTCCTGTCTACCCTGTCTATGCACATCATAATTTTATATATCTCGATCATCAACTCCTCTGCTTCAAGAGAAACAAGCCCAGGTGTCCAATCTCTCTTCATATCTAAAATTCCCCAGCCCATCCTGGTAAATCTCCAGCGCACCCTTTCCAGTGCAATCACATCCCTCCCATAATATGCTTTCCAGAACTGGACACACCACACTAGCTGTAGCCTAACTAACAATTTGTTAAGTTACTGAATGTTGATAGACTTCTAGTATTAACTGGAGTTAGATTTTCAGAAAGAAAATACTTTTGGAACAGGTGTCAGGAGTGTTAAAAAAATCCTGAGAAAACATTCAAACCAACTTCCCAAACAGTAATGTATTATAAACTATCTGTGCACAAGAGAGACATTCAACCGTAACGCAAGAAATGGAAGGTTCAATGATGGTGGCATATAGGGTCATAGTGTTATTATAAATGAAGGATCAGAACCAAAAGGAGTAATGATAGAGATACCTTTGGAAGTTACGACAGACAACCGGAACTGGGAAACTATGACAGAAGAATGAACCCCTGAAGATCAACAGATGTTTTAGATGTGTCTCTAAGTATCATTAGGTCATGAGTTTTTTTTAGCGGAACAACAAGGCATTGAAATGAAGAACCACACAGATGTTTCAGAAGGAGAGATGGATAATACTGATTAGGCAGAAGGAATTGAACTGGTCAGCAGAAACTTTAATCAAGCAACTAACGTTCTAGTTGCAAATGCATTCATTTGCATTGCATTAGACAGTGGATACAAGACAGTGTACGGATTAGATTGTTTAAAATGTTGTCTTGGTTTGCAAAGCACAAAGATCAAAGTAAGGTTAAGGAATTTGAGACTTCTACATGATTCAGGTTTGGGGATGATCATACACCAATATCAATGAACAGAGTGGTAATTCCATGTCATTTAGTAAACTAGATGGAGTGTCAGTACAGATGTGGTTTCAAGTGAAATATTCTTACTGATGTGCAGGATGACTATGTTAAATGCTCAAAATGAAACTGGATAAGAAGCAAGACGAGGCAAAGATTTTGGAAAGTCAGTGAACTTACAGTTTATGCAACTGGACATTATTATACCTCTTTAATTAAATATAACATTTCCATTGAAAACATTAAAGTGGCATTCAAGACATCGGGGACAGGAGCTTTAAAGGAAAAAAAAATCTAATTGTTTCAAAACTATATTGACAGTTGGCCAATCCAGCTTCTCGAGCACTGCATAAAATGTGTAGAAGAACCTGTGATAAATGTGATATGTGTAAAAAATATAGAAGGACACCATTGTGTCTCCCGTTATCAAGAAACCTTAATGAGGTTATAGCTGCAGACTGGAAGGTATGGAACAAAGAAAAAACATTTTTATCTTGCTCTTTTTAGGCATGGCGACTAGATTTAGTCAGTCTATAGTAATGTATAGTTTAGAAATAGAAATGATTGTGGACAAGATAATATAGAAATGGATTGGGGCTGGGCAGGGTGTACCCGCTAAATTCTTATGTGTCAATGGATGGAATTTGCTAATGCTGAATTTGATATAATGTTCATATTTTCACACGTCTTTAATCAACAACATTGCAGAAAATACAGAGTTAGTGAAGGAAATCAAGCAATAATTGATGAGATGCAGACCAACCATATTAGAAATTAACATCTGCCCTGGCATGGGCAGTACATGCGAAGAAACCCCTCAAACAATTAACTACTACAATATGTATCAATTGGTTTATGGAATATCCAAAAATTTTTTGGACAACGAGGGATCATTCCCCAGCTTTGAATGCAACTACAATTATTTCCATCTTTTTCTGAGTACCTGAATATTCTGCATAGAGGCAGCAGGGCATTTATTTAAGGCTGAGGTTTCAGATAACATTTAGATAGCCTTATGACATTGTATGAGGCTATCAGAAAGAAGTTTTAATTCAGGGGACGTGGTATATTGGAAAAGGGAAGGGGAGAAAGCGTGGAAAGTACTGTTTGCAGGTAAAGACAGAAAAACAGTAATTTTACAACACCACAATCAGACCATTAGAGTGCATTCCTTGAATTTAATTGGCACTGATCATACATTTATAGAATCCAAACAAGTTATTGAATGTGAAGGGACTTGGTACACTTCAAATGAATATAAATTGAATAATTATGAGGATCATGAGTTGATGTCAGACAAGGGGCTTACGGAGTATGGACACAGTGATACTATGATGACGGTTTATAATACATTACTATTTGAGAAGTTGGCTTCTGAAGTATGGGTAAATGGGATTTTGGTTTTCAGTTCTATGAGAACATTTCTGAATTGTTTACTAAGTTGAGCTTTATTGATGCAAAAAAAAAGTCCTGAGGCAGATTCCTGATGGTACCTCTAAATCCAGACTAGTGGCTTAAGGTTTTGAAGAAAGACTTTGGTAATCAAATGATTCGATTGGATTGCTTTCAACTGGAAAACTGGAAGATTTTCTTATTGCAATATATTCATGGAAATGAAATTGATATAAAGTTGTATTTTTGCAAGGGGAAATATTCAAAGCAACTTTCTTTTTGAAACCACTTAACGAAATGACAATGTAAAAGGGAAATTGAAATGTGTTTATGGGTTGAATGATGTATCAAGAGTGTGTTATTTTTCAGTTAGGTCCATCCTGTTGAAATCAGATTGTATTTAAGTAAAAGTAAAACAAATGAAATTGTATTGTTTTTGGAAGATATATCACACATACGTGACAATTTTCTGTGGGGATGTTCTGTAGAATTTGAACACTGTGTGATAGATAAAATAAAAAGGAGTTTAAGATTAGTAACCAAGTTTCATGGGCCATTAGATACATAAGATTATATATCAAGCGGAACAAGTCAGGTGTGACCTCTGATCGACAGTCTTACTTAGAATATGTCAATTACATTCCATTAAATAAGGCTCGGTCCTCAGAGAAAGTGGATTCTACACTTCAGGTCCAGTGACCCTTCTTCAGATTTTTTTTTTCCCTAGATTATGGATTACTAGATTTGTGACATAACTGCCCAACTTGTTCAATTGCCTTGTGTGAAGGCATCACAAAATTGAAAAGATTAAAATGAATTCATGCAATTTCTCAGCCCTAAATTAGCTCAGATAAAGAAAGGAATTCCAAGAGAAGTTCATGACCAATCTGGAAAATCTTCATGTATCACACTCAATTCTCAAGATTGAAGTGAACTAAGTCAGCTGTACTAGATTCCTCAGCATCGTTAATTGCTTACAAATATCATCATGACCAGGACTGGTGTGATCAAAATAATTCAGAAACATGTAACATCCGAGAGGAAAATAAGCAGCCTTCATTGATTGTGAAGAACAGAAGATCACAACTCAAGAAGGCGTTATTCCAACAGCTCAATGTTGATACTGTGTTGAATGGCTCAACCACAGTGCTAAATGGTACAGCTTGCAATTGACAGGGCTAAGCAATCCCACTACCAACAAATCAAATCTAATCACCGAAGTCCTACCACATCCAATTGTGAATGGTGGTAAGCTATTAAACAACTGATTAGGCCCATAATAAGAGTTACTTACTATTGAAGGTTAACCAGTGTGATTCATTTCACCTCAGTTCTATTTAAGAAAGGGACTGTTGAAAGGAGTCTTATTGTAATTATACAGGGCCTTGGTGAGACCACAATAGGAATATTGTGTGCAGTTTTGGTCTCTTATCTGAGGAAGGATGTTCTTGCTATAGAGGGAGTGCAGTGAAGATTTACCAGACTGATTTCTAGGACAGCAGGACTAATGCATGAGGAGACGTTGAATCAGTTAGGATCGTATTCACTGGAGTTCAGAAGAATGTGGGTTGGATCTAACAGAAACCTACAAAATTCGCTCAGAACTAGACAAGGCAGATGCAGGAAGAAAAAAGAACAAGAACAAAAACAAATTTGCTGGAAAAGCTCAGCAGGTCTGGCAGCATCTGTGAAGGAAAAACAGAGTTAACGTTTTGGGTCCGGTGACGCTTCCTCAGATGCAGGAAGGATGCCCACAAAGATGGGAAGCCCAGAGCCAGGGTCCACATTCTAAGGTAAACCATTTAGGGCTGACACAAGATGAAATTTCTTGACACAAATAGTGGAAGGTGTTACCACAGCAGGTGATTGAGGCCAAAACATTGCATGATTTCAGGAAGGATTCAATATACACTTGGGGCTAGCAGATCATAGGATATGGGAGAAAAATGAGAACAGGCTATTAAGTTGGATGATTAACCATTATCGTAATGAATCACACAGCAGCTCAAATGGCCAAATAAACTACTCCTTCTCCTACTCTCTATGTCTGTGTAACAGGAGAAGGAGGTTCCACAAATATCCCCATCCTCAGGGAGGGAGCCCATGTCATCAGACCAAAAAAGCAAAGCTTTTAAGAAGCAATTACTTGCACCCATCTTCATCCAGAAATGCTGAGGGAATGATCGACCTCTGCCTCCTCCTGAAGCCCTCAGCATCAGAGATACCAACGTCCAACCAATTTCATTTTGTTCCATGTGATATCTATATACAGTTAAAGACGCTGGTCACTGAAAAGGCTATGAGCCATGACAACATTCTGGCAATATTACTGAAAACTTGTGCTCCAGAATGAACCACATCCCCACTGAACTGTTCCAGTACAGCTACAACACTACCATCTACTCGACAATGTGGAAAATTGAAATAAAAACATAAAGTGCTGGAGAATTTCAGCAGGTCTGGCAGCAGCTGTGGAGAGCAAAGCAAAGTTAATGGTTTGAATTCAATATGGCTCTTCCTTGGAGCTTCGTTTCCCCTCGCACAGGTGTCACCAGACCTGCTAAGTTTCTCCAGCACTTTCTGTTTTACCTTCAGATATCCAGATGCCATAGTAGTCTTCTCTCATTGCCATGTGGAAAATTGCCAAGTTATATCCTGACATCAAAAAACATGGCAAATCCAATCTGGCTAATTACCACATCATTGATTTATCTCAATCATCAGCAAAGTAATGGAATGACCCATCGACAGCGCTATCAAGTGGCACTTTCAAGGCACTTACTTGCTGACAGATACTCAGTTTAGGTTTCAGCAGGGCCATGTGTCTCCTGATATCATTACTTGTTGGTCCAAACATGGGGAAAAGTGTTGAACTCAAGAGGGGTGAGGCCAAAAGATCTGCCAATGATCTCAACTGAGCAGTTGACCAAATTATGGCAACAAGCATCAAGGAGCTTCATCAATGACCCTTCTTCCATCATTAGGTCAGAAGTAGGAACTTACACTGATGGTTATGCAATGCTCAACTTTGCTCTGAAGCAGTCCATATCCAAATGCAGAAAGATCTGGGCAACATGCAGGCTTTACTTGATAAGTGGCAAGTAACCTATTTTTTTTTAGAATTAGAATTAGAATCCCTACAGTGTGGAAACAGGCCCTTCGGCCCAACAAGTCCACACCAAACCTCAGAGCATCCCATCCAGACATATCCCCTACAACCCACCTAATCTACACCTTCCTGAACGCTACGGGCAATTTAGCTTGGCCAATCCACCCAACCTGCACATCTTTGGACTGTGGGGGAAACTGGAGCACCCGGAGGAAACCCATGCAGACACGGGGAGAATGTGGAAACTCCACACAGACAGTCGCCTGAAGCTGGAATCAAACCCGGGTCTCTGGTACTGTGAGGCAGCAGTGCTAACCACTGTGCCACTGTGCCGCCCCCAATTTTACACCACACAAATGCCAAGCAATGACCATCTTTGAACAAGAGAGAATTTAACCATTGCCTTTTGATGTACAATGGCATTATCATCCCTGGATTTCTCCTGTCACACATCCTAGGGGTTACAATTAACTAGAAACTGACCTGGATTAGCCATATAAATACTATGGCTACAAGACCAGGTCAGAGGTCACCTCAAGGACATAGCAGTTCAAGAAGGCCATGACCTCCTCTGTAGCAATTAATGCTAGCCTAGCCAGCGATGCCTACATCCTGACAATAACTTTTTAACACAAGATATTGTCAAGCTTAGAATGGATATAATCAAACACATCAAAACAAATCTGTAAGAAAAAGAGTTTGCTCATAATTTTAGTATAAATAATTTCTAATGCTAGATAAAAGTGCCTTTTAGAAAATAATAAGTTAAAGTGAGATGCATTTGAAATAATCTGATAATTGATAAAAATATCTGCAAAAATGATTTTTTTAGTTCTAACTCCACAAAGTAAATTTTATGTATATACCAGATGTTATCAAATCATTTTTACAGCTCATTCAATTATTTAATAATCTTTCTTTTAAATGTTTTGCCCACAATTTTATATGCTTCATTGATATACTTCATTACAAGGTAAAATAATTTGATGGCTGAGTTTTTGCCATCTGTCAAAAGTTTGCAATTATCTGTTCTCAACAGGAGTGAATCCACTAAGCATTCATTGAATGTAGAACTTGGTCAATTTGCAGAGGCTTCAATTATTTCAACAGATCTTTCTTTTTGACTTGATGTCAGGAAAGAACAGGATGTTATCTGCCTTTCAGGCAATAGGCCACTGACTGTCTGTTACTGCAGTCCCATATTCTCCAGAATATTCTCTTCCTCTGTAACATTGCTGTGTGCTCTCGTTCTGACTGAACTGCCTGTATGTCTACTGAAAGACCAATCGCATAAATCCTGCATAAAAATTGGAGTACCATGCCAAGCCTGCTTGGAAATTGGGGTTGATCCTTTAAAAAGCCATATCAGGGTGAATAATGCGGCAATGGGTGTAAGAGTAGTAGATAAGCAGGAAAATGTTTGTATCATGAGTTTAGTGGTTGCACTGAGTGGCCATTGTGTGATTTGGTCCATCATTCATTTAATAGTTTCACCAATTTCTGTAATGTCAGAACTTTCCCAGGTTACATATGCCTGTAATTCTACGCTTCTGAAAATTGTAATCTCTGAAAATTTTCTGTGATAATTTTTGACTACTCTTTCAGCTAAGTGAACTGTGTCCCCAAGTTGTACTGTATATTTCTCAAAGGCAAACTTCACATTCAAATAAAAGCAAAATGCCTGTACTGCAGAAGCTTGTAACCTGCAATCAAAACAGCAAGTGCTGGAGAAACAGCCCTTTCTGCTTTTATTACAAATGTTACACTCTGCATTTCTCAATAGCTTGGCTTAGTGATTTTTACGCATTCATACGCATCAGAAATCTGGCTAATCAGAAAGAATTATTACACATAAAACTGTACTGTGCTCAAAATGAACACTAAACAAGGATATATTAGATATAGTAAAATCCTGATGCGTCAAATCCCAAGAGATCCACTCATAAATTTGTGTTAAGCTGAGTTTCAAGAAAGCTGAGAAGGCGTCTATGTAATCCAATTTGTCTATAGATACAGATCTGAGGAAGGATCACTCGACCTGAAACGTTAACTCTGATTTCTCTCTACAGATGCTGCCAGACCGACTGAGCTTTTCCAGTTTGTTTCTGTTTTTGTCGTCTCCTGATGCACTGTCTATTCAATAAAATGCTGAAGGTAAACACAATGAAACAATACATGCATGAAAAAAATGTATATTATTTTGTTTACACCTTACGATCACCTGACCATGTAAAAGGCATTGAAAAGTGCTTAGGGTTAACTCTGGAACAAATTCAGTAATGTTTTTCTGCTTAGACTTTGGAAGAGTGTTATACAGTTTGTCATGTTGTCGAAGTGGTCATGCCGCAGTGTGAAATCCCAGACCATCTCATTAGCTTTGCTCTGCACAGACCAAGATTACAGCACAGTGGTTAAGTGGTTAGCACTACTACCTCACAGCACCAGGGACCTGGGTTTGATTCTAACCTCAGGCAACAATCTGTGTGGAGTTGGCACATTCTCCCTGTGTCTGCGTGGGTTTCCTCTGGGTGCTCTGGTTTCCTCCCACAGTCCCAAAATGTGCAGATTAGGTGGATTGGCTTTGTTAAATTGCCCATAGTGCGCAGGCTAGGTGAATTAGCCATGGGAAATGCAGGGTTGCAGAGATTGGGTGGGATGATCTTCAAAGGGTTGGTGTGGATTCAATGAGCCGAATGGCCTGCTTCCATACTGTAGAGGTTCTATGATTTTTCAGCTTTAACACGTGATCAGAATGATCTGTCACTGGGGCTTTGGTAATGTTTCAGGGGTTAAAGTATCCAAAAAGAGCCTTAGCTATTAATAATTTTTATTTGGGACTGACACTAGAAAGACTTGCAATTTACCCAGAAAATTATATACTTCCTGGTGTGTTTTGTTTTATAATAGCTGGTAATGATTCCTATAAATTAGTAGTTATAAAAACTCATTATCTCTACTGTTCTGTTCAGGGTGGGGAAACATGGTGGGCAAGCAAGTGGGCACTCATTGGACTTCCCAGAGCCATTGGCCTCCTCAGTTGAAGATACTACATCCATGGTTGCATCATCCAATTGTGCTATTGTGATGCATATGGTGTTAGCCACCTCTAAGTGAGCTCCCATAGTGGTCTTTGCTGGAATTTTCATGCTCAACACTTCTGTGCTTATGCTGTAAATTTGGTTTGATTAGTAACACAGCCAACCCCTAAAATAACTAGGAACCCAGCCACTCTTGTTTATATCCTTCAGCCAGGACTTGCTAATCAGGGTTGTTAACTTGTGCCAATCAAAGAATTCATACTTAACAAGATCCACCTAGCCAATCTCATTCCCATCACTACACAGACATTAAGGGCAATAATGTTTAACTGAATGCCTATGGATATTCACTCTAAGGCAGATAGGAGCTCCCTTGGTATTGGCAGGGGAGTACTGAATAACTTGCGCAGGAGCTGAACCCTGGATTATGATTGAATTAGGCTCAAGAATAAGAGAGTCTGGTAAACATCATGAGATCATGGAAAGACCTAGAACTGTCCATCAACTAATCATGCATCACATGATTAACCTGTTTGGATGTGTATGTAATCAATTAATGATATGATTTGATTGTCACAGCCAAAGAAGAGCTAAAAGCAAATAAATGAATGTATGTTTCGGTTTGTTAGTGAAGAAACTTCTGGAAAGCCAGAGGTTTTCTTCCCACTTATGTAAAGCAATAAGGCCCTTTGACAACGACGATCAGCTGGGTGTAGAGTGATTCATTTGGTCATTTTGCCCTGATCGTAAGCTTATGTAACTTTAACTAATCTGGAGTAACCAGTGTAGAATTTTGATTTATCAGAGGCATCATTCCATTGGATTTAATATTCTACCGGCAGGAACGGCTTACAACTTTGATACAATCAGAGTTTCATACCATCTGAAGTTGTCTTGCCATCATTTCACAATAAATGCGGTATGAATAGAAAATAATTTCCACAACAGTGCCATCTGGTGGTTGTTTTGCTTCTGAACCACATCAGCATTAATTTTCTGCTATATCTCCTGGCGAAATATACAGTAATAATGTCACTTAGAGCCCCATCTTTATTTGTAAACTGGCTGCAACGCTTAATGAAAATGAAATTTTACTATATCGTAGTGACCGCAATGAACCTAACGTTCCCTTCATCTTTGTAAAGACCTGATGCCAATAGTATAAAAAAAAACCCTCCTTCATGATCTTCAGGCCATCCGTTTGCTTGAATCTACGACTGCATAAGCCAAAAAAAATGCAATTTCACGTTGATGCCATTCGGTATTTCCAGTGTTTCAAGTATATTTAATTTTAAATCTACTTCATGATGGAGCCATTCCAACCTTCCTAGTACGTACTATAGCCCTTGGAGAAAATTAGATTGAACGTAAATGTTTATTAATACAAATCAACTATTATAAAATGGCGCACACAAGAAAGTACTCTCTTATTTCCCGGGTAAATTGAGTGCGTCTACTCTCAGTCCCACACAAAAACCGTTAACAGCAAAGGCTCTTTTGAGCGTTGGATGCTTCCAACATTGACACATTAACAAAGAGTCAGTGCGATATCATCCGAGCCACGTGTTAATAGTTCAGTCTGCGCAGGCTCGAAAGACCTGGCCCGGCGGGTTTTATCACGAGGTCGGTGTAAAATGGCGGAAGGAGGGGATAGTGTGATGGTGTGTATACGTTGTCGGAAAGTCTTTCAAATTCCCAGTGAGTACAAATATCGGTGGCTGGTTGGATCCATTTTGTGCTTCTGACCAGTAAAGAAACTGATTTACTGCCTGTGATATGCTTGAATAAGAAACATTTTTGAGTGCCCCGGCTTGGGTTGAAGACTATAACTTTCTTCGAGTCTCGGTATTTTACACCTTTCCCCAAACTAGCGAGTCTTGTTTCTTGCATAAGAAGGTCTTCGTTCTGATTCACCATTGATTGGCCCGAAGTATTGAGTTAAATGGGAATGCGTTTTGAATTATGTAGTCGATTGGGGGAAGAAAACACCCCACTTTTCCTATCGACTTGGTCATTCTGCGGAAACGGGCACTGCTTTGTCAGATCACTTGGTAAGCTGGTATGAAGGATGGAGGAAACCACCATTGTTACCAGTACCATGCTGGCTCATGCATGCATGCAGTCGGTTGTCTTTCTGGACAGGTTGGCAAAAACTTTGGTGACTGAAATCCAGCAGGACACTTGGTGTTTGCCAGATGCACACATAGAATGGACCTGTATTCCATCACTTTAGCCATTGTTGATAAGCAAGATGTTGGTGAGGGACTTCAATCATTTTCCAGGTGCCTCCTGTCAAGGTGACAATGCGGTGCAGTAGGTACCCTGGTGACAAAGTACTACAGACAGGTCCAATCCCCAGATTACATGGATGTACCCTAGAATTATGTACCTTAACCCCTAGGTCTTTCTGTTCTATGTAACTATACAGGGCTGTACCATTAATTGTATAAGTCTTGCCCTTGTTTGTTTTACCAAAATACAATACCTCCCATTTATGCAAATTAAACTCCATCTGCCACTCCTTATTCCATTGACCTAATTGATCAAGATCTCTTTGTAATCTTCTTCACTGTCACTGATTTTGGTGTTATCTGCAAACTTACTAAGGATGCCTCCTATACTCTCATCCAAATCATTTATATAGATAATAAACAAAAGTGGACCCAATACTGATCCCTATATAACATGGCTGGTATCAGACCTCCAGTCTGAAAAACAACCCTCCACCACCACCCTCTGTCTCCCACTATTAAGCCAATTCTGTGTCCAATTGAGAAACTCACCCTGAATCCCATGTGATCTAACTTTACTAACTAGTCTACCAAGTGGAACCTTGTCAAAGGCTTTGCTAAAGCCTATGCAAACAATATCTACTGCTCTGCCCTCCTCTGTCCTTTTAGTTACTTCCTTGAAAAAGTCAATCAAATTTGAGAGACATAATTTCCCTTGCACAGAACTATTTTTTCTCTATTCATTTATGGAATGTGGGCATTGCTGGCTGGCCAGCATTTCTTGCCCATCCCTAGTTGCCCTTGAGAAGGTGGTAGTGAGCTGCTGCCTTGAACTGCTGCAGTCCTCCTGCTGTGGGTTGACCCACAATGCTATTAGGGAGGGAATTCCAGGATTTCAACCCAGCGACAGTGAAGGAACGGTGATATGTTTCCAAGTCAGGATGGTGAGTGGCTTAGAGGGGAACATGGCGGTGGCGGTGGTGTTGTTCCCATATGTCTGATGCCCTTGTCCTTCTAGATGGAAGTGATTTTAGGTTTGAAAGGTGCTGTCTGAGGATCACTGGTGAATTTCTGCAGTGCATCTTGTAGACAGTACACACTGCTGCTACTGAGCATCGGTAGTGGAGGTGTTGGTGGTGGAGGGAGTAGAAGCTTGTGGATGTCGTGCCACTCAGTTGGGCTCCTTTGTTTTGACGGTATCAAGCTTCTTGAATGTTGTTGGGGCTGCATTCATCCAGACAAGCGGGGAGTATTCCTTCGCACTCCTGACTTGTGTCTTGTAGATGGTGGACAGGCTTTGAGGAGTTAGGTGAGTTACTCGCTGCAGTATTCCTAGGTTCTGGCCTGCTGTTGTTAATGAGGTGAGTCCAGTCGAGTTCCTGGCCAATGATAATACCGGGGATGTTGATAATGGGGAATTCAGTGACGGTTACATCACCGAATGTCAAGGGACTGTGGTTACGTTGTCTTTTATTGGTGATGGTCATAACCTGGCATTTGTGTGGTGCGCATGTCACTTGTCAGCCCAAGCCTGGATATTGTTCAGATCTTGTTGGATTTGAATATGGACTGCTTCAGTATCTGAGGAGCCGCGAATGGTACTGAACACTGCAATTGTAGGCGAACATCCCCACTTCTGACCTTATGGAGGGAAGGTCATCGAAGCAGCTGAAGATGGTTGGGTCTAGGACACTACCCTGAGGAATTCTTGCAGAGGTGCCCTAGAGCTAAGATATCTGACCTCCAGCAACTACGACCATCTTCCTATGTGCCAGGTATGACTCTAGCCATCAGAGTTTGTCGCCAGTACCTATTGATTCCAGTTTTGCTAGGGCTCCTTGATGCCACACTCAGTCGAATGCAGCCTTGATATCAAGGGGTATTGCTCTCGCCTCACCTCTGGAATTCAGCTGGGTCTGTCCTGCCGGTGGGACAGGACATAACCAGAGATGGTGATGGTAGTGTCCGGGACATTGTCTGTAAGATATGATGCTGTGAGTATGACTATGTCAGGCTGTTGCTTAACTAATCTGTGAGACAGTTCTCCCAATTTTGGCACTAACCCCCAGATGTTAGTGAGGAGGACTGGCAGAGTCGACAGGGTTGTTTCTGGCATTGTCATTTCTGGTGCCTAGGTCGATGCCAGGCGACGTGTCCGGTTTCATTTCTTTGAGGCTTTGTAGCAGTTTGTACAACTGAGGGGCTTGCTAGGCCATTTCAGAAGGCAGAGATAAAAGGTACTGCAGATGCTGGAGAATCCGAGATAACAAGCATGGGGCTGGATGAACACAGCAGGCCAAGCAGCATCACAGGAGCAGGAAAACTTGACGTTTCGGGCCTAAACCCTTCATCAGAAATGGGGGAGGGGAAGAGGGTTCTGAAATAAATAGGGAGAGAGGGGGAGGCGGATAGAGGATGGATAGAGGAGAGGATAGGTGGAGAGGAGGCAGACAAGTCGAAGAGGCGGGGATGGAGCCAGTAAAGGTGAGTGTAGGTAGGGGGGTAGGGAGGAGATAGGTCAGTCCAGGGAGGACGGACAGGTCAAGGGGGCAGGATGA
>JAHRHZ010000264.1:24298945-24339289 GCA_024137785.1 Ginglymostoma cirratum
TTGCTTTTAATGTACTTGTAGAATCTCTTTGGATTATCCTTAACCTTATCTGTCAAGGTTATTTTATATTGCCTCTTTGCCTAATTTCCCTCTCAAGAATGCTCCTATACTGTCTTATACTCTTCAAGTGATTCATTCTATCCTATTGTCTATATCTAATACATAATTCCTTCTTATTCTTGACTAGAACTGCAATATCTCTTTTCATCCATTGTTCCCTACTCTTACCAGCCTTACTTTTCTCTCTAACAGAATGCCTTTGAACTCTCATTATCACACTTGTGAAAGGCCTCTCAGTTGTCAGTTGTCCCTTGAGCTGTGAACAGTCTACTGCAATCAGTTTTTGAAAGTTCTTGTCTCATACCAATAAATTTGCCTTACTCCAATTAAGAGCTTTACCTTTTATGAAAGACATTCTTTTTCCATAACTATGTTAAAACTAATGCTATTACGACCACTAGTCCCAAAGTAGGCCCCTACTAACATTTCAGTAACTTCCCCTGCCTTATTTTCCAAGAGAAGGTCAAATTTCGTTCCTTCTTTAGTAGGTAGCTTTACACATTGGTAAAAGAAATTTTCTTGAACACATTTAACAAATTCCTCACCATCCAAGCTTTTAACACAGTGGCAGTTCTAGTCAATATTTGGAAAACTAAAATCCCCTACTATTACAACTTGATGTATTCTTACCTGTACCCGAGATCTCCCTATATATTTGCTCCTCAATTTCCTTCTGACTACTGGGGGAGCCTATTGTACAATCCCATCAAGGTGATCATTCCTTTCTTATTTCTAATTTCTACCCATACAGATAGTCAGATACATTAGAGACATTTAAGCGACTCTTGGATAGGCACATGGATGATAGTATAATGTAGTTTGATCTTAAGATAGTAGGTCAGCACAACGTTGTGGGCAGAAGGGCCTATACTGTGCTATGTTCTACATTCTGTGTTGTACAGTTTAAAAGTAATACCGTCTACTTGGTAGAATGTTAATTCAGTGTTTGTACTTAATATTGTTAATGAACAGTAAAATTGATATTAGGAATATGAAATGAACATAAGTGGAGCAAGTTAGCATCTACAGTATAGAAGTGGTTCTTATTTTGGGGGTGCAACAGTCAAAATGAAAATGTAATAAATGGAATGCTGGAGAAACTCCTCAGGTCTGGCAGCATCTATGAAGAAAGAAACAATTTGTTTTTAAGTCTGATATGAACTCTTCAGAATGAGAAAATCTAATGGAGGAAGGAACTATGCAGTAAATGGCAGAAGCCTTAGCATCAACACAGAGGGATTTGGTGTACAGTTCTGCAGTTCCCTGAGAGTGGTAGTGCAAGTGGATAAGGTGGTTAACAAGATGCAGTTGCCTTTGGTTGAGCCACAGATTATAAAAAATGGCAAGTCATGTTGCATCTGTGTAGAGCTTTTAGTTAAGCTACATTTTGGAATATTGTGCATTGCTCTGGTTGCCATTACCACAAGAAAGATGGAGAAGATACAGAAATAGTTTGACAAGATTCTACCTGATTTAGAGGTTATTAGCTATTAGGAGTGATTGGAGAAACAGTTTGTTTTGACTTGAATGTCGAAGGATGAGGGGTGACCTGAGTTTGACGTTTGAGGCATGGGATAGTTGCAGTCTTTTTCCAAGGGTAGAAGTGTCAATTGTTAGGGGATATAAGTTTAAGGTGAGAGGGGTGGTAAGTTTCTTTTTTTTTTTTTGGAAGTGATAAGTCCCTGGAACAACCTGCCAGTGGAGGTGGATATGATAGCAGTGTTTGAGGCATCCTGACAGATACTTGAATAGGTAGAGAATAGCGGTCTACAGACTAGTGGACGTGAAAGGTTTTTCTTTTGGAAAAGCATCATGTGTTGGTGTAGTCTAGGTGGGCTGAAGGGCCTGTTCCTGTGCTGCACTGTTCTTTGTTTTGAAAATAAAGTTTAACTTGCACAACCCTCTTCGGGCTCAGGATGTTCCTTTTAAGCTTTATCCTTAGGCACACTTCTCTCTTCTTTACTACTTGAGCTTGTTTACAGTAAGTGGCATGTCAATCTTCAAACACTACTTCTGCCTATGCTTCTACACAGAAATTGAAGAGATCTCATGATACACAGCACTGTCAAGCTCATTCTAATTAAACATGGCCCTGATGCACTGGCTGCCCTAGTTGCTGTTTGTCCAGTGGAAATTATTTTCTGACCAATCTATTCAGATATATTTATACACTTGAACCTGAGCCTCCTGGCTCAGAGGTAGGGACACTACTACAACGCCACAACAACACTTTGTATAGTTTTCTGAAAGTTTTCTCTTCAGTCAACTCCAATGTCGTTTAGCACTGCGAAGTGCAAGCATGAGCTGTGGAATGAATATTGAGATATGTCACTTTTTGGTTTTGTCCATCATGAAGAAATATTTATAGGTTTGTAGAAGGAAGGGGACTAAAACAGGTGCAATTTAGCATAATATCTGTAAATAGAAAATGCAATGAAGAAGTGAGAACAAAGCAATATTAAATGACATTCGGTAACAATTCCTAAACAAAATTGAACAAACAATTCAAAATGCAAGTTGTAGAAGGTATGGTGGGAGAGGTAGCCTTTTTAAGGAAGGAGAAGACCGATTGCTGAACTTTAAATGTAGGTTTGAGAAGATTTGAAAGAATGGGAAAAGTAACAAATGACGCCCTGTAGAAAATGAATTCACAGAAATTTATTGAACGAAAATGGGAAAAGATGGAGTCTGAGTAGGGCATGTTTTAAGAAATGGACTTGAAAGAGACATTACACAGAGATGGTTTGAAATATTGGATGGCTTGAAAATTGAGGCACGTTAATGGCCAAGGAGGTATGGAAACATTGCTGCTAGCCAAACAGCTGCCTTTGGGCAGAGGACACAATGTTTGGGTTACAGTCACAATCCTTTTCCTTTCTGGAGGGGGGGAAAAAAATTGCCAGACTGTTTCAGCGGAGTTTACTATTGTAGCCCTATCACTTTTTTTTAAAGATTGTGGCAAAAAATAATGTAATTGCTGATGTTTTATCTAGAACAGGCCTTCTCAAAGTGAGGGTTTGGGCCCAAGTGGCCTTATGAGCTGCAGCTTTAGGGTTACCAGCTTTGAGGCAGCAGCTGTTGTGGTTCTCCAACCGAGTTACAAGAGCTGTGCTCCTGCTGTAATAAGGACATGCTGTCTAAGCTGTCCGTACACTCTCACCCAATGCTTTTCAAGTGGTGTTTCATTCTTCCAAGGGTGGAGGCATTATGAAGTTGTTTCTCTTTAATGCTTTGAGTACATGTGTTAATTGTGAAAATTGATACATTTGAAAGACTGAGGTGGTATTGACTTGACGGTGTTAAAAAGTCACGAAAAGGACACAAGTCTTTTAAGACATTTGCTGTAAGCCACATGACTAAATACTTGAGCTTAGTTACAGGAAGTGGCATGTCAATGTTTATGATTGTGTGTCAGGAGTTGTGGCTGTTTGAGATAGTTCATTTGGTGTGTACTCTGCCAAGAGAAGCCAACCAGCCCATGGTCATCCACCTATTTTGACAAGTCTTCTGGCAATCTAGTGACAGAGTTGGAAACAGCTATCTTCTGAGAAGCTTCTAAAGACTTCCTCTTGACACCCTTTGAATGAACTATGTCTGAAAAGATGCCCAGGGCCAACCACAGATGCCTATTAACATATCTAGCATGGGGCTGGATGAACACAGCAGGTCAAGCAGCATCGTAGGAGCAGGAAAACTTGACGTTTCGGGCCTAAACCCTTCATCAGAAGGGTTTTCTGATGAAGGGTTTAGGCCCGAAACGTTAAGTTTTCCTGCTCCTATGATGCTGCTTGACCTGTGTTCATCCAGCCCCATGCTTGTTATCTCGGATTCTCCAGCATCTGCAGTACCTTTTGTCTCTATTAACATATCTGTATGTTACAGGATGCTAGCTGAACGCCAACTGGAGCATTTAGAATCATAGAGCTGCACAGCAAGGAAACAGACCCTATGGTCCAACTTGTCCATGGCAACCAGATATCCTACATTAATCTAGTCACGTTTGGCCCATATCCCTCTGAACCGTTCCTATTCATATACCCAACCAGATGCCTTTTAGATGATGTAATTGTGCCAGTCTCCTCTACTTCCTCTGGCAGCTCATTCCATACACACCACCCAATGCCCGAAAAAGTTGCTACTTGGATCCCTTTTAAATCTTTCCCCTCTCACCTTGAACCGTCTGGTCTTGGACCCTGCACCCCATGTTGGGGAAAAGACAGTGTCCATGCATGCTATTGATGCCCCTCATGATTTTATAAACGTCTACAAGGTCACCCCTCGGCCTCCAGTGCTCCAGGGGAAAATAGCCCCAGCCTGTTCAGCATCTCTCTATAGCTCAAACCGTGCAACATTGGCAACATCCTTGTAAATCTTTCCTGAGCCCTTTCAAGTTTCACAACGTCCTTCGTATTGCAGGGAGACCAGAATTGCATGCAGTATTTCAATAATGGCCCAAACAATGTACTGTACAGCCTCAACATGATCTCCCAGCTCCTATACTCAATGCACTGACCAATAAAAGCAAGCATACCAAATACCGCCTTCATTATCATCTACGTGGAATTACACTTTCATGGAACTACCAACCTGCACTCCAAGGTCTCTCTGTTCAATGTCCTGCCCTAACTTGCCTTTCCAAAATGCAGCACCTCATGCTTACCTAAATTGAACTCCTCAGCCCAGTGGCCCATCTGATCAAGATCCTGTTATACTCTGAAGTAACCTTCTTCACTGTCCACTACATCTCCAATTTTGGTTGTCATCTGCAAACATGGTAGCCATGCCTCCAGTGTTTGCATGTGTAAATGACGAAAAGCAGTGGCCCCAGTACTGATCCCTGTGGCACACTGGTCACCGGCCTCCAGTCTGAAAAACAAACCTCCGCTATCAGTTTCTGTCTTCTACTTTTTGAGCCGGTTCTGTATCCAAATGGCTAGTCCTCCCTGTATTTCATGTGATCTAACCTTGCTAACCAGTCTACCATGAGGAACCTTGTTGAATATCTTATTGAAGTCCATTTAGATCACGTCCACTGCTCTGCTTTCATCAACCTTCTTTGATAGTACTTCAGGAAACTCAAATCGTCAGTGAGACATGATTTCCCACTCAAAGCCATGTTGACTATCCCTAATCAGTCCTTGCCTTTCAGAACACATGTAAATCCTGTCCCTCTGAATTCTGTCCAACAACTTGGTCACCACTGAAGTCAGGCTCCTCCCTGGTCTATCGTTCCTGTCTTTTCCTTGGCACCTGTCTTAAATAGTGGCGTCACGTTAGCCAACCTCCAGTCTTCTGGCGCGTTACCTTTGACTAAAGATGATACAGATATTTCAGCAAGGTGTCCAGCAGTTGCTTCCCATGGAGTTCCAGGGTACACCTGATCAGGTCCTGGGGATTTATCCAACTTTACACATTTTAAGACATCCAGCAGCCCCTCTGAAATATGGACATTTTTCAAGATGTTGCTATTTATTTCCCCATGTTCTCTATACTCCATATCCTTCTCCACAATAAACACTGCAAAGTACTCATTTAGTATCCCCATCTCCTGTAGTTCCATACATTGGCAGCCTTACTGATCTTTAAGGGGCCGTAGTATCTCCCTGGTTACTCTTTTTTTGCCCTTAATGTATTTGTAGAATCCCTTTGGATTCTCCTTAACACTATTTCCCAAAGCTATCTCATGTCACCTTTTTGCCCTCCTGATTTGCCTTTTTTTGTTTTACTCCTACTGCCCTTATACTCTTCTAGGGATTCACTCAATCCCTGCTTCCTCCTCATTCTTGACCAAACCCGCAAATTCTCTAGTCATCCACTGTTCCCTACACTTATCAGCCTTGTCCTTCACCCTAACAAGAACATTGTCTCCATGCTCTTGTTATCTCACATTTTTTTTGAACGCTTCCTATTTTCCAGCCGCCCCTTTACCTGCAAACATTCTCTACCCCCCCCCCCCACCTCCCCAATCAACTTTTAAACGTTCTTGCCCAATACTGTCAAAATTGGCCTTCCTCCAATTTACAGCCTTAACTTTTAGATCAGGTCTATCATTTACCACCACTATTTTAAAAATAATAGAATTATGAAGACTGGCCCCATAGTGCTCCTCCACTGATGCCTCAATCACCTGCCCTGCCTTATTTCCCAAGAGTAGGTCAAATTTTGCTCCTTCTGTAGTAGGTACAACTACATACTGAATCAGAAAACTTTCTTGTACACACTTAAATTCCTCTCCATCTGAGTCCGTAACACTATGGCAGTCCCGCTATGTTTGGAAAGTTTAAAATCCCATACCATATTCATCCTATTATTCTTACAGATAACTGAGATCTCCTTACAAATTTGTTTCTCAATTTCCGACTGACTACTGGGGGTGGGTCCATAGTACAATCCTAATAAGGTGATCATTCCTTTTCTTATTTCTCAGTTCCACCCAAACAACTTCCCTGGGCATATTCCCAGGAATATCCTCCCTAAGTATAGCCACAATGTTATCCCTAATCAAAACACCACTCCCCCTATTCTCTTACCACCGCCCCCCCCACCACCACATAACATCTACTATACCCTGGAACATTAACCTACCAGTCTTGTCTATCCCTGGCTGTATCTGTGGTTTTTCTCCCTTCCTGCAACTGCCATCCATCACGCGCACCACCCCCAGCTCCTGTAGGTTCCTCATTGCCGTTAACTGCTGCTCCAATTGATCCATGCAGTCCGATGGGATTTGCAACCAAACACTTCCTGCTGACATCATCAATAAAATGGAAACTCTTCCACATGTCAGGAAGACCACATCACTCTACTAAAGGCCATGTTTGCACCTTAATAATCTATAGGCTGAGAAAATAGCCCAGCCTTACTACTTTAAAAACACTGCACCAAGTTAACTGATATGTATGTTTATATTTTTAACCTTTAATCTAGAGACAGATCTCAATTAAAACGGAATCAAAAAAGCAGCCCATTCTGATTACTAGTGTAGATTTTTTTTTTAAGAAAAAGAGTAAGGTCACACTTCTAAAAACTAGGCACTTAGCTGCTCCCCTGCTGTGAGCTCCTTCACAGTGGTTTCTCCAAGGTCAGGCGTGAATATCACTTTGGAGTTCATCCAAGGAAAGTAAACAATGTCTTGAGATACTTGAAACTAAATAGCAGAGGCAGTCAGTGAAGGTTCACTGCTGGGTCAGACAGCTGTGCAGGTTTACTCTCAGTTTCACTTTTCACATAGTCACTGCTTTGTCTCCTTTTTAAAATACCATTGTTTTGATTCTTTGTTTTCCCCAAAAGTTCCAAAACAATGCCAACGCTATCAAACAGTAATTACTGCTCCTAAAATTCAAAGAAATTGGCTCCAGCAGTGAAAATACCTCAAAAGAGCAGCTCTTACAGCCACAATTTTTCCTGTCCTCCATCTTGAATTTCATAACTTCCCCTTTTTTCCCTGAAGAACTGTTATTTGGCTAAGGAATTTTTAGAAATTAATCTCTGCAGATAAAATTTATTTAATATTAATTCAGCTGGTATGTTTCCATTGTTTAAGTTGTATATTTATACTGTCATATTCCAAAATGTTAATAAGCTTTGCACCTCTTTATCTTGTAAGTTGTTTTATAGTTGTTACAATGCAGAGACAGCTAAACCAAAGCAGCATTTCAACCTCTGTTTACAACACAGTAAAATTAAACTGTCAACTCCCAAATAGTAATTCCAATGATTTTTACCTAGACGTTTGCATGACCAATTCCAGATTTTGAGAATTATTTGTTTGATACCGGATTTGTACCTTAAAAGACTTGGCAATTTATAAAATACAAATTAACTTTAACAGAGAGACTATTAAACAACATAATAAGCTGATTAACACCTGTGGTTTAAACCTGAACTATTTGTTCACATACATAAATGTGGGCTTGTTGGCTGTTTTTCCAGGGATATTGGTCAGGGTCACCACTTTGGTTCACCCAGGCAAAGGCAGCAATACTTCTAACTCACCTTTCCTGTCTTTTGGATTCTAAAGCTGGTGTATCAGATTAGGCATGGAGCTTTCAAATCTTCCTGATGTCTCCAACATTCCAGAACCATCTCTCAGAAAACATAGTTCAAAAAATCCACTTTACTTCTGGATACACCCTGATTGATCCACTCTCCCTGAGGCCTTGGTCAGCATTCAGAGACTGCCATCTGCTTGAACAAAGGGTCTTCCCTCGACCTGTTGGCAGCAACTCCTTGTACTGACCCCGTTAACAGCCAACTTCTGCTATCTGTTAAACACAGCTTTTCCCATGAGTCACTGTGTCTGTTAGAACCTTTTTTAATCAACGCTCAGCCTGCAAGCAGCCTCCACGCCTGGCCTCAAAGCTTGCCTGGTCTGTTCTTTTTAACTCTAGCTGCCTCAAAGTCCATTAGTCATTTCCAGCTCAATTCAAGAATGTTAAAAAGAATAAAAATAAATCAGCAAGGGTCCTAACATAATAGGTAGTGTGGTTGTTTGTTTATTTAGAAAATTTACCAGTCAGGTTTTTTCTATCTTGAAATGGATAGATTGATGTATGCAGTTGGCCATTGTGATAACATATGACACTGTAAAAATTACTTAGTTATGACCAGTGGAGTAGTGATATTAGAGAGACCGCATTCCTCCCACCTTGGTTGTAACATCACTACCAACCAAGGCACCTGGATGGGTATATATGAATAGGCAGGGTTTAGAGGGATATGTGCCAAACGCTGGTAAATGGGACTAGGCCAGACTGGGACATGAGTTGGCCCGAAGGGCCTGTTTCCTTGCTCGCTCTATGCTGTCAGCATTTAGGTAGATTCAAGTCAGTGGTATCCCAACGAGTAAGTCCAGAGATGCAGCCTGGTTGAATCCATGAGCTGGATGTGTTCTTGAACGCAGTGTGTCCTTGCTGCGGCATCACCATGGTAGGAGTATAGAAGATTCCTGTAAATGGATCAGGGATGTGCCACAAAGGGTCATAGGTAGTAGTATCTGTGGATGCGAGAGATGTGCCTGAGATGTTGATGCTAACTGTCTGACGTGGTCTTTTGAAGCAAGCAGTGAGTTGAATGTGCTGTGGTTTCCATATATACTTGATGGATAGCTTAAGGTAAGTTTGGTATGATTGTGACCTGTGGCAAGGTGGACTGTTAACACGACACATGCAGTCATCATTGATTGTTAAAACAAACACAGAAAATTCTGGAGAAACTCAGGACTGGCAGCATCAGTGGAGAGTGAGAAAGTTAATGTTTATAGCCCTGCTCTGAACAAGTCACGTGACATTAACTCTGTTTCTCTCTCCACAAATGCTGCCAGACTTGAATTGCTCTGGTATTTTCTATTTTTGTTCCTGATTTCTGGAGTCTGCAGCATTTAGCTTTTTATCAATGACTGACTGACTGTCATTTGGGCATTTGTTGCCGTCTAGTGAGAATCCCACTGTCACTTGGGAAAAGCATATAAAATGCAGCAAAACAATCTTGATATTGGAATGGGCCATATTGAACATTTTGCTTAATTCATCATTCATCTTGCTGTACTCTACATCTGAGATTCTGCCTAAGTGTTCTTTTTCTGAGCTGGGAGGCTTCCATCTTTTCAGCAGGCTTCTCCCCAGCTATTCTACGCAATATCCAAAACAAAAACTAGAACTGACAGCCATAAATCCAGGTAGGTGGTCTCCAGTATACTTAAGAAAAGTTTATCATTATTTGTGACTAATGACAAACATCATGTTAAAATATGCTCTGATGTCCTTTCATTTGACTTTTTTTAAACATGTCCTGACATCACTGCCAATGTCATCAGCTATCCTATTGAATGCTTCCTTTTATGCTGTTTCAGTCACAATTAGAATAGGTTTCATAATACACACAACAAATAACTAGGGGGAAGGCTTTCTGTCTTTCTACTGATGTGGTAATGTGTGTCTGAGTACAGGTCTTGATTGAACTCTTCTTTTTATGGTTAAAGACATTGGGTGGAATGAAATGATTCATCTGCAAGCCGATTAGGTGTGTGTGGGAGTGACTCTATAGAGGAGCAGCATGATGTAGGAACCGTGATTTATTTACAAGTCAGGATGGTGCGTAACTTGGAGGGGAACTTGGGGAAGGTGGTGTGCCCATGTATCTGCTGTCCTTTGTCCTTCTAGATCTAAATGGTTGAGAGTTTGAAAGGTGCTTTGTGAATTTCTGTAGTGCACCTTTTGTAGATGGTATGCAATGCTGCTGCTGAGCGTTGGGAGTGGATGTTTGTGGATACGGTGCCAATTAATCAGGCTGCTTTATCTTGGTTGGTGTCCAACCTCCCTGAGTGTTATTGGAATTGCACTTATCCAGGCAAGTGGAGAGTTTTTCCATCGTGCTCCTGACTTGTATGGGGAGTGCAGGATTCGGAGGTGAATTAATCACTGCAGGATTCCTATCCTCTGACCCGACCTTTAAATCAGAATTTATGCGGTTAGTCCAATTCAGTTTCTGGTCAGTCGCAATCCAACGGGTGTTGATAGTGGGGGATTGGGTGATAGTAATGTTGTTGAGTATAGAGGGTGATGGTCATTGATGGGCAATAATTTTTTACTCTTATATTTATGTTACATACCACTTTTTGTCCTAAGCCTGAATATAGTCCAGGTCTTTGTATTTGGACAACTATACTACTTCCATATCTGAGGAGTCAGCAAATGTCCCACTTCTGACTTTATTGATGGAGAGAAGGTCATTGCTAAAGTAGCTGAAAGTGATTGGAGCCAGGCCACTAAGAATGCCTGTGGAGATGTCCTGGAACTGACTGAACTCCACTAACTGCAACCATCTTTCTTTGTTCCTGGTGTGATAGCAACCAGGGTAAAATGGGGCAGATAGTGATAAACTACTTTCACCGGTTGAACATTTCTAGAACCGGGGCATAGGCTGGGCCATTCAGGAGAGATGGTAGAAAGCACTTCTACAAGCAAAGAATAGTGGGGGTTTGGAACACACTTCCTCCAAATAGTGGTCAATGCTAATTCAAAATTATTAGATTTGGTTCTCCAATTTAAATCTTTCTTAAGCAAGGGTATCAAGATATGCGGGCTGCAGACAGAGTTGGGCTGCAGATCAGGCACCGTCTTATTGAGTGGCAAAGCAGGCCCAAGGGGCTGAATGGCATACTCCGATCTAACCAGTGGAGAGTTTTACCTCTGATTCCCATTGACTTTAATTTTACTAGGGCTCCTCAATTCCACACTTGGTCAAATGTGGCCTTGATGTCAAAGGTAGTCGTTCTCTCACCTCACCTCTGGAATTCAGCTCATTTTGTCCTTGTTTGAATCTTCTTTTTATTTCGAGCTCTGCAGCTGTGTTGCTATGGTGGAATCCAAACTGGGTGTCAGTGAGCATGTCCTTGCAATGCAGGTATTGCTTGAAAGCACTATTTAGAGCATACCTGGACAATCTTCCATGTTGCCAGAGTTATAAACTGTGCTGGAGCAGCTTGGCTTAGAGTGTCAAGTTCTGGAGTACATCTTCAGTACTACTGCTGGAATGTTGCCAGGGCCCTTAGCTTTTGCAGTATCCAGTATCTGGTGCCCCTAGGTGTTTTTTTGTATCAAATTGACTGACTGAATTGGCTGAGGCCTGTCATTACTGATGTTGGGAACCTCAGGAGGCAGAGATTAATTGTCCACTTGGCACTCTTAGCTACAGATTGGCATGATTTGCTTCAGCTATATCTTCTACACTGATGTGCTGGGCTTCCCCGTTAATGAGGATATGAATAATTGTGGCTCCAATGAATTGGTTAATTGTCTACCACTATTCACGATTAGATGTGGCAGGACTGCAGAGCTTAAGTCTGGTCCATTGGTTATGGAATCACTTAATTCTATCTGTCACTTGCTGCTTAAGCTGTTTGACATGTAAGGAGTCCTGCTTTGTAGCTTCAGGTTGAAACCTTATTAGGTATGCCTGGTGCATGTCCTCCTACTCTCTTTTTTTGAGCTTGAGTTGATTCCCTGGCTTGTTGGTGATGGTAGACTGGGGGATATGCAAGACCATAAGGTTGTAGGTTGTGATAGTGGGACATCAGCAGAATCAAGTTCGATGTAGCAATGTTGTTTCCTCCGAGGTTCCACTCCACCCTCTACTGGAGAAGTGCTATGGGGCTCAAGTTGCAGCAGTGAGCCTGAATTCTCATAGCAGATTACCTGATTGGAACATAATCCCAACCAGAGTCCTGGAAGTGGCCGTGTTGGGAGTTCGCACTTGCTCTCTAGCTAGTGGATGGACCAGCTGCTATGATAGCTAACTTTCATCCATTCTCGTACTTTTTCTTTAAATTAAGACTATGAATGGGAGGGCTGTTTTTGCTTGGTTTCTGAATTTGTGAACAAAGAATTGTTACTTTGATATATCGACTGGCTACCAAATAGACTTTTTTGGTTTAAACATGTATGTTGAAAGTGAAATCATATTCACTTCATATTTTGTGTGTTTCCATTTATAGAATTACCCAATACCACTTCAGAACATCTTCCATACTTGCTGCAGTGTGAGCATGTCTTTTGTGGGACATGTTTAAAAGTCCAACATATAAACTCTGACGTCATCTGTCTGTTGTGTCAGGCAAGTTTTTGTGCTTATTTATGTGGTTATGACTGATTTGTTATTTGAAATGAGAGTTAAGGTTCCTACTGTTAAGGCTTTCACCATATCTGTGCCATTGGTTTCCTATATTCTGTAGTATTAACATGAACCCTTTTTTCTGGTCTGTGCAAGCTGTGGTCTTGAGTAGATCTAAATAGCAGTGTCATGGTAAAGTTGCCCAGCAAATAACTTACTAGCTTGTATTCTCTATCCCTGCCAAAATACTTAACTCATTAATTTGTGTTAGCAACATTTAGGAGAAGTGGCAGTGTGGTTATAATGCCACTGAACTGGTACTGAGAACCCCAGGATAACGTTGAGAACGAGTGTTCACATCACACCAAGGCAGATGGTGAAACTTGAATTCAATAAAATCTGGAATTAAAACTTAATTGGAGCTATGTAATCACCTTCAATTATTGTAAAAATCCATATAGTTCACTCCTGCCCTTCAGGGTAGGAAATCTGTAGTCCTCACTTGGTCTTACCTGTATGACTTCAGGTCCACAGCAGTGTGGTTGACTCTTACAAGGCCATTTCAGATGGATGGTAAAGGTACAATTGCAGGGGAGCTAGAGATAGGCAATCAAGACTTGACTACATAACAATGTCTGCATCCCATGAAAGAATAATAGAATGACTGAAATTGAAACTTTGTAAGACCTTGAGGGTAACCCAAAATTGAATGTATGAGATGGTGCCTGAAGGACTTTGGCCTTTTCATAAACAGCAAGAGCATCCATACTGTATTTATCTTCTTTACTCATCTCTCCTGAATAAGATTATCCTCTGATCCAAGGGATCATTCTGGTGAGCCTTCATAAGAGTCCCTCTATGGCAAATACATCCTTCTGTAGAGAGGCCAAATCTGTACATAATACCTCAAGTGTAGGAGATAAATTTTTTTCACCCTTTTTATTGTGGTGATCCAAATAATAAAAGTTGCTATTAGCAGTGCAGAGTAGAACAGTGCCTTCTCATATTCTCTGTGCTGGTCTGTGCTTTTCTTTAGGTAGTGCAGTCTCCTCTAATGTCAAGTATTAAGATATTTGGATAGGAGCAATTATTAGTAGGTAATTAAGAACACAGCCTCAGTGAAGGGGAGATGGTTCAGCATTGTGATGAACAGGAATTTCTTCAGCCAGAGGGTGGTGAATCTGTGGAACTTATTGCCACACAAGACTGGGGAGGCTAAGTCATTGTAGGTGAGACGTTCTTGATTGGTCACGAGGAGAAGGTAGGAAAGTGGCGTTGAGAAACCCATCAGGCATGATCGGTTGACACAGTAGACTCTATGGGCCGAACAGTTTAATTCTGTCCTATCTTGTGGTCAGTTATTTTAAAAAGTTCTTAAATATTTTGATCTGTCTGATTTTGTTTTTGTACTTTGTCAAGGTTCCAACACCAGTGGATGCCGATACTGGAGTGGAGGCTCTTCCACTTGATAAATACATCATTGGTGCATTATACACAGAAAAGATGTTTCATAATACAAAGTAAGATTTTATGAAGATACTATGCTGCAATAATGGTGCATGTTTTCTGTGGGCAGATTCAAAGCCACAATGCTTGCTGTTGATGTAGAAGAATGGTGCCCAAAATGATCAAGTGATTGCTGTGGCATGGGCTCTTTTTACATAGGTGCACATGGTTCAATCTGTCAGCAAGCGGAGAGGGTCTCAAGGTGTATGGTGATCATTGAAGTATAGTCATCACAGCATTTTAAGAGTAATAACCACTGAATTTGTTCACTTTTAAAAATTGATAATTTAGAGAAAAATAAATGCCTACTACAATGAATAACATTGAATCTAAAATAGCAGACTTGGAAAAAATGTTAATTGTGAAGAAATTTGAGAATCCAGATAGTCCTCACTTTAAGTAATGATTTTCAGGGATGCCACCCCAACTTTTAAGTGGGGAAAAAAGTAGTTTTCCATAAAAGTCAGTGTTGAAACTGGAGTTCAGTTCTTCTGCATGTTTTTATGCCGAGGGAGAATATATAGATTTAACTGTTATACCGTGTGATATTGTACATTTGTACCTGATAAACTTGCATTCATTGAATTATTTTGTTTAAAAAAAAAATTACTGCATAAATTAAAATTAGCTGAGTCAAGTCTTGCCTTTTAAAAAGTGCAGATTTCAATGTCTTCTGTCTCCATTCTCTATCTCCCTTTTGGGTTTTTCCATTGTAGATTTTGTTCTCTTTGCCCCACACAAGTGACCTCTCGTTTTAGAATGCACTATAAAATCTCGTGCGATAACTAATGCTCTTGCCCTTGCGCTTGTGCTGGTGCTGTTTCACCCTGTTGCTGATGCCCTGCAGCCTGCTGGCATCCATTTGCTGCTGCCCATTAAAAAAAATCAAAGACAACAAATGTAACTTTTGGTAGTAACAAGATGTTTTTGGTCTCTAGATTAGTGACCAGTTATCAATTACAGACCACTTTTTTTTGCCTGCCGACAGCTGTGAGTTTCGTCCCTGATTCACTGAATGGCTTGGAGTTGCTGAGTTAGTGTTCAGTTCTTCTGTCGTATTTCTGGAGCATTAACTAAGTTGCCTGCTGTCGAAACTCACTAAATTTTGAGGAAAGTCAGTTTATCTCTAGCAACGTTTGTTTGCTGTGCCTTTTTAATGCTTCATGAAACTTGCTAAAATGTACACCTTAGCCAGTTTCTCATAATTCAGCCCTTTTGCCTGTAGCCTGATTTATTCTTTTGACTCAGTTTTGACCTTCATACAAATTTAGAGCATTCATGGGAATTTAAAGATACAAACATTTTGAGATTGACTCAGTATCATCATTACATTATTCAATAACCTTTTTTAATTGTCAATACTACCTACTTTTAAGACTGTACTAGAAATTTTTATATTTTAAAACCTTTTGTTGTGCAGGAACAATGCTCAGATGGTTACTGAAGATTCTGAAGTTTCCAATGACTCAAAGCAAAAAAATAAAGACAATAAGCTTCCTGTCACAGGTTTTTTATTTTAAATAATTATCATTTTTTGCAAATATGTACTTCATGGTTTGTGTTTTAGTATGTAAATTTGTTTTAAGTAGTGAAATTAAGATCATCAAAACGTCAGACGTAGATTTTTGTTAGAATGCTGAAAACAAATGGTAGTTCAGAAGTGACCCACTGATTCCATTATACAAAATAGAAGAGGTAAAGATGTTAAATATCATGGGAGCTTGTTGAGCTGGTGAAATGGGGTATTGACTGTTTGCTGAAATGATAGTCCGAGGAAAGGTGCTTTGAGTTGAAGGAAAATAAGTTAGAAGGGTCCACTAATTATGGAAAGAAGTTCAGAAGCTAGGAGTAGGTCTTTCAGCCTTTTATACCTCTTCATCATTCAGTACAATCATGGCTGATCCTGTATCCCAACACTAATCCTGCTTTCTTGCCATAATCCTTGATGCCTTTTAATATCTTAAAAATTTATCAGTGGCCTAGCCTCCACAGCTTTCGATGATCGTGCTTGGCTGAGACCAAGTTGCTACTCGCCATACTCTCTCCAGCCATTTTCTACCTGATTAAATGCCCCCACTCTCCCACTAAAGCTCACCATGGGGATAGCAGATCATGTATGCCTAACCTCTCTTTGATTTTCTTTATCCCCCTTCAATAACACAAAATGTCCATATTCTTGTACTTTCTGAAGCAACTAATTTGACTCGACTAGCCGTTTCTGCTTGTAGAAGTTTGTAAGTTCCATATTATTTTAAAGATGGCCAGCCACAATGTTGCCTGAAGGTCTTTCCCACTCAACTGTCAGTTAAACTGACATTGCTGAGATTATGAGTTGACAGTGGAGTGTTGAGGTATACAACCAGTACTTTAGAAAGACTGGGCTGACCCCCTCCAGTGACAGGAAAACTACATGACAGATTCTATCTCCCTGTCTTGTTGCTTCTGTGGATACTGAATCTGTGATGGTTGGAACAGCCACAGTGGGAAGGAGAAGACCCTGGTGTTGGAGGCTGATGAACCATTATTTTGAACAATCCTATTTGCCACCATACAAGAAACTTCAGCTTCACTGTCATTCACCTCTTCAACTAGATGCTTTACCTATCTGGCGTACTCCGTACCGCTGAAGACCGTGTCTCTGTGTGTCCCATTGAAACCTGGGTGAGGCTTGAGCAAATGCTAATGTTTTCTCTTCTCTTGTTAAGGTGTGTGCGATGCTAGCAAGACACAAATTTTGCCTGACCTACCTAATTACACTTGTGTAGAGCAGACTTTAAGCATAGCAGGTTCCCTTCTGTTAAGTGCCTTTTTTTTAAAATTTCTTGAGCTGTGTTTAATCTATTAGACTTTGCAGGCAGTCTCTGCTGCTGGCACACAAGTGACTAGGCTTATCGAAGTCTGTTTCTCAGATTAAAGCACTATTGGTAATCTTCGGCTGCAAGTTCAGTACCAATTACTTCAACTTACGGCCATAAGTTGGTAACTGAGGGGCTGGATGTGTTTAATTTTTCAAAATTAGTTCAATTCTGGAAAGGTTCTATCAGACAGGAAAAATAAGCATAGCCCCTCAATTCAAGAAGGGAGGGAGGCAGCAAGCTGGAAACTATATAGGCCAAATATCTTGAGGTCTGTAGTAAGAAAGATGTTACAAACACCTGACAGATAAATATACCGATAACTAACAAACAGATTTGAAAGGATTCAGAAATAGCAGGAACTGTAGATACTGGAGAATCTGAGATAACAAGGTGCAGAGCTGGATGAACACAGCAGGCCAAGCAGCATCAGAGGAGCAGGAAGGCTGACGTTTTGGGCCTAGACCCTTCTTCAGAAATGGGGGAGGGAAAGGGGGTTCTGAAATAATTAGGGAGGCGGATAGAAGACGGATAGAGGAGAAAATAGGTGGAGAGGAAACACAGGTCAAAGAGGTGGGGATGGAGCCAGTAGAGGTGAGTGTAGGTAAGGAGGGGATAGGTCAGTCCAGGGAGGACAGACAGGATGAGGCTAATAGGTAGGAGATGGGGGTGGGGCTTGAGGTGGGAGGAAGAACAGGTTAGGGAGGCGGGGACGAGCTGGGCTGGTTTTGGGATGCGGTAGGGGAGGGGAAATTTTGAAGCTTGTGAAATCTGCATTGATACCATTGGGCTGCAAGGTTCCCAAGCGGAATAGGAGTTGCTGTTCCTGCAATCTTTGGGTAGCATCGTTATGGCACTGCAGGAGGTCCAGGATGGACGTGTTGTCTGAGGAATGGCATTGGGGGGGGTGCGGAGTTGAAATGGTTCGCGACTGGGAGGCGCAGTTGTTTAGTGCGAACCGAGTGTGGGTGTTCTGCAAAGCAGTCCCCAAGCCTCTGCTTGGTTTCCCCGATGTAGAGGAGGCCACAACAGGAACAGCGGATGCAGTATCCCACGTTAGCAGATGTGCAGGTGAACATCTGCTTGATGTGGAAAGTCTTCTTGAGGCCTGGGATGGGGGTGAGGGTGGAGGTGTAGGGGCAGGTGTAGCACTTCCTGCGGTTGCAGGGAAAAGTGCCGGGTGTGGTGGGGCTGGAGGGGTGTGTGGAGCGGACAAGGGAGTTCTGGAGAGAGTGGTCCCTCCAGAAAGCAGACACGGTCGAGGGCGTTCTCGACCACTGTGGAGGGGAAGTTGTGGTCCTTGAAAGATGAGGACATCTGAGATGTACGGGAGTGGAATGCCGCCTCCTGGGAGCAGATGCGGCGGAGGCGAAGGAATTGGGAATAGGGGGTGGCATTTTTGCAGGAAGGTGGGTGGGAGGAGGTGTATTCCAGGTAGCTGTGGGAGTCAGTGGGCTTGAAATGGATATCGATTTCTAGGTGGTTGCCAGAGATGGAGACAGGTGTCCAGGAAGGAGAGAGAAGTGTTGGAGATGGTCCAGGTGAACTTCAGGTTGGGGGTGGAAGGTGTTGGTGAAGTGGATGAATTGTTCGAGCTCCTCGTGGGAGCACGAGGCAGCGCCGATACAGTCATCAATGTAACGGAGGAAGAGGTGGGGTTTAGGGCCGGTGTAGCTACGGAAGAGGGATTGTTCCACGTATCCTTCAAAGAGGCAGGCATAGCTCGGGCCTATGCGGGTACTCATGGCTACCCCCTTTGTCTATAGGAAGTGGGAGGAATTGAAAGAGAAGTTGTTGAGGGTGGGAACGAGTTCGGCTAAGCGGATGAGGGTGTCGGTGGAGGGGGGATTGGTCAAGCCTGCAGGACAGGAAGAAGCGGAGGGCCTTTAGGCCATCTGTATGGGGAAAGTAGGTGTGTAGGGACTGGACGTCCATGGTAAAGATGAGGTGTTGGGGACCGGGGAATTGGAAGTTTTGGAGGAGGTGGAGGGCATGGGTCGTGTCGAGGACATAGATAGGAGTTCCTGGACTTCACAAGCTTCAAAATCTCCCCTCCCTCTACCGCATTCCCAAAACCAGCCCAGCTCGTCTCTTCCTCCCACCTCAAGCCCCACCCCCATCTCCTACCTACTAACCTCATCCCGCCCCTTTGACCTGTCTGTCCGTCCTCCCTGGACTGATCTATCCCCTCCCTACCTCCCCACCAACACTCGCCTCTACGGGCTCCATCCCTACCTCTTTCACTTGTCTGTCTCCTCTCCGCCTATCTTCTCCTCCTATCCATCTTGTATCCATTTTCCCCCCCCCCCTCCCCCATTTCTGAAGAAGGGTCTAGGCCCGAAACGTCAGCCTTCCTGCTCCTCTGATGCTGCTTGGCCTGCTGTGTTCATCCAGCTCTGCACCTTGTTATCTCAGATTGGAAAGGATGCTGTGTGGATGACAAGGATGCAGACTGATAGGTTGTGAATGATGACTTGGAAAAATGCAAAATTTTCACTTTGGCCAGAACAATAGAAGAATTATTTGAGCAGACAACTGCAGGATTGCAAGATGCAAGAGGAGTTAGGTGCCCTAGTGCATGAGTCTCTGTTTAGTATGCAAGTGCAACAAATGATCTAAAACAGAAATTCCTGGGAAAAAACTCAGCAGGTCTGGCAGTTTCTGTGAAAACAAAATGTTTCCAGCCCAGTGGCCCATCTTCAGAATGTTCTGAGTTGGAATTTAGACATATGATGGGTGACTTGGTTAAAGAGTATTGTATCTGGAATGACCTTAAGGTGGACATGTTTCTTCTTGTGGATGAGTACAGAATTCAGGGACATGTTTTTTAAAGTTAGGGGTCATCCTCTTAGGACAGATTTTGAGTTTTTTTAATCTTGCATGATTGTGTAATTTTGGAGCTCTGCCTCAGAAGGCAGGATCCTTCAGTATTTTCAAGGTGGATGTAGATGAGTGTGTGGAATTCAGACCACAAACACAGCAGTGTGATAATATTGAATGGCACAGCAACTCAAAGCTTGACATTCATTGCTTCTAATTCATATTTTTCTATGCAAAAGGAACCTCTGCCAGGTTATCCATTTTCAATTTAAACATTGAAAACTATTGCAACAGAGGATGTGCAGCAGGTTAAATTAGGGGAATCCAAAGTCACACATCAAATGGCTATTTGAATAGCTGGTGGTGGAAGAAAATGATTTTTCATCTGTTGTGCTAAAAATGTTTTTTTGGGAAATAACAACATGAAAACTATTTTCATGTATTATCTACATTATTATCTAGCAATATTGTAATATTGTTTATCAATCATTCTAAATTGTAGAAAGAAAATTATATCAGGAATGCAAACATCTGAAGTCCGAATTAGACACTTCAGATTTTGACACGGTAAGTGTATCAGTGAAGGTATAATTTCAATAAATGCAAACTACTAATAGCAAGTCCATTGTAGAGCAGCCTCTGCCTCTGTCCATGCTGACCCTCTGGTTATCAATTTACAGCTGCTTGCTGCTTTTTTTTTTTTTGCACCTTGCTATCTACAAGTTGAAGCTGTTTTTTTGTCTCTTGATACTCCATGGAATCAGAATCCCAACAGTGTGGAATCAGGCCATTCAGTCCATTGAGTTCACACTGACCCTTTCAAGACCATTCCACCCAGACCCACTGCCCTACTCTATCTTTTGTAATCCTGCACATCCCTCGATACTATGGACAATTTAGCATGACCATTCCTCCTAACCTGCGCATGGTTGGACTGTGGGAGAAAGCCACAGCACTCAGACGAAACCCACACAGACAAGGGGAGAATGGCAGACTGTCTGTGCAGAGTTTGCACAAAGGTGGAATTGAATGCCAGACCCTGGCACTGAAACAACAGTGCTAGCCACTGTGCCGTCCCTTCAGAGCCGCCCCCTTCACCGGTTGGAGCATGTGTTCAGGAAGTGGGATCTTTGGTGAGCATGCTCACCAAAGTGTGTGGGAGGTAAGAACAAAGTTGACATTTCTTTTATGTTTTTAAATTTATTCTATCTTTAAGTCATTTGACCTACCAGTACGGGACTTATAGCAATGTAAAACATTTCAAATTAAACATGCCATTAAAATATTACATACTTTTTCTTCTGACAAGTTCTACAGAGCCTAAGTACAGTCCTTGTATCACTTTTTAATTGATTAGCCTAAAGTTGTGCTTTTCAGGAAAGCAATTGCACCCATTAAGTGGGGACTTAATGTGGCTGACAGTCATTTGGAGGACATCTGGATTTACTGTCTAGGGTACCAAATTGTTACATAATTATAACAGAAACAATCAGTACCTTTTTTAACTGTACCTTTATTTATAAAAATTCTCAGGTATTGAACTGAGTCTGTTTGCAACCACTACAACTGCACTTAGTGGCCAAGCAGGTGCAGACAGTGTGCTGCACTGTTTGTGAAACATTGAAACACACCAGTTACTGCTTCTAACAAGCCATTGAATAAAATGAACCATTTTTACACTTCTAAATCAATTACAGTAAAGTTCTAGGAATGTGATAGCCCCGGTTCTCTCTCTCACTCCCTCTTCACCTTCTTCACTCGCTGCCTTGTTCTAGTGCTGTTTGTTTACAATTCAAGTCGGGAGTGGGGGCAAGCCTGGCACTGATCAGAGTAATGACCAGAGTCCTGATGTAGTCACTGGAATGCCAAATGCAATTGTGTGTTCCTCATGTGGTCAACCCTTATTGACACCGCACATGCACCAACTTCTGGTTCCTGGTCAGAGTGGGCACCAACTCTAGTTCCAGGCGCACATTGACAACAGCAATGGTGTAGACTCCTTGTAATAAGATGGCAGAAGACATGCCACTTTAATGAAACAATCTTCTTTTCAGTGTTTTTTGTAATAATTATTCTTTGCAATTAAAAGAACTTCACATTTTTAATTTGCAGATTTACTGGAGCCAAAAAGGAATACCTGCAAGGTAAAATTTGATCTGCTTGTCAACTCCACAAATGCCTTCAGAAACTAATTTTAGTTTTCAATGACATGCAATTTGTAGGGGAAGAAGAATTCAGCATGTGAGTTTTGAAGTTTAGTCTGATGTAAATATTGTTCATAGTTCTTGAGGGAAATTGAGCATTAGTTTCAGTGCTCGTACCCCTAAAACTTGTTTGTAAAGAACATTTTTTTCCCCTATACTGGATAGAGTTATGGAGGTTCATGATTTTGCGAGGGAAAATTATGCTGTGTTCCCAGATGATCTCTAAATAGAACATTTCAAAACAAAAGGAAAACTTTGAAGTTACCAGATTGCCTCTCTTTGACAAATGTCCTCTGTGCAGGTACCTTCAGAAGATTAACAGAAGGGAGGAGATAGTGAAATGACCAAGTGTAAGAATGTAGGATGAGGTTAATGGAATGGTGGGGGTAAGGTGAAGTGAGAGTCTAGGTTGGTGATGATCTGCAGTGTGGCTAGGAAGCCTGGAGAGTACTCCAGTGGTAACTGAAATGGGCAATAACATCACAGTTGTATTTCGGCAGAGAAAATGAGGTGAAAAGTGAGGGGGAGGGGTAAGGATGGAGAGAATATGGTAGCGTGGGCATAACATTTCAAAAGAAAAATATAATGATGCTTGGCTTGTGTTTTTTTAAAATGTCTTTTGATCCTTTTTGTTTTTCAATTGCATCCCAATTGCCTTTTAAGGAATCCTTGTACAGTATACTCATGTTTTCAGCAATCTTTATCCCTTCACTACAATTCTTAGTGTGCAATTTCAAATTGAGAATTTCTTTCTCAAGCTTTTGAGTTGGAAGAAGCAGAAGCTTGCAAAGGTATCCATCAGATGAATATGGAGTGTGGAAAATACAAGGGAAAACTGGCCTACCAAGAAGGGAAACACTGCAGCTTGCAGAACAAAATGTTGGCAAGCAAACAATATCACCAAGGATAATAAAAATCTTAATGAATTGTGCTGTGAAGCAGAAACTGGTGCCTTATTAGCCAATTTGAAGACTGTTGAAAGTAATAATGGAGCTAGATGGAACAGGTGGTACATGGCTCAGTGGTTAGCACTGCTGCCTCGCAGCACCAGGGATCTGGGTTCGATTCCACCCTTGGGCAACTAGCTGTCTGTTTGGGGTTTGCACATTCTCCCTGTTTGCATGGGCTTCCTCAGGTGCTCAGGTTTCCTCCCATAGCCTAAAAATGTGCAGGTGACGTGGATTAGCTATGGGACAAGCAGGGTTACAGAGGGTAGAGTAGGGCGGTGAGTCTGGGTGAACTTGTTGGGCAGAATGGCCTGTTTCCACACTACAGGGATTCTATGGTAGTGACTGCTACAAGAAATGTGATCCATGATGGGTATGTACCAAGGTGTATTTGTTTCTTCTTCTTAAGGGGTTTTTATTGAACTTATTTTTTTTGCAACTGGTATTAGTTTTCAATGTAGAAATTATCTGAGATTGCTGTAATTACTGCCAAAACACTAGCAATTAATTTAATGGGAATGCAGCTTTTTGAGGTGCACCATGTAGAGGTGCTGGTGTTGGACTGCAGTAGACAGTCAGAAGTCACATGATACCAGGTTATAGTCTCTCAGAATAAAAACCAAAAGAACTGCAGATGCTGTAAGTCAGGAACAAAAAGTTGCTGGAAAAGCTCAGCAGGTCTGGCAGCATCTGTGGAGGAGAAAACAGAGTTAATGTTTCGGGTCCGGTGACCCTGTGTGTATAGTCTAACAGGTTTATATGAAATATCAAGCTTTTGGAGTGTAGCCATTTGTATGATCTTTTGATCTCTTTGCCCATTAAGTTTGTGTTCTGTGCTTCCCTTTCACTTGACCTGACAAAGGGGCTGCACTCTGAAAGCTTGTGATTCCAAATAAACCTGTTGGACTACAACCTGGTGTCGTGTGACTTCTGACATTTTGAATAGCACATAAGCTTAAGACACTGAATATAGATTTTATCTGAAGTTAGTTATTTTCACTGTCTAAAGCATTTGCTTCTTTCTTAAGGAGAAAAAGACGAGATTAACTTATGGCTCATGTTTATTTGTATGATGGAATTTTTTTTCAAATGGGGGTATATTGTCAGACTTTTTAAAGTATTTTCAGTTTGTTTCTGGATACCCTACATTTCATGAGCAGTAATTTCATTGAAACATACAAATTTCTTAAGAGGTTTGGCAGGATTAAATCCCTCTTGCTTGAAGGAATCTACAAAGGAGACCACAACCTCAATAAGATATTGACCACTTGCAGTTGTGAGTATTTGGAATTCTCTGTGCCTGAGGACTGCAAATGTTCAGTTGTTGAGCGTACTAAAGTCAAAGAGAGTTCTTGATACTGAGTATATCAAAGGAGAGCAAATTTAAGAACCTGGTCCTGATTCTGTCATAATTTTTATTTCCTTGTGTTGGCAAAGAACAGTGATTCAATAGTAAAGGCCCACAGTTTAAGATCCTCTTTCAATAGTGTACTGAAGTTGGAATGAGTATTTTTAAAAGTCTGGCTAACAAACAGTTACATTTTTTTTATACAGTTTGCCTCCACATGGAATGAGGCATACTAGAGTGTTGTGTTACTGCATTTAACAAAATTGATCTGTACTGTCAAACGAACTGTAGATGCTGGAAATCTGAACTAAAAACAATGTTGCAGGAACTCAGTAGGTCTGGCAGCATCTGTGGAGAGAAAACAATTAACATCTTGAGCTCAGAGACCCTTCTTCAGATCTATATTGTGTGTGAAATACCGTATATTTTAATTACGTAGCAATACACCTCTTAGAAAATTTCTGAGTCTACTTTTGGAAGTTCTTGTATGTGATTTGAGGCCTAGTTTGTAACTTATTGCTGAAGAGGTTATTCTTCGGAAATAAATTGACTTTATTCCAAGACTTGTAAGAGATCAATCACTAAACACCATAGGTGTTGATTAGCTGTAGAATTGGTGTTTTGACTCATGTATTTGTTTGTTTGTTAAATAGTTTCTCCAAACTAACAAAGCTGAATGGTGAATGTGAAAGAAGCATCATGTGCCCAGAATTGTCAGCTACAAGAAAGGAACTTCAGGATTATTTAGAATTGAAAATGGTATGTAACTATTAAAGTATTGCTTCTCTGTAGGTGCAGACTTTTTTGACTGAGTTTTGTGATAGAGGGAGGGAATTTCTAAATATCATTACTATGATGCTACAAAAAAAAATGTTGTGACATGCCTTGCAAACATCATAGCTTTAGTTTGTGTTGCAGTCATGCCCCACATGTTGAATTCGACCCAGGTAATCACTTATATTCCCATTAAGGCAATGGGAGGGCCTCTGGTCTTAACAGATCCTCATTATACTTTCACAGAAAGACCCTTAGATGGTGATTTTACCCACTGATGACCAGGGAGCTCTTTGGAGGAACAATGCAGTCAATGCTGGCTTGAAAGTAACCCAGAATAATCATGAGGGAACAGAATGTTAGGTAGCACACTGTAGGCAGTCTTAAGCTTACTGCAACTTGATCTGGGAGAAGCAGATCACTTTGAAATTTATTTGATCCACATCACAAAGTAGTGAAAGACTGTTTACTGCTGTATTTGTTCAAAATTAAAAATGAATTTTTTTTAAAAAAAGAAACTGGCTTGTTTAAGGCAAATAATTGATTTGTAGAGGTTCCAAAAGTTTTTGTTTCTGGAGCTGTGCACATTTTAATAGCGTTTTACAAAAAAAAAACCGATGAAAATTAGGTTATCTGTTCAAAAGTTTTTCTTTTGTTAGACCAGTAGGCCTTAATTGCAAGGTTCCTCGTCTTGTCTTTTCTGTTAAGACATCTTTGATACAATGGGTTTTGTTTGTTTCTATTTCCTAGCTTAAAATTATTTGCTCAATTATCACCTTTTAAATAGAGGAAAAGTACTGTGGATGCCTGAAATCTGAAACAAGAACAAGATGCTGAAGAAGCTCAGCAGGTTTTGCAGCATCTGTGGAGAGAGAAATAGAGTTAACGTTTTGAGTCCAGTATGACGACTCTTCAGAACTATAAGGTGCTTGGGAGGAACAAAAACAAAATTTGTATTTAAGAATCCGGTACAACATAGCGGTCACAACGTAGTAGAATTTCAAAGTCTGTCTGAGGGAGAGTATCTTGGGTGTCTCGCCAGTGTCTGCAAGTTAAAGAAAGCCAATTACAGAGGAATGAAGCAAGAGTTGTCTCGAGCAGTCTGGGAGAATAGTGCAAGGGTACACTCTGTTTGTTTGTCTGTCATGTGAATAGACCTGAGTTTCTCAGCATTCTGTTTACAACATGTTTTAAATGTGTACTTTGCTACGATGAATTCTTCCATCAAAGGACATGGTTCACATTTTTATTTTAGGGCACGCTTTCTCTGGTGACAATGTTTGTATTTTGTGCAACGTTCTACATTGTTTCAACATATTACTGTTTCCCACAAACATGAGGATAGTTTGGTGTGGTACACATTGGTACAAACGACATGGGTGAAGAAAGAAGGATGAAGTCCAAAAAGCAGAATATAGGGAGTTTGCAAATAGGTTGAAAAGTAGGACCTCAAGTAGTGATCTCAAGGTTATTACCAGTGCCATGTGCTACACGATGTGTATAATAGCAAGATATATTGGATGACCATGGCTGAAGAGGTGGGTTTTGGGGTTTCTGGAGAGGTAGGACCAATACAAACTGGATGGATTACACCTGGGCGAGATCAGAATTGATGTCCTTGGGAGTATTTGCTAGGGCGGTGGGAACCTATGCAAGGAGTTGGAGGAAGTGGAACTGAGGACACGAGTAAAAGACAAAGTGGAATAAGAAAATTGAAAGGCAAAGAAATCAAGGGCCAGGGCTAATCAGGGCCTTAGTGAAAAATAATAGCAATGGGTCAAATAATCTTAAAAAGATGAGTCTTAGGGCTTTGTGTCTTAGTATGCAGAGCATTTGCAATAAATTAACAAATTAATTGCATAAGTAGATGAAAACATATAGTTAGGATTATGGAGATATGTCTACAGTGGATCAGGAATGGTAACTGAATACCTAGAAAGGGCAGACAAAAATGAAAATGTGCAGGAGTTGTGCTGCTGGTTAAAGAGGAAATTAATGCAATAGTGAGCGAAAGGTGTTAGCTGTGACCATGTGGAATCAGTATGGGTAGAGCTGAGAAACGTGGGCAAAAAGCATTAATGGGATGATGTTGGAAATGACATTAGATGGGAAATCAGAGGCTCATGGAATAGGCACCACCTGCAATTATGGATTACTTTAATCTGCATATTGAGCAAATCAAATTAATAACACTACTGTAGAGGAGGAATTCCTAAAGTGTGTACCAGATGGTTTTCTGGGCCAGCACATTGATGAACCAATTGGAGAACAGGCCATCTGAAACTAGGTATTGAGTAATGAAAAATGAATAATTGGCTGTCTAGTTGAGGCTGTTCTGGGATGAGTGACCATAATTCCTCCTCATGGAGAGCTTCTGAAGCTAGAGTCCTTAATCTAAATGGAGGAAACTGCGTGAGATGTGAGTTGGCTATAATAGATTGGGGGATATTACTCAAAGGGAAGACTGTGGAAAGGCAGTGATGAATTCGTGAGCACTTGGGTGAATTGTAACATTGTTCGTTCCCCTCTGATGCAAAAGGAAAAGGGACAAGGTGGCCCAACCATGGCTCACAAGGAAAATCAAGGGAAGTATAAACTAGCCTGAAAAAAAAAAACACCTGAGGAGTGGGAGCAGTTCAGAATTCAGCAAAGCAGGACAGAGGGATTAACTAAGAAAGGGAAAGTGAAGTATGAGACTAAGCTTGCGAGTAACACAAGACGGACTGTAAAGGTTTCAAAGGGTATGTGATGAGAAAAATAGTGGTAAAGACAAAGGAGGCCAGCGAGAGGTGAATTTTCAATAGGAAATAAAGGAATGGCTGACCAACTAAATATATACTTTGGTCCTATAGTCACAAAGGAGACGCAACAAACCAGAAATGTTAGGGAACACAGGGTTTAGTGAGAGCAAGAAATTGAAGAAAATGGTGGAGAAATGGTATTGGGGAATTGATGGGATTGAAGACTGACTGATAAATCCCTGGGGCCTAATAAGCTATATCCTAGTGTACTTGAAGTGGCTCTAGAAATATTGGTTGCATTGGTGGTCATCTTCCAAGTTTCTGTATACTCTGGAACAGTTCCTACAAATTGGAATGTAACTAATGAAGGCAGAGAGAAAACAGATTTCTAGAGCAGTCAGCCTGACATCAGTAATAGGGAAAATGTTAGAAAAAACTTGATAGTTGAACACTTGGGAAACAGTGACAGGATCCAACATAGTCAGCATGGATTTATGAATGAGAAATCATGTTTGACTATCTTCGAGAATTTGTAGAGAATGTAACTAGTTGAGTGGGTGAAGGGAAGCCAGTAAATAAGGTTTATTTGGACTTTGAAAAGGCTTTTGATAAAGTCCCACGAGGTTAGTGTGTAAAATCAAAGCATATGGGTTTGGGGGTAGTGTTTTCAGATTAATGAAAGCCTGGTCGGCAGATAGAAAACAAATAGTAGGAATAAATGGCTTTTTTTTTCTAAATGGCAGTCTGTTTTATACATAAACAATCTGGATGAAGGAACTAAGGACTTTTGGTAAATTTGCAGATACAAGGATACGTGGAGGGACAAGTGTTGAGGAAGCAGAGAGACGTGGACATGCTAGGAGAAGTGGGCAAAGAAATGGCAGATGGAAGACAATGGGAAAGTGTGAGGTTACATACTGTGGTAGGATGAGTAGATGTATAAACTATTTTCTAAATGGGGGAAGGCTTCGGAAATCTGAAGCTCAAAGGGACTTGGGAGCCCTAGTTCAGGGTTCTCTTTTATGGTTAACTTGCAGGTTCACTTGGCAGTTTTGCTTGGCAAGATCAAGGCTTATGGAGAGAAAACAGGAGAATGGGTTTGAGAAGTATCGGCCGTGCTTGAATGGCAGAGCAGACACAATGGGCTAATGGCCTAATTTTGCTTCTGTATCTTACGGTCTTATAACATATTAATGATTGGATACGAACTAAATGTAATATCTCAACTTGCAGATGATACAAGTTGGTTGGGAGGTTGAGCTGTGAGGAGGATGCAGAGATGTTCGTGTGATTTGGACGAATTGGATCAATAGAGAAATGTGTGGCAGATTCAGTATAATTTTTTTTATTCACCCTTGAGACGTGGGTGATGCTGGCAGGCTGGCATTTATTACCCATCCCTGGTTGCCCTTGACGGAGCTGGTGAGCTGCCAATGCCCACGCCTGAAAACTGTCTGGATCTTGTTGAACATGGATTGCTTCAGTATCTAAGGAGTCAGAAATGGTGCTGAACACTGAACATCTGACAATGATTGTATAAAGTCAATTTAAATGTGAGGTTATCTGCTGCAGTAGCAAAATCGGGAAGGAGAATTAATGTCTTGCAATAAATTGAGAGAGGAATGTGCAACGAGACCTGGGCATCTTGTGCACCAGTCACCTGAAGGTAGACGTGCTAGTGAGCAGGTGATCAAGAAGGCAAATGCTATGTTGGCCTTTACCTAAAGCTGATCCCAGTTTAATATCTGTTGAAAAGTGGAGAGTGAGAGGAACAAAGTAGCAATGACTGAATACCAGCCTGATCGGTTTTGGATAAGAAAAATTGATTAACGAGCCAATTCTTGCCTACCACCTGAATTAGAATGCCAGATTGAAAATAAGTAAATTTTGTATATGTATGAGTTACCTTTTCCATCAACTGGCAATCTGATTATAAGCTGTGACTCTGGTGAGAAGCCTAAACAATTCCATAACCATGGATCAGATGTAAATTCTACAGTCCTGCCACAGGCAGTCGTGAATGGTGATGAACAATCAAACAACTCCTCCTTTAAGGAAGCTTCAAACACATTGCTATCCTCGATGGGGGATCCCAGCATGCTTGTGCAAAAGATCGGGCTGAAGCATTAGCAGTAATTTTTGGCCGTACAAAGCAGGACAGATCTAACCTGGCTGGATTACAGCCTCATTCATCTACTAATGATCATCAGTAAAGTAATGGAAGATGGTAAGGTCCCAGGGAGTGTTGCTGAACAAAGAGACCTTGGAGTGCAGGTTCATAGTTCCGTGAAAGTGGAATTGCAGGTAGATAGGAGAGTGAAGAAGGCATTTGGTATACTTGCCTTTTTCAGTCAGTGCATTGAGTATTGGAGTTGGGAGCTCATGTTGAGGCTGTACAAGACATTGGTTAGGCCACTATTGAAATACTGCTGCAGTTCTGGTCTCCTATAATCGCCCTATTATAGGAAGGATGTTGTGAAAGTTGAAAGGGTTTAGAAAAGATTTACAAAGATGTTGCCAGGATTGGAGTCTTCTAGCTATAAGGAGAGGCTGTAATGTCGGGGCTGTTTTTGCCTGGAGCGTCAGAGGCTGAGGGGTGACCTTATAGAAGCTTGTAAAATCATGAGGGGTATGGATAGGGTGAACAGATAAGGTCTTTTCCCAGGGTGGGGTGAGTCCAAAACTGGAGGGCATAGGTTTAAGTTGAGAAGTGAAGGATTTTAAAAAGGGACCAAAGGGGCAACTTTTCACACAGTGGATGGTGCGTGTATGGATTGAGCTACCATAGGAAGTAGAGGATGCTGGTACAATGATGAAAGGCATCTGGGTAGGCATATGAATGGAAAGGATTGAGGAATATGGGCCAGAACCTGGGACTCGATTTATTTAGGATATCTGGTTGGCATGGACAAGTTGGACCTTGTTTCCAGGAGCAGAGTCAGAGGGAGGAGCACCTGGAGAAACTGAAACCAAACTGTGAAAAGTTATGTCACAGGAAGGCTGTGACTTGATTTGCTGGTCAGGAATCTGTCCTAAGTTTGAAAAAAAAATACAAAACTAATTGATAATTAACTAATTAAGTAGAGATGGCTGGGCAGGTGATGTGCTGTAGCTGTATGATGTGGGAGCTGGCTGATCTCATTGCAAACTGCAGTGACCACATCTGCAGCAAGTGTCGGTTGCTGGATGAACTTCGGCCCAGAACTGATGAGCTGGAGTCCAGGCTTTGGACACTGCGGCACATCTGGGAGGGGGAAAATTACCTGGGCACTCTGTTTCAGGAGGTAGTCACAACTGTAGGTTAAGTACCACAGATATTGGTCAGTGGCCAGGAACAGCAGGGTGTGTCTGCAAGTGAGGCAGGTAGAGGGATCCTGCATTCGGGAACAGAGAAGGCTCCGCTCTTGACCTCGTCCAACAGGTACGATCTACTTGCTTCCTGTGGATCGGGAACGGGGCTGTCAGGAGGATGAGCCAGCTGACCGTGGCAATGTGGTACAGGAGGCTATTCAATGTGGAGGGGAGCAAGAAGTCAGGTGGTAGTTTTAGGGGATTCTGTAAATTAGGGGAATAGATAAATCGCATCCTTAGTAAGCAGGATAGCGAGTCCTGCCTTTGTTGCCTGCCCAGTGCCAGGGGGAGGGCAAACAACACAAGCAAGACTAGGAAAGAGGACCTGTTTAGGCATTAGGAACTAAATTTAAAGAACAGGTCCTCGGGGATTATAATCTCCAGATTACTACATGAGCCATGTGCACATTTGCATAGGGATGCGAGAATATGGGAAGTAAACACGTGGCCTAAAGAGTAGTGTGGGAAAGAGGGGTTCTTTTTCATGGGACACTGGCCTCAGTATTGGAACAGGAGGGATCTGTACTGTTGGGAATGGCCTCCAACTGAACTGAGCTGGGACTAATAGAATCCCTACGGTGTGGAAACAGGCCCTTTGGCCCAACAAGTCCACGCCGACCCTCGGAGCATCCCGCCCAGACCCATCCACCTAATTTACACATCCCTGAACACTGTGGTCAATTTAGCTTGGCCAATCTACCTAGCCGGCACATCTTTGGACTGGGGGAGAAAACCAGAGCACCTGGAGGAAACCCACGCAGAATGTACAAAGTCCACACAGACAGTTGCCCGAGGCTGGAATCGAACCCAGGTCCCTGGCGCTGTGAGGCAGCAGTGCTAACCACTGAGCCACCATGCCACCCCAAAACCTATCGCTGCAACAAAGGAGCACCACTGTTTCTGCCTGGCTTCAAACCGGGGACCTTTCGCGTGTAAAGCGAACATGATAACCACTACACTATAGAAACACAACCAGCAAAAAGGGTAAATAGGGTGGTCAACAGTTCTGTAAACTAGAAAGTGTGGCCAGGGCGTGCAGGGAAGGGTAAAACTCAGTACATTGGCCAATGGGAAACAAAGCAGCAGGTGTTACTATCTGTGGGGGTGGATTCAACTGTATGGAAAAGGGAGAACTCGAGATTATTAAAGTTGCCAGCAGACACAATAGGACAGTGTTTGGAAGGGGTTAGAAATCGAACTTCAAGCAACAGTGGACTAACAAACGACTGAGAAGCGGGACAGTCAATACAGGACTGAAGGTGTTGTATTTGAATGCCCGCACTGTATGAAATAAGGTAGATGAGCTTGTGGTGTGGTTAAGGAGAAACTCCTTCAGCCGGAGAGTGGTGAATCTATGGAATTCATTGCCACAGAAGGCTGTGGAGGCCAGGTCATTGAGTATGTTTAAGACTGATTCCCCTGACAATCCAGAACCTCAGGTTATGGGGAGAAAGCGGGAAAATGGGGTTGAGAAACTGATCAGCTATAATTGAATGGCAGAGCAGAATCGATGGGCTGAATGGCCTAATTTATGCTCCTGTGTCTTATGGGTTTGTTTCTGTCTGTATATCTCTGACTTGATGACTTTACCATCAACAGCTATCAACCAGCATTTGTTTAGCAGTAACCTGCTCACTGGTGCTCAATTTGGGTTCTGCGAAGGCCACTCAATTCCTGACATCTTTTTATATCCTTAGTTCAGATATCAGCAAAAGAGCTGAATTCCAGAGGTGAGGTGAGAATGAATACTGTTGACATCCAGACTGCATTTGACTGAAAACTGAATGAAAGAACTGCAGATGCTGGAAATCTGAAACAAATTGCTGGGAAGTCTCAGCACGTTTGGCAGCATCTATGGCAAGAAAGCAGAGTTAACATTTTGGTCCAGTGACTCTTGAGAGCAGCTGATAGCTAGGGAAAGGATGGCTTTAATACAGAAGATGAGGGGGAGCCCAAACTGTAAGGAAAAACAAACAGTTGGACCGATTAAAGGAGTGAGTAGAAGTCAGGCTGAGGAACGAATAGCTGCTAATAGGGACAATTAGTGGTTCTGTTGAAATGGGAAGCAACTGAAAGCGGTTTTTAAATTTTGGACAGAATGTGAGTGTTCTGTGAGGCAGTCAACTAGTGTGTCCTTTGTTTCTCCATTGTAGAGGAGACCACATTGTGAGCAGCAAATACAGTAGACTAGATTGAGTGAGTGAAGTTGAGTCCTTTTTTGTCCATGACATCTGTTTCCGTTCCTGTGGATAGGCTGGCCACCAATATCCACTACAAACCCACTGACCCCCTTGGTTACCCTAACTATGCTCCTCGCACCCTGCTTCCTGTAAAGATTCTATTCCATTCCATTCTTCCAGTTCCTCAATCTCCGTTGCATCTGTACTGATGATTACAACTTCAATAAGGGAGCATCTGAAATGTCCCCTGTCTTCCTCAACTGAGGATTCCTCACCAGCGTGGTTGACAGGGTCCGCAAAAAAAAGGACACTGAGCTTCGAGCTGTTTGCCACTGCCACACACCATCTTGTTCTCTGGCCAACATCTGTCTCAGGCTTACTACATTTATTTTGGAAGGTCGAATTTGAATGCAGAATACAAGGTTAATGGCAGGATTCTCGGCAGTGTGGATGAACAGAGGGATCTTGGGGTCCATGTCCAAAGTTGCTACCCAAGTTGATAGGGTTGTAAAGAAGGCATAGGGTGTATTGGCTTTCATTGGCAGGGGAATTGAGTTTAAAAGCCGTGAAGTTATGCTGCAGATCTATAGAACCCTGGTTAGACCACACTTGGAATATTGTGTTCCGTTCTGGTCACCTCGTAGGAAAGATGTGAAAGCTTTAGAGAGGGTGCAGAGGAGATTTACCAGGATGCTGCCTGGACTGGAGGGCAGGCTTTGAGGAAAGGCTGAGGAAGCTAGGGCGTTTTTTCATTGGAGCGAAGAAGGATGAGAGGTGCCTTGATAGAGGTTTACAAGATGATGAGAGGCATATATAGAGCGGATAGCCAGAGACCTTTTTCCCAAGGCAGAAATGACTATTACAAGGGGACATAATTTCCAAGTGATTGGGGGAAGGTATAGGAGAGATGTCAGAGGTAGGCTCTTCCTTCAGAGTGGTGAGTGTATGGAATGTGCTGCCGGCAGTGGTAATGGAGTCAGATACTTTACAGACTTAAGCGACTCTTGGATAGGCATATGGAGGATAGTGAAATGAAGGGTAGATTGATCTTAGTACAATAATAGGGTGGCACAACATCATGGGCCGAAGGGCTTGTACTGTGCTGTACTACTCTATGTTCTATGTACAGTGCTCCAGCGAAGCTCAGCTCAATCCAAGCTGGAAGAACAGCACCTCATTTTTCCTTAGGAACCTTGCAGCCTTCTGGACCTGATATCGAGTTAATCAATTTTAGAGCTTGACAATCTCTTTCCCCGTTCTTTTTTCTCCCCCACCCCCACACAACAGACTTTGTCATTGTTGAAAGCAACAAATGCTGGAAGTCACGGCCGGTCAGGCAGCGTCTATATAGAGAGCAAGCTAATGTTTAGAATCTAAGTGACCCTCTTCTTCAGAGCTGGGTCTGTACTGAATTACGTGGGCTGCTGCCCCACACAACCCATTGTCAACCACTAATTGTCCCCATTAGCAGCTATCCATTCCACTGACCTTTTAACAACTGCTGTGTTTTTCTCTCTTTGTGCTGTCTACCTATCGTGTACTCATTTCCACCCCCCACCCTACCATCTTAATGCAAAAGCCATCCTTTTCCTGGTGTCCATCAGTTCTGAAGAAGGGTTGCTGGACCTGGAACGTTAATTCTGTTTTCTCCACTGATGCTGCCAGACCTGCTGAAACTTAGCAGCAATTTCAGTTTTTGTTTGTGCATTTGACTGAGTGGCATCAAGGAGCTTTAGCAAAACTGAAGTCCGTAGGAATTGGGGGCAAAGTTCTCCTTGGAGTTGTACCTGATGTGAAGGAATATGGTTATGATTGTTGGAAGTCTGTATTCTCACTTCCAGGCATCAGTACAGGACTCCTTCAGGGTGATGTCCTACACCTAACTATCTTCATCTGCTTTAATCATACCTTGCTTCCGTTCTCATTACTAAGTGGTGTTGTTCACTCGTGGTTGCACAGTGCTTAGCACTGTATGTGACCCCGTGTCCAAGTACACAAAGACCTGGACGATATCCAGGTTTTGACTGATAAGTAAGTGGCAAGTAATTATCTACCTTGTTAAAACCCAATCCAGTGTAAGCAAACATCAATATTGATCTGTTTATTTCAGCATCACTAATTTGACTTGCAAATGTGAGAATGTTTTGTCTGTTTGTTGTCCCCAGGATTGAAACCTGAATGTGTTGTGTTCCTAATTTTATTGGAAGAGTGACTATATGAAAGTAACTAAATTCTCCTTTTTCCCCTCAGGAAGATGATGGCTCTTATGAAGTGTTGTATGAACGGGCCAGATTTACTAACTTGCTTCAGGTAAGTCCTTTCAAACAGAACATATTCTAGTGCATAGTTCTAAATTGTATAAATGTCTCCTGGGGAAAATGGTATCAATACTTTGCCATGTTTGTTTTTAAATTTAAAATATGCACGTTCCTTAAGTGAAGTCACAGGAAGACTGGGTGGTGAAGAAAGCATTTGATATGTTTGCCTGTATTAGTTAGTGCATTGAGTATGGGAGTTAGGTGGTCATGTTGCAGCTGTTCCAGACATTTATCAGGCCACTTATGGAACACTGTTCAATTCTGGTACCCCTGTGATAGGAAAGATGTTGTGAAACTTGAAAGGACTTGGAAAAGATTTACAAGGACGTTGCCAAGGCTGGAGAGTTTGAGCTGTAGGGATAGGCTGAATAGGCTGGGGCTATTTTCTGTGGAGTGTCGGAGGTTGACGGGTGACCTTGTAGAAGTTTATAAAATCACAAGGGGTGTGGATGATAGGGTGAATAGCCAAGGTCTTTCCCCAGGGTGTGGGACTCCAAAACTAAAGGGTAAATGTCTAAGGTGAGAGGGGAAAGACTTTTAAAAGGGACCGAAGGGGCAACATTTTCAAGCAGAAGGTGATGTGTATGTGGAATGAGCTGCCAGAGGAAGTGGTGGAGACCGGTACAATTATAACATTTAAAAGGCATCTAGATAGGAAAGGTTTAGAGGGATATGGACCAACTGCTGCAAATGGGACTAGGTTAATTTAGGATACCTGGTCAGCGTGGATGGGTTGGACCGAAGGATCTGTTTCCATGCTGTACGTCTCTCTATGGCTCTATCTATGACTCTATAAAGTGCAGAATATTAAGAGTAATAGATAATTTAGTGTCACAAGTAGTTGCCAACAAGTTAGAGAATTTCATTCCAGCAGTTTCTAAACATCGATCATTCCTGAAGGAGTGTCCACATTCAGTTTTGCAATTTTCCTTTTTATCGAAACAGTTGTGTTTTATGCCTGCTTTTATGTCAGCTTCCCAACAATTGTACTTTTTTATTTAGTCTTCAGCTCAAGTTGATGAGCTGGAGTCTGAAACGTGGACACAAAGACCTCCGAGAGAAGTGGAGTTACCTGGACACTGTTTCAAGAGACAGTCATGTTTCTTGGACCAATTTTGATGTAATTAATCTGTGTGTTCAGGGACAAGAGGATGTGACTGCGAGTGAAGCAGGTATTGGGATCCAGAAGCTAGCTTTGCAGGAGCCTCTGCAAGTGCCCGTGTCCATTTCATACAAGGTTTTTGCTCTGTGTGGATGAGGGTACAGACTGCAGAGATGATTAAACTGACCACTGGTGGCTGTAAAGGGTGGTATTCAGGGTTGGGGGGTGGGGGGATAAAATGTGGAACATAGGGGATCAAATAGGGGAAAGAATTACTAATCTCTAAAGTCTGTGTTACCTACCTGCATCATGGCTAAGGACGCTTATGGGTTGGAGAGGAACTTGGAGAGGGAGGGGAAGAATCCAGCTGTTATGGTCCATTTATGTACTAGTGATAGAGGAGGGACTAGGAAAGGGTTTCTGCTCAGAAATTGACAAGCTTGAGGATAAATTGAAAAGCCAAGCTACAAAGGTATTAATCTCAGAATTACTACCTGAGCCAGGTGCAAATTGGCATAAGGTCAGTAAGATGATAGAAGTAAATATGTGGCTGAAAGATCGGTGTGGAACTTGACCTCAGCCAAATTACCTAACCCTGCTCCTAACACATCTGTTTGTATATGGAAGCTCAAGCTGTTTTTCAAACCTACAATTGTCCTGAGGGTTGCAGTAGGTCAGTAGTACATGGTTGTATGCAGTAACTAAACGGTCATTGTTTTGGATCAGAGATAAAAGGTACTGCAGATGCTGGAGAATCCGAGATAACAAGCATGAGGTTGGATGAACACAGCAGGTCAAGCAGCATCATAGGAGCAGGAAAACTTGACGTTTCGGGGCCTAGACCCTTCGAGTTTTCCTGCTCCTATGATGCTGCTTGACCTGCTGTGTTCATCCAGCCCCATGCTTGTTATCTCGGTCATTGTTTTGGAGTTGGTCAGAAAGTTAAGTTATTAGCTTGAATCTGTGGCCTTCTCTGAGACCGTTGAGGATTACTGAAATAATTATTGAATTGTATTCTTGGAACAAATCTAAGATTAAAAAATAATAATATTTTGAGTAATTAACCTTGGGCATCAGAAATAAACAGAGCTTGCTACAAAGCCAATAAAGTTATAGTTTTGAACAGTAATCTACTGTACAATATATTTGCAAGCAGAATGAGTAGCATAAATCTAACAAACTATACCACTTCCATTCCAGGAGAAACTGGTTTGACACTCGGGCAGACTTGATGTAGACGCAGACACAGTCAAATTGAGTTTTAAAACAATTGATTGATTCCTAACAGCAGTAATGTTAACAGTCTTTTACGTGGCAGAAGGATGGGGAAATATGTCTTCAACATTTCTTGGGGCCTTTCAGTTGTGTACTGTTGCTGCTGTCAGTTTAACAGCCTGACATTGAAGGTTCAGAAGCTTTAATTTCTGATAAAATAATGGCTAAAATAATATTGATAACATCTGCCTCAACCATATTTGTCATTCTAAAAATTCAATTTTCATGAACTTTTTCTTTGAACATGTTTTTGTGATAAAGTTACAGGTTCTCTGAAAATGCCCACTTCTAAATCTGTTGCACTTGTGTTTGTTCTGTGGCTACTTTGCCTATAACAAAAATGTTCTAAATAACCTGCATAATTTCATCCATATTTATCATAGTTTGGCTTACTAGAATCTAAATACTAACTTTTCAGACTTGTCCATCTCTCCCTGCCATATTTGTATTTGTTGCTTTTCACCATAAGACTGGTCAACTGCACTACTTATATTATGTATCGTACCATGTTAATTTTTTACACAGCGGCTGGAAGGTATCAGCTTTTCAATCGATAAGGATCGTAATGGAATTAGAAAGCAAATACATAAAGAATTTGAGAAAATTAACCAGTCTCTTCAGACCAGGTAATATTCATCAGCTTGTTTATGTACCAGTTTCTTCTGACCATACTAAATTAAATAAGATGGATGCATAGGCTAATTAATGCAAATATTTGATTGCTAAAAGTTGGGATTTTCTTTTGTTAACTTAAAGCTAACTATTTCAAACAGTACCAGTAAGCTATTGGGTTCATTATAGATAGCTACATTTCTAAGGGGATTATCCATAACTTCCAAGAGCTTCTGGTATATTTAATTTGTATTCTGTAACTTTCGCCTTCAGCTGCATCAAGTGGGCAATTCCCTTTTTAATTTTCAAACCGTGGCCCTTTTCACGGAGGAAGTATCCTGTCCTCCACATCCACTTGACAAAACCCTTCAGGATCTTTTTATGTTTCAACCAAGTTGCCTTTTGTTCTTCTGCATTCTAGGGGATACAAGCCTAGCCTGTCCAACCTTTCCTCCAATCAACCCACTCATTCTGATTAGTAGTCTAGTAAAACTATTCTGAACTGCCTCTAATGTATTTGCATTCATGCTTAAATAAGCAGACCAATATTTAAGCAGTACTCCAGATGTGGTGTCCTCTATGTTCCCTATAACTAAAATATAAACCTCTACTTTTATATTCAGCTTCAGTCAAACTAAATTATAGGAAATCTAATAGAATACTAATTACTTGCTGTACCTGTATACTTACCTTTTGCGATTCTCACACAAGAGTCCTTTGTATGAGTTTTGCGATCTCTCCCCATTTTAAATATCTAAAAGTTTATCAAAATCATTAACTTTGCATTCTAAAATGGACAATTTCCACCTTTCCCCGTATTATGTAACATCTGTTAAATCGTTGCCCATTCACTTGAAATCTATATTCTTTTGTAGCCTATCGTCTGTTTGTCAACTTCACTTCCTAGCTATTTTTGTCCCTTCGTTAAATTTAGGAACTGTTTCTTTGGTCCCTTTTTATGTATATGAATGATTGGATGAACAGGTGAGGTCCCATCACTCATCCCAATGGCAGACTACTTGCTATGGTTTGCCAACCAGAACATGGTCAGTTTATGCCTCCTCTGTATTTTGGTATGCAAGCCAATACATGCTACACCATGACCCTTCTATTTTTCACGATTTTTGATATGTAACTTCTTACTAAATGCCTTCTGGAAATCTAAATAAAGTACATCCACCAGTATATTCCCCTTTATCCTCAGCATGTTGCTTCAAAGAACTCCAAGTTACCCTTCACAATACCAATATTGTTTCTGCTTAATTGCCTTAAATACTTAAGTTACAATGTCTTTAGTATCTTCTAACATCCTCCCTATGACAGATGTTACACTAACTGGCCTGTAGTTTCCTCCTTTGTTTATTTTTAATTTATTCATGGGAAGAGGGCATTGCTGGCTAGACTAGCATTTATTACCCAATCCAGAGGGAAGTTTAGAATCAACCACGTTGCTGTGAATCTGGAGTCACATGTAGCCCAGACCAGATAAGGATGGCCGTTTCATTCACTGAAGGTCATTCATGAAAAAACCTATCTAGTTCCTAACAATTGACAATATTTTCATGGTATCAACCAAAAGAACTGCAGATGTTGTAAATCAGGAACAAAACAAAGTTGCTGGATAAACTCAGCGGGTCTGGCA
>JAHRHZ010000264.1:24339689-24349712 GCA_024137785.1 Ginglymostoma cirratum
CACTGGACCCGAAACGTTAACTCTTTTCTCCTTCACAGATGCTGCCAGACCCGCTGAGTTTATCCAGCAACTTTGTTTCTCATATTATCATTTAGACTGTTCCAGATTTCTTTTTCTTCTTGAATAAAGGAGTTACATTCCCTGTTCTCCAATCTAGCTGAAGCTTCCTTGAATATAGGGAATTTTTTAAAGTTAAAGCCAACTCATTTGACTCCCTTACTAGCCGTGTTTTTAAGACCTTGGGGTGAAGTCCAGCAGGATCCAGATACTTGTCAACCTGTAACAGCAGTTTGTTCAATACCCCTTTCCTGGTGACTGATGTTCTCCATTTCCTGTCTACACCTTTTACTTGATTATTAATAACATCCCCAGTAAGACTGAGGCAGAATGCCTGATGAATATTTTCCATTATTAATTCCCCAGTCAATTTCCATAGGACTAAGATTCATTTTAGCTTTTTAAAGTGTCTGTAGAAACTCTTGTATCTATTTCTATATTTCTGCCTAGGTGCTTTCTCATTCTGGATTTTCCCCTTTTCACATTTTTACTATTCCTTTGTAATTTGTCTGATCTTCTGACCTGCTTCCCATCTTTGTATAATTGTATTTACTTAGAATCATACAGAAGAGTCCCTTTGGTCTGTACTGCCAACGTTTCATATGCTCACTCTCAGTTTTAGTTAACAACAGATGTTTGGCCTACTCCTTAGTTTTTTTGCTTTTGGAATATATTTGGTATTCTGAAATGCCCCTTTTAAATGTCTGCCACTGCATTTCTATTAATCTACCCTGTAACCTAATTTGTTGTATTAATTTTTTACTTCCTCTACTTTGCATGTCCTCAAATTGTCCTTTTATCTAGGTTTAGAATACTAGTCTTGGAGCCTCTCCTTCCCACCTCAAGGTGAATGCAGTCATTTTATGGTCATTGCTACTTAGCTTTGCATTCACCTGAGATTATTAATGCTATCTCATTGAACGATACCAGGTCTAATATAGCCTTCTAGTTAGCTGCAAAGCATTTTGTTCTAAGAAACTATCCCAAAAACATTGAATTCCTTATCTAGGCTACCTTTCCTCATTTAAATTTTCCAATCTCTATGTAGATTAAATGCCTCTATGACTATCACTTTATACTTGTAACACCCTCCTCCCATTATTTATTCCTGTATGTTCTGGCCTACTTCATTATTTCCATACGTCGCTCCGCTTAGTAAGTTCTTGCCTTTGTCATTTGTCACTCTTACGTGAACTGTTTCTATTTTCCAGTGCCCTGAACTTGGGTGATCCCTTTCTACTGTGCTAATTCCGTCATTAATTAACAGAGCAAACCATTAACATTCCACAACACTAAGTATCTTGTAGAAACCTGCTTTCTGGTTGGAATGTTAGTCGAATTCAGATATAGAGCCTTTAATTTTGTCCTCCTTTATTATATCTGTATCTTCTAGCCTTCTGGTACACTTTAGATTTGTAGTCATCTCCCATAATCCAGAGGTTCTTACCTTTTTTGTGATCCTGCTTAATTTGGTGTCAAACTCCTCATAGGAATAATGCAGAGCCTTTTTTATTCTGGTCTTTGTTTGCATCTACCTAGATTATGATGAGTGGATTCTCCCATCCCAGTTAAAGTTCCTGTTCAGTCCAGAACAGAGAGCATAGCCTTCTGGACACATGCTGTTTGCTATTGAGGATCGTAGCAATCACCCCTCAATTTCCTGTCCCTCCCTACCACTACATTCCTTTTCACTTTGTCTACTCAAATAGCTACTTGTACCATGGTCAGTTAGCTCATCCACCTCGAAGCCCCTGGCCACATTTTAAATGGGCTGAAAAGGCTTCGAACCTGTTTGACAATTTCAAAGACTGAGCCTCATCCTCCATCCCTTACCTTGCTTATTTGTACTCCTGTACACCTCTGTCTCTGACTGTTGACCAAATCAGGTGACCCTATCCCAAGTGATATAACTGCATCCGAGCTGAAAGGTAACTTTCCTCCATCCTGATGTGTTATCAAGCTCTGGAAAACTGAGCTGTACTCTTGCTGCAAGCACTGAGTATGGACATGTTTGATCAGGATCACATTGGCATCCAGGAGCTCCCTGCAGCTGTAACACATCATTTTTCCTGGACCCTTTTAAGGTGCTTAATTAATTACATAATTATTTTATTTGGTTGTTTTCTTTTGTTTTATTAAACCTACCTACATTTCTATTCCTAAAGTTCAAAACAATAACCATTGATCTTAAGTACTGAATATAATTCAATTTGTCCTTGCCTCCTCTTTACAGGAAAGAAAACTTGTTGAATGAGTTAGAATTCCTGGTCCAACAGCACCTGAAAGGGATTGCTAAACTCCAAAATGTGCTCAAGGAGAAGATTAATGGCTTAGATTCTGCCATAAAAAATTTAGAGCAGTCTAAATCGAAACGTCTCATGACATGTTGTCATTCACACCAGGTAAGAATTGGATATAAAAGGTATGTAAAGTGCGTTATGGAAGAATATTTCATTTCTAAAATACCATGAACTGGAACATTGCCTCAGGAGCTTATAGCCCAGTGACCTAAATGTGTATTTTACCAGTTTCAAAATCATCCCAACCTCCTGGCCTCATCCCTGCCTCCTTGACCTGACACAACCTATCCATCTTCTCTCCCACCTAATCTGCGTCTCCTACCTCACTGACCAATCCCCACCACTCCCTACCCGCACTCACCTATCACCATCCCACATACTTTCCCCAGCCCCACCCCTCTTCTCTTTATTTATTTGAGCCCCCTTCCCCCTACCCCATTTCTGAAGAACGATCCCGACCCGAAATGTTCCTGCTCCTCTGCTGCCTGGCCTGCTGTGTTCCTCCAGCTCCACACCGATCTAATTTCAGTTCAGACTTGGTTTTGGTCGTTGATTTTGTGATTTTTGGTTTAACATGCCTTGTACAAAAACTACCTAATCTCTCTATCTTCAGTTTTTCTGCTTTGGATTGATTAGCATGAATACAAAAATACATGTGCATAAGCCCAGTGACATCAATTAGGGATAGACCACCCCTGAAGCATAAATGGTTAATGTCACTACTTTCTATGTTTTAATGTCACATTGGCTGTGTGTGCGCAGATGGCCCTACTGAGGCCAAAGTTCCAGGAGTGGGGTCAAAGGTTGCAGTCACGATGCTGGCTGTTCAGTTGCACAGTTCCTCGTGGTGGGCAAGAGTATGATTGCAATTCTGGGCTGAATTTGAACTTTGGGAATGTGTCCTAGCTGACATCACTGACGACTTTGCCTCCACTTCAGCAAATGCCCGAGGGCTGGCTCAGTAGACTTTCCTCCCTGTCGGAAGGCAACAGCATCAGTTGCTTGGCAGTGTTATACGTGGAATTTCAGCACCTGTGTGCTCCTTGCTTATTTTGAGGTGGCATTCTTATGAAACGGCCTTTGTTTTCATTTTATTTCCTGTATTTTAATTTCAGATTATTGAAAAATTGAAATGCTTAGATCAAGTAAATAACATTGTAGAGACCCTAGAATTGAGAACTGATCTGAGGTAAGCACTTGCTTTAGTTTGAACTCTCATTATTGATTCAACAAGAAAAAAAATCACACTTTCTCTGATTTTATGATGGTGTTAAGTAAGCAATGAGGATAGCAATTAAAGATTGCATAATATGTCTAAGTCTGGATGTAAAGTTCCTGTGGCATTGGTGCTTCTTCTCAATGTTGGAGAAGAGGACAGGAGGTTTTTAATTTTTTTTTTCATGAGGTGTTGTCTAGCCCATCCCCAACTGTGCTTGATCGACAAACCATGTTCTTGCAGTTTCTGTGATGTAGGTATATCTACAAAGTGTTATTTAACATAGATTTTAGTGCAGCTGTGATGAAGGAATTGAGTGAGAGTTCAAAATCGGGATGGCTTGTGATTTGGGGTACTTTCAGGTGGTGGTGGTCCTGTGTGCTTTCCACCCAGGTCCTTCTGGTTGATAGAAGGTTTGTTCGTGGCAAATATGGTGCTTATTGAGACGACAACTTTGTTCTGGATAGTTTTGAAATTCGAAAAGGTACTACAGCACATTCTGTCACGCGTAGCAAAGACCTGTCCTGGCTGCTGCCTCTGACTCCCCATGATTAGAGTGTCAGATTTTTATAAAGTGACTCCAATATTATTCTCACTGTCCCATGACTTGCTATTGTAAAGCCCCCCCCCCCCCAATAAATTTTATTCTATTTGTTGCCACCTTCAAATTTCATACGCATGTTAAAACACCTTTTAGAACATGGTGTATGTGTCGTTTACTGACCAGTGACCTGGCTCAGAATAAGTTAGACTTAACCTTTTTGAACCTGCTGTTATATTGGCACAATGCTGTTAATTTTAACTTCATTATTCATGCTGTAGAGGGAAGTAGATAAGTGTCCAAACTGTGATAACTGTATAGATTGACTTGTCTCAACTCCAAACACTAAAAGCTTATATTGTACAAAAATGAGAGAATGAGGTCCTATGCCAAACTAAGTTCAGTTACCTGCCAATATTTGCCTACAAAGTTCACAGCAACTTCTTTCTTTCTTCTTTTGGTACTAGTCTCTGAGGGTGGCCATTACGAATGGAATTATATTCCATTTGAGAAGAGGGAGTGGAAATGGGGAAAGGGAAGAATTATTTTCAGATTCCACTGATAATGTTGATGTTTACTTTTATTTTTACTTCAGCCTTCAGATCCAATCTGGAGTAATAATGATGGGGCTTGCAAATTTAGGAAGAATTGAATTGGGATCAGAAAAGTAAGTAGCTGCATTATAATATTGTGAATGTATTTGTGTATTAATCATTGTGTGCTGTGGATCTGAAGTGTGTATATATAATCTCAGGGAAGTGATTCATTGCAGATAAATTTGAGGTAGTATATTCTACTGGGAAGGATAGAAGGATCACTTGTTACTTGAAATGTAACACTCGGTGAAGTAGAGGGACACTATCTGTAATCCTTCGGACAAATTTAAACTGCAGGTTAACAAGGCTATTAAAATAAAAGCAAAGACAAGGCTTTATTTTGACAGCATTGAATTCATAAATAGGGAATTTATGCTAAACCTTTACCACGTCGTGGCTCACCTATGCTTGATGAGCATGGAGTTGTGGTCACCATGTTATAAAAACCAAAGATAAAGTGTATGTAGACCCAGAGGACCGTAGGACTGCTCTTACGTTGGAGAGAGACGATTGGTGGTGAGTTTTATCTGGGGTTCAAAATACCTCAGGCAAGGGGTAAGGTTGAGGAGCAGGGACCGTTCGTGGTAACCTCAACCAGGGTGGAAACTGGAGAGAGTATGAAGAGAATTTGCAAGGATGAAGCAGGAACTTACTTCCTGATTGTAACCTCCTATCTGGTAACTACACAACACACAGTATCTTTTTAACTAAGTAGTTGTATGACTAGCTGGTTAGATTGTACCATTTGGTTAGAATGTTTTGTTCTGCATTAGTGGCAGCATTCTCCTCTTGTGTCATTGATCTGGCAAGTGGAAGTTGTTGAGGTGATATCCACCATTTGCTCGAGAGGACCACCTGAGTTTCTTATCGATTTATTGGTACTTTCTGTGGGATCCAGACTCTCTGGAAGATCACCCATGTTGGGGTCTAGGTCGGTCAGGTCTCCAGGAGTTGTTAGATTGGCAACACTTTTTTTTTTTGTTACTTCATTTGCCAATAGCTATGCGATTCTTTTTGGTACTTCTCTCTCTGGCCTCTTGAATGCCATCTTGAACATGTGGCATTAATAACAATATATAGTGGCTGGTGTAGCTCTTGGCAATACCAGAAATGTCTCAAGGATCCTGCTTACAAAGTTGCATCCTCGATCAGTGTGAATCCAACATTGGGGCACTGAAATGCACAAACCAGCCACCTATTAAGTGTTGGTATAGTTGAGGGTATTTGGCAATTGGTGGTAATGGCCAGTGATTGAGGTGATGACATCTGAGTAGAGAACATGTTTTACTGCTTTACTTCTGGGGTCAAGGATCCTTAAATTGCAAGGACCTCCAGAGATCTCTTAAATAGTGATCCAGTGTTGAAGTTGCTTCCCAGCTTTGACAAAGCAGTGACACAACTTTGGCATTCACCAATGCTACTGCCTTCCCACATATGTAATGTCACTGGGCTAGTAATCTAGAACCCCATGCTAATGTTGTGGGGACATTGTTTTGAATCCTACCATGGCAGATGGTGAAATTTAAATTTAATGAAAAGGTAGGCTAATGTAACTATCGATTGTCTTAAAAATCTATCTGGTTTGCTAATGCTCTTTAGGGAAAGAAACTTGCTATCTTCACCTAGTTTTGACCCACACCAGTATGTTGACTTGTAATTAGGCTATAAATGTGGGCCTGTTCAATTGTGCCCATATTCCATGATGATTAAACAAATATCAGCAACTATTCCAAGTCATGACATCTCTTTCTGATCAAGTGCAGTCATTCTTTCCGGAAACTTGGCCTCCTGTTTGATCGTGAGCTGCTACCAGCAGTTGACACTTGTCTCTTTGCAAGAAATGTGTCACTTTGCCCCTTTTATTATTCATTCACGGGATGAGGGTGTTACTGGGTAGGCAGCATTTATTGCCCATCCCAGAGGGCAGTTCAGAGTCAACTCCATTGCTGTATGTCTGGAGTCACATGTAGGCCAGCCCAGATAATGATGACAGTTTACTTCCTTAAAAGACATTAGTAAACCCGATGGGTCTTTCCAACAGTGGGTTCATGGGCATCATTAAACTTAATTCTAGATATTTATTGAATTTAAATTCCACCATCTGCCATGGTGGGATTTGAACCTGGGTCCCCAGAACATTATCTGGGTCTCTGGATTAACAGTATAGCAATTAATACGAATAGGCCATCACTTTCCCTCATTGTCATAAACCAATAGAGAATTCCATCATCCTCCCTGATCCTCGTCTTATGCCTGTTTGGACCCCCTCATTAGGTGATAGTGGATTGGTGGATGCTGGGCTTTCTATTAGTATTGTAGTCTACTGATATCAACTAGCTGATGCTGACTGTGGATACCTTTTTTGAGAAGGGTGGCAAGACTTAGCTCTACCTTCTTGTGCCTGTTTTGGATCTCAGTCATAAGTGCATCAGAGAGTCGCTGCTGAATCTTAGTATGGATGTCATTGTAGATCATGATTGCAATGCTGCCTTTGACTAGGGGCATTGTGTCAGCTATAGCCCCCTCTAACTGGGCAGGGGTGGGTTCCTTCTCGTGGACCTTCTGATTTAAGGGTATCAGCATTTGCAAAACTTGTCACTAGATGTGTACCAAATTTGGAACCAAATTGAGTTCAGTAAACCATTGCATGAGAATGCTTGGAAGCGACTGAATGGACTGTAGCCAATACCTGCTTCAGTCTCTGCACTGATCAGAATGCCTCTGAACGTCTGGGAAATGGCTCACTTGGAAGCTAGCAGTTCAGGGTTTCCCACACTGGAGTAATTCTGCATGTTTCTGTCATTCAGCTTGAGACTCCAACTGACGTAAGATATACACGTTTTGCCTTTGAACTTGTGACAAGCACTGCTCCAAGATTTTGGCTTTGGTTTCCAGTGTGATGGGGAAAAGGACATCGGAATAGTCCAGGACAGATGATAGGACAAGTTTCTTCTTGAGGGTGCAAAAGGAGTCTTTTATATTCTGGGGTTGAAGTGGGTTAGGGTAGTGTCTAGTCTTTCACGGGTCTCAAGTGTTGAGTTGAAGACAATTGCATTAAGATCCCAAAAAACATTCATGATATGCATGAAGGTGGTAGGGCCATGAGAGCCAAGATACAATTCTTGTGTACTTGTAAACTCCCCTGGAGTCATTCCAGAATGCTGCCTTTTCAGGGTCTTGCTCACTACTGAGTAGCTAGTTGTACCCTGCACCAAATACTTACTCAGTACGAGGAAGAGGATAGACATCCTTCGGAGTCTTTGAATGCTCTTAATTGACATCTTCATTTTTGACTGTCGTCTTCATGGGGATTCTGAGGGAGGTGTACAGACTTGATGACTTTTTAATGAACACCTGGCCCAAAGATTTCTGCAGGTAGTCATGGAACTCTGATTAGGTGGGATCTGTTATTAAGGAACTTTTGCTAGATGGTCACCATTAGCAAAATCCTGTGGCTCACAAGGACACCAGTATCTGATGGTATGGTGTTACTGAAAGTTGCCCCTTTCTTTGAGAGGAGTAGAAGCAGTCTGCATCTTCTGGGTGTCCTCCAGCCCAGCAATGTCCTTCTCTTGAAAGGTGTTTAGGTTAGTCCATTGCTACAACAGTGACAGCTTTTTTTAAAATGCATTTCCGGGAATGGGAGCTTCAATTGCTGGTCTTTATTTAACTATTTATTGCCCTGAAGAACGCGGTGTTGAACTACTTCCATAACCCACTGAAGTCGGTTTGGTGTAAGTAGACCCAAAATGATAAGGAGAGAATTCCAGAATTTTGACCCAGTGACAATGAAGGAACGGTGGTACATTTCCATGTCAGGATAATGAGTAGCTTAGAAAGGGAACTTGCAGGTGGTGGTGTTCCCTTGTATCTGCTACCCATGCCCTTCTAGATGAAAGTGGATGTAGATTTGGAAGGTGCTGTCTAAGGAGCTATGGTGAATTTCTGCAGTGTGTCTACTAGCTTGTACACACTGCTGCTACTCTGTTTCGGTGGTGGAGGGAATGAATGTTGAGGATGTACCAGTGAAGCAGGTTGCTTTGTTCTGAATGGTGTCCAGTTTCTTTTGTTGGAATTACACTTATCCAGGCAAATGTGGATTACTCCACTTCAGACCTGTCTTGTGAAGAGGTTTTGCGAAGTTGGGAAGTGAGCTATAGGCTACAGGGTTTCTACCTTCTGACCCACTCTTCCATTTAAATTGCTACTCCAGTTCAGTTCCTGGTCGATGGTAACTGCCTGAATGTTGATACTGGGGCATTCAGCAGTGGTAATACCATTGTATGCCAAGGGATGATGGATAGATGATGGAGATGGTCTTTGCCTGGCAATTGTATGGATTAAATGCTACTTGCAAATTGTCAGCTGAATATCATTCAGGTCTTGCTGTATTTGGAAATGAGATACTCAAGTATCTTAGTCATGAATGGTTTAAGGACACTTGTGGCGATTCTCAGTTGAAGGTGAACAGCTTTGCTGAAATTGGCAGTTTGCATTGATACCCGACCCTTTCTATCACAGCTTCTGAAGTTACACCAAGTAGGAGCTCTTTTACATGTGACAAGTGATATTCCAGCAAGCTGATCTCAGTCAGTTCAAGATGACTGGCATGAGCCTTCATGAACAGTGCTGCAGGCAGAGTAAAGACCAGCCTGATTTCCTGCTCTTCAAATATTTCAGGCCCTAATGTGTAGGGTGAAGCACCATGAGAGCACAGAAAAATCTAAGACTTCTGAACTCAATCTGCCAAACTCATAATTTACAGCTCGTACAATTGACCATGCATGCTTTCCCGAGACACGTATTTTTTCCTGTAATAGTTTGGACCCCAATTGTACGGGTATTTTCAACTGTCTTTCTTCTACGAGAGTATTGACTTGGTTTATGAAAAGTATGATTGAGGGCAGATAGCAGAGCTTGATGTAGTCATGATAAAGGATACCAAACCTTACAAAGTGGAGACTTGGATGAGGGAAGACACATTGATCAGTCATACCCTGCAGCAAAGATAAAAGGTACTGCAGATGCTGGAGAATGTGAGATAACAAGGTGTGGGGCTGGATGAACACAGCAGGCCAAGCAGCATCATAGGAGCAGGAAAGCTTGACGTTTCGGGCCTAGACCCTTCATCAGAAATGGGGGAGGGGAAGAGGGTTCTGAAATAAATAGGGAGAGGCGGATAGAGGAGAGGAGAGGTGGAGAGGAGGCAGACAAGTCGAAGGGGCGGGGATGGAGCCAGTAAAGGTGAGTGTAGGTGGGGGGGGTAGGGAGGACGGACAGGTCAAGGGGGCAGGATGAGGTTAGTAGATAGGA
>JAHRHZ010000264.1:24349812-24368026 GCA_024137785.1 Ginglymostoma cirratum
CCATTGGGCTGCAGGGTTCCCAGGCTGAATATGATTTGCTGTTCCTGTAGCCTTCGGGTGGCATCACTGTGGCATTGCAGGAGGCCCAAGATGGACATGTCGTCTGCGGAATGGGAGGGGGAGTTGAAATGGTTCGCGACTGGGAGGTGCAGTTGTTTGTTGCAAACTGAGCGCAGGTGTTCTGCAAAGCGGTCCCCAAGCCTCCACTTGGTTTCCCCAATGTAGAGGGAGCCACAACGGGTACAGCGGATGCAGTATACCACATTGGCAGATGCGCAGGTGAACATCTGCCTGATGTGGAAAGTCTTCTTGGGGCCTGGGATTGGGGTGAGGGAGGAGGTGTGGGGACAGGTGTAGCACTTCCTGCGGTTGCAGGGAAAAGTACCAGGTGTGGTGGGGCTGGAGGGGAGTGTGGAGCGGACAAGGGAGTCGCGGAGGGAGTGGTCCCTCCGGAAAGCAGACAATGGTGGGGAGGGGAAAATGTCTTTGGTGGTGGGGTCAGATTGCAGATGGCGGAAGTATCGGAGGATGATGCGTTGGATCTGGAGGTTGGTAGGGTGGTACGTGAGGACGAGGGGGATTCTTTTTTGGTTGTTATTGCGGAGACGGGGTGTGAGGGATGAGTTACGGGAAATGCGGGACGCACGGTCGAGGGCGTTCTCGACCACTGGGGGGGTGGGTGGGAGTTGCGGTCCTTGAAGAATGAGGACATCTGAGATGTGCGGGAGTGGAATGTCTCATCCTGGGAGCAGATGCGGCGGAGGCAAAGGAATAGGGGATGGCATTTTTGCAGGAAGGTGGGTGGGAGGAGGTGTATTCCAGGTAGCTGTGGGAGTCAGTGGGCTTGAAATGGACATCGGTTTCTAGGTGGTTACCCGCGATGGAGACAGAGGTGTCCGGGAAGGAGAGAGAAGTGTTGGAGATGGTCCAGGTGAACTTCAGGTTGGGGTGGAAGGTATTGGTGAAGTGCAAGAACTGTTCGAGGTCCTCGTGGAAGCACGAGGCGGCGCCGATACAGTCGTCAATGTAACGGAGGAAGGAGGAACCGCTCGCGCTTGGATATTGAGCAGTTTTTCTGCCGCCTCCGCCTCCACGCTTACTTCTCCAACCGTGAATCTAACCCTCCCTCTACTGACCCCTTCTCCCGCCTCCAACACAAGCCCTCCTCCTGGACACCACCCCAAGGCCTCCTACCCTTCCTCGACCTCTTCATCTCCAACTGCCATCGAGACATCAATCGCCTCAACCACTCTACCCCTCTCAAACACTCCAACCTCTCCACCACAGAACATGCAGACCTCCGCTCCAATCCCAACCTCACCATAAAACCCGCGGACAAGGGAGGTGCAGTCGTAGTATGGCGCGCTGACCTCTGCATCGCTGAGGCCAGGTGCCAACTCTCCGACACCACCACCTACCGCCCCCTGGATCATGACCCCACCCCCGAGCACCAAACCATCATCTCCCAAACCATCCACAAACTCATCACCTCAAGTGACCTCCCACCCACTGCCTCCAACCTCATCGTTCCCCGACCCCGCACCGCCCGCTTCTGTCTCCTTCCCAGAATCCACAAACCTGAATGCCCTGGTCGACCCATTGTCTCCACCTGCTCCTGCCCCACCGAACTCCTGTCCACCTACCTAGACTCCACTTTCACCCCCTTGGTCCAGAAACTCCCTACCTTCGTCCATGACACCACCCACTCCCTCCACCTCCTCCAGAACTTCCAATTCCCCGGTCCCCAACACCTCATTTTCACTATGGACGTCCAGTCCCTATACACCTGTATTCCCCACGCAGATAGCCGAAAGGCCCTCCGCTTCTTCCTGTCCCGCAAAACTGACCAGTCCCCCTCCACCGACACCCTCATCCGCTTAGCCGAACTCGTCCTCACCCTCAACAACTTCTCTTTCAATTCCTCCCACTTTCTACAGACAAAGAGGGTGGCCATGGGTACCCGCACGGGCCCAAGCTATGCCTGGGTCTTTGTAGGTTACATGGAACAATCCCTCTTCCGTACCTACACTGGCCCTAAACCCCACCTCTTCCTCCGTTACATTGGTGACTGTATCGGCGCCGCCTCGTGCTCCCACGAGGACCTCGAACAGTTCATCCACTTCATCAACACCTTCCACCCCAACCTGAAGTTCACCTGGACCATCTCCAACACTTCTCTCTCCTTCCTGGACCTCTCTGTCTCCATTGCGCGTAACCACCTAGAAACCGATGTCCATTTCAAGCCGACTGACTCCCACAGCTACCTGGAATACACCTCCTCCCACCCACCTTCCTGCAAAAATGCCATCCCCTATTCCCAATTCCTTTGCCTCCGCCCCATCTGCTCCCAGGATGAGACATTCCACTCCCGCACATCTCAGATGTCCTCATTCTTCAAGGACCGCAACTCCTCTTGCCCCCCCGCGCACGCGCACGCGCACACACAGGTCGAGAACGCCCTCGACCGTGTGTCCCGCATTTCCCGTAACTCATCCCTCACACCCCGCCTCCGCAATAATAACCAAAAAAGAATCCCCCTCGTCCTCACGTACCACCCCACCAACCTCCAGATCCAACGCATCATCCTCCGACACTTCCGCCATCTGCAATCTGACCCCACCACCAAAGACATTTTCCCCTCCCCACCCTTGTCTGCTTTCTGGAGGGACCACTCCCTCCGCGACTCCCATGTCTGCTCCACACTCCCCTCCAGCCCCACCACACCTGGCACTTTTCCCTGCAACCGCAGGAAGTGCTACACCTGCCCCCACACCACCTCCCTCACCCCAATCCCAGGCCCCAAAAAGACTTTCCACATCAGGCAGATGTTCACCTGCACATCTGCCGATGTGGTATACTGCATCCGCTGTACCCGTTGTGGCTCCCTCTACATTGGGGAAACCAAGCGGAGGCTTGGGGACCGCTTTGCAGAACAACTGCACCTCCCAGTCGCGAACCATTTCAACTCCCCCTCCCATTCCTCAGACGACATGTCCATCTTGGGCCTCCTGCAATGCCACAGTGATGCCACCCGAAGGCTGCAGGAACAGCAAATCATGTTCAGCCTGGGAACCCTGCAGCCCAATGGTATCAATGTGGACTTCACAAGCTTCAAAATCTCCCCTCCCCCAACCGCATCCCAAAACCAGCCCAGCTCATCTCCGCCTCCCTAACCTGTCCTTCCTCTCACCTATCCCCCACCCCCATCTCCTATCTACTAACCTCATCCTGCCCCCTTGACCTGTCCGTTCTCCCTGGACTGACCTATCTCCTCCCTACCCCCCTACCTACACTCACCTTTACTGGCTCCATCCCCGCCCCTTCGACTTGTCTGCCTCCTCTGCACCTATCCTCTCCTCTATCCATCTTCTATCTGCCTCTCCCTCTCTCCCTATTTATTTCAGAGCCCTCTTCCCCTCCCCCATTTCTGATGAAGGGTCTAGGCCCGAAACGTCAAGCATTCCTGCTCCTATGATGCTGCTTGGCCTGCTGTGTTCATCCAGCCCCACACCTTGTTACCCTGCAGCAAGATGCTTTTGGAAAAATTGTTGAGTAATAGTTGACAGCTCTGCTCCTTGACACATTTTACACTTGCTGTAGGCAACTTCCTATAGCTGTATATAAGACCAAGTTTCTGCTTGAAGGAATTCCCCACCCTGGCTGTATGTGAGAGGCCAAACCAGTTTAACATCTCGTGAGAAGGGGTCTCTGTCTGATGGCCATGATGGTTTTCGTTGTCAAAAGCAGTCTCACTTGAAATCCCGACCCTGTCACAATTTCAACATAACTTTGGAGCATCTGATAGGTTTAATCTGCTGCCAGGGTTATAGTGGAGACAGTACAGATTTGGTGCTTGGTGTACTACTTGTTCTTCTGCCTGTATTGAGATCTGCATCCTTATCCACGCTAACAGTCATCCTGCTGCTGATGGGCACTTTTTTGGTCTTGGGAGTTGAATGTTTTTCCATGATCTAGATGTTGTGATCACATGCTTCAAAATCAGACAATTGAGGGTTGTCTCTCGAGCCGTCTCCAACACCATCTGGACACTTCCATCCTTCACCTCTTCAACAAGGTGGCCCTTTTAGCTTGTAAGTCTCCAGTCAGTTTGAGGGAAGAATCTCGGAAGAGAATGTGATTGTGTTCCTGGAGCTGGTGAAGGTATTCCAGAGACTTTTTGATTGTGTTGGTAAAACCTGTAGTGGCAGGGATTTGCTGCTGTCCTCAAAAGCCGTTTGTCAGTACTTAGTAGATCTGTAGACTGACTTGCTCATGCTTAACTCTTAGTATTTTCTGGTTTGAGCTTTTCTGCAAAGATGTTCTGTCGTGAGCTCTGCCTGTTTTGATTGTGGTGACGCTCCTGGCTGCGATAACCTCAGTTCGGTCTCCAGTCACTGTATCATCGGGGTTTCTCCAGTCTTCCCCCAGATATGTCCAGCTTCCTTCTCCAGTGACAAGTGAATATTCAACTGTGGGAACTGCTGCTTCCTGCAGCAACAAGGGAAAATATGTGAGGGAATGTCTGCCTGGGTTTGGCCTTGAGGTTTGATTTTTCACCACCAGCTTCCAGTAATACCAACAAAACTTTGGCTTCCCTCCTGAACCTTGCCAATTTCAACTTCTCCATCTGTTCCATCACAACCAGGCACCTTTTTCAACTGTGTCTGCAATGACCAGATGCTTGTGCTCTGAAATCCTGCTGATAACAGCAGAAATGTAATGAGAACCTAAAGCACACTGCTTCATAATCTTTGGGCCATTTGTACTTTATTTTTCTACAGTTATCGTGGCTTTACAAATATGTAAGGAAATTAAGGGTAAATTAGGAAATAGTATGTATGCAGAATTAAGTCTGTAAGTTCCCACCTAGTGAAGAAAATTCTTTATCTTTCCCTGTTTGAGGCCTGTTTCTGATAAACAAACCCTTTCGTCCAGAGAGATTTGGCTCCACTGACTGAGCTCTCCTACTCACTGACCTTGCTCGCCATTGTGACGTGCAGCTAGGTGCCCCGTTAGAAGTCAAAGAGCTCTTCAAATTCCTGAAGTCAATCTGGAAAGAGGACATAGCAAGACCTGCTACATTTTCCTCCCATTTCAACAACAATGACTCCCCACTGGCATGCAGAACATTGAAGGTGGTCAGGTTATCTAGCAAAAAATTAGATTTTTATAAAACGTCTATCAGAATTAAAACGCACTAAGAATATGATAATTGCTAGTGCATAGATAATCGTCAAAATGCACAGAAAACCAACTTTTTCCACTATTTTTAGTTGATTTTTTTAAAAAAGGCAGATTATAACAGATCCCTCATGCTATCTTGTACAGTATAATTCTAATTATATTGACAATATTATAAGAAACATTCAAATGTTAACTGTTGCAATGTTAAATGTATCAACACGTAACTTTTTGTACCATAATCCAAGCATATGGTGAGATGCTGCCCATTAATATTTCTGTCAAAGAAATAGCAGGAGTGTTGTGGGTCCTCTAGACTGAGGAATAAGTTTGGAATTAGATGTGAACCACTTTCTTACCATAACTGATATCATTTGATTCCCTTCTTGCCCAAAAATGAGTTAATTTCAGTCGTGCCTGTACTCACTCATTGACTGAACTTCTTTTGACTGAACTTCTATAACTTCTTGGAGTAGAGAATTCCGAAGAGTTTCACTTCTCTAGGCAAAGACATTTCTCTGGTTTTAAAAACACCAAAAGAACTTTGGATGCTGTAAATCAGGAACAAAAACAAAGTTGTTGGAAAAGCTCAGCAGGTCCGGCAGCCTCAGTGAAGGAAGGAACAGAGTTAGCGTTTCAGCTCAGGTGACCCTTCCTCAGAACTGTTTGACATTTCTCTGGGTGTTGGGCCAAAAGCTGGCTGTTCTCTTGACACTATACCTTCTAGTTCTGCATTCTCAAGATCAGGAACATTGTCTCTCAACATTTTACCCAATGAAGTCCTTTTACAGTTGAGCTCTGAATCTTTTGTTTTCAATGAGATTGTCCGCTCCACTCAGATTCTTTGCATTGGACAGCTGCCTTGTCTCAAGAATTGGTCAACTTTTCATTGAACATCCTCTAAGATACATTCTTACGTTGTTTTTTTTTCCTCCCATTTTTCACTGTTTACAGGTTTATTGCTTCAAGGATAGAAAAATTGCAAAACGAATTTGGGAAAATTACAGAACAGAATGGCTCACATGGGGGAGAACAACATTTTGCAAGCTGCAGAATTGAATCTTATGAGAAAAAACAGAAAGTGGATTCTTTAATGTACCATGATATGAATGTTTCTCAGCTGGGCACTAGCCCAAAACTATGGGAAAGTTCTTCATTGTGCTGTCAGAACAGATTATCCATTTTAAGTAAAGATGCAGATGTTATTGTTGAAGAAATATTTGAAGATGCCAACACAAGTATGTATCATTGATTTACTTTTTATAGGAACCTAGCTTTATTATAGGACACTGTTTCTTCAATGTGAAAATATCCATTTCCAATATATTAATAAGCTCCTAAAGGCTATTTCCCGAATGATATTGAACACTTGCTTTTCTTGTTGATCTTTTAGTTTATGTTGAATAAGAAAATAGAAAAATGAATCACTTATGATTGAATGAAAGGAAATGTTGCGGTTGTTCCAACTCTAGTGAAATTTAGTTACTCAATCACATTGAACATAGACTCGACAAACTTAAGGATAAGAGCATAAGTCCAGATAGAATGCACCTGCAAATTTTCAAATAAATTGAGGAGATACAAAATACATAATGCATACAAATTTGGTCAGAAGAGAATGTAAGCACAGGACCAAGGAGTTATGCTTTCTGTTCATATCTTCAATGTGTGAAGAAGCACTGAACTAAGTTATTTAGCCTAATACTTAAAAAGTCGAAACAGATCATTGTGGATACTGGAAGTCTGAAATAAAAAATAGGAAATGCTGGAATTAAACTGCAAGTTTCTCAGTATCTGTGGAAAGACAAAACTTGTGTTCATGTTTTGAGTCAGTCCTTGTCAGAACTGAAAAGTTTAAAATGCTAATAGATACTGTTGGAGCAGGAGGAAATAAGGGAAGAATTGAAGTTGTCTGTGATAGGATGTAGTTTGGAGAGGTTACATGATGATGAGAATCATGGTGAAGGGCAAAGGAGTTGGTCATGCGAAAAGGAAGAAATGGCTGCATCCAGAGAGAATGTGAATGATAAAGCTAAGTTATCAGGTGCTCTGCAGAACCAAATCACTTTTTATTTTCCAAAAGACTTTTAAATATTGAAATCATTTGGCTACAATTTCATCTTGCCTACTGGTTTGACAAGAATCCTGTACTGCTTCTACTGAGGAAAATTTAACAGGATTAAGTTTCCCCCAGGCCCTTGGCTTTACTGAAGTTTAAGACCCTAGAGGTTAGAAATCCAGCCTGTCAAGAATAATTGGTTAGTTAGTGATTTGCTGGCAGTGAGATTGTTCATGGTGGCTGTAGCTACTACATCCAAGGAAAGCCTAGAATTGTTGAGGGACCCAAGCCACATGGGGGTCACCAGGGTAGAAGTTGGTTTTTTTTAGCAGCTAATGCTGCCTTCTCCGCTCCCCCCCCACCCCGCCAAAAAAAATGTTGCTGGGTGTTTTGATCAGCCATGATGCCTTTGAACTGATTGCTACTTTGAAGTTTCTGTAATCTTCCAGATTTTTATGTAGCATATACCTATTTTCATTCTAACCAATCACTTAAACTCTTACGCAGAATGACAATTATATTTCTTGATCTATTCTTTTTAAAGGACTATGAAAGTGACTTAAATCATGCAGAATTATTTTTTGTGCTTTAATCATGTTGCCATCTGTTTATATTTTGGAGGAGGTACTTTCAGAATTTTCATGTTTTTAGTTGTGTCTGGTACTATTGATCAAAATGATCCAAAACAACTTCGACAAGTTTCAAAGAGACAGAAAAAGACTTTTCATAAGAAAAATGTTTCAGACACCAACTTTGGCTGTTGTGCAGGTAGGATTTTGGGTATGTGTACTCTATCTTCTCTAATGTATTTAAATAAAACAAGCAATTTTATGAACTATTGTACTTTAGGTTTTCAGGGATTGGTTTCGGTGAGTCATGTGATTAGTCCATGCCATTTCTACATCCTAAAGTCTTCAGAGAAAAAGAAAGCTATTGTCTTGGCAGCAGAAGCTGACAATCTCTCTCGTAGTATGGAATTGCAAAAATCTCCAGCAGCTACACTGGAATTTGGTAACTATAATATTAGTATTAGTTACAATTTGAAATCCTTTTTTAAAAGGTTGAAAGGTGGAAACTTAACTTTTGGATATTTTGAATATTTATCAGACCTAGATCTTTATAATCCATCGTTTCATATTATTCTGTGTGGCAGTGCTGGCAGAGAGACTAAAGCTTACTTGGAGCTAGTCATTTTGTCAAGTGCTGTCCAGGGCAGTGATGATCAATGGAATTGAGTGTTTCTTCTTTCACCATTGTACTGTAAATAGATATTGACAGTTAATGGAAATCCATAAATATTCAGCTACTGAGGGGTTGATTGTAGGCATTGCTCCCAAGATTACTAGTTCATGATAATCCACATTGAAGCTGTTAAATTAGAATAAGTAGAGTTAAACTATTAACCTGGTTAGTAAATTGGCTAGCTGGAAGATTCTTATGGTGCAGTGGTAATGTACAAACCTCTGAGCCAGAAGTCCCAGGTTCTAGAGGTGTTCATAACTTTTCCAAACAAGTTGATTTAGAAAATATAAATTGGCTAACTGAAGGAGACAAAACATCATGGCATTGACAAGGGATAAGGCTATTTTGGAGTGTGTAATGTCGTAGGATTATTTAGTGATCACAAAATAGAGTATCCAGCGGGGCAAAATGTTTGAAATGTAATAGAAGTTCACACACTTAAATCATAACAGTCTTAAATTTAAAGACGGTTGCCCATAAATATGTGGGATAAGGTCTTGAAAATTGGTGGGGGTGGTGCGGGTGTAGAAATAGATTGAAAGGTATGGGAGTTAGATGTGCAGTGGCAAAAATTTTAAATGATTCATAACTTTCACAGGAAGTAAATTCCTATGAGAAACCAAAGTTTTGTGGGAAGCATTAGTCATCTGGTTGGCAAAACTTACCACTCTACCACCTGGAGGGCAGCAAATGCATTGGAATATCACTACCTGTAAGTTGATTCCAAGTCACGTGCCATCCTGATTTGGGACTGATTGCCATTCCTCCATTGTTGCTGGGACAATGCTGAGCTCCCTCCCGATCACCACTGAGGGTGTATTTACTCCCCATGGACTGAAGTGGCTTCAATAGGCATTCACCCCACCTTCTCGAGGACAAGTAGTGATGGTAATATGTGCTGGCCTAGCTAATGTCACCCACATCCTGTGAATAGAAAAACAAAGGTTAATGATATTAGATCAAAAGAAGTTGCTTTAATAGTTTTAAATAATATTTAGCAAGCCACTGCATTGCTGATTTCTGAAAATCCCACTGTTGATCAAGCTAATAAAAAAACTAATGAGCATAAATTAACGAAGTATAGAAGCATACTTTGTGGGCTATTAAACGTTTTGTGAATAAAAAGAAAGAATAGCAAAAGTACATGATCACTTAGAATATGCAAGCATACAAATGAGAAGCAAGACTGGGCCGTATAGCCCATGCCCCACCATTTATTATGACCCATGGCTGATTTGATTATGACCTGTAATCTACATGCCTGCCTATCAGTGATGAGCTTTCATCTCCATGCTTGCGAAGAATCAATCCACGTTTAAAAATATTCAGAAACTCTGGTTCTTTTTTCAGCAAGGTCTCAAGGCTCTCAACCCTCTTGGAGAACTCTGCCCCCACCACTCCTTGTCTCTGCCTTAATTGGGTGACTTACAGAGAAGGGGAGATGAAATGAAAGAAAATCCCTGATATTCACTTTTTATAAGTAACACTTTGTTAATTTGTTCACTATTAAGGTTAAATAGAAATACTAAAAGAACCGGGAAATTCCCCTCACCTCCTTACTATTCCCTAACTGAACAAAATTCTACTTGTATGCTATTCCAATAAACACAAGTCCCACTTGTATAACCGAAGTAGTAAGAAAAAACATTAACACTTACATTCTGTGCGGACTTGGAGAAACTGTCTTCCAGAATGCTGTACCTTCTCCACTCTCTCCAAGTCATAAACACCTTTCTTCTGGTGATCCTGCTGTCAGAGATTTTTTTTGTGAAGATTCTTAGCGAGAAGTGCCGTGGTACCCCAGATAAGATGGTCCTGTCTTCGAGAGTTTAGCCATTTTTATGTGAGAGCTAGGTGCTTATTTCTCAGATGGCGGTTTGCTGTCACTGGTGTTTTTTCTTCCCCAAAAACACTCTCCTTATGTACCTTGGATGACATCAATTTTCTTACCAAAGCATTGGTCTGAGGTTGTGAAAACCATCAGGTTTAAATTCAGTTGGCTTTCAATCGCTAAGTGCTTGGCTTAATTTAATTGGCTGATTCCAGGTCACTGCCAAAACACCAAAACACTTAAGGTTTCCTGTCACCCAACCAATTGATATGTTTCCATTTTAGAACTGGCTGTACATCTCCTTCAGCTATACACAGACACCCTTTTTTTTTTCCCTCTGTAAATCTCTAACCTTTAGAGCACTTGAAGGAACTGCACACCAGTCGTTTCCCCCCCCCACCTCCGTGCTGGAAAAATCTTAACACCCTTATCACAAGATAGGTTCCACCAGCTCCACACTGTAACATCTTCCATCTTTCCTAATGTGCATTTGTTTTCCTCTTCTGCAAATTGAACTAGCAGGCTGTAGAGGTCAAATGACCACCTCCTGTTTCTATTTTTTTTTATGGACTTAATTCATCTTATTCCCCTGGCTATGAACTGTCTCTACATGTCTGTAAAGCCAGGAATTTTTTTTTCTAATCTCTATCTCCTGATACAGAATAGGGCTGTGAAGTACTGCTTTTCCTCTGTCTCCTAACTCAATTTCTGATCTCACTATTGTTCTTTACATTTTCCAACTGAATGCTGCTCAGTTAAAATTTGTGTTTTTTAAATAAGTGGGATGCAATGGGGAGGATAAATAAGTCAATGATGAATGACCTTCCTCCACTGTGTCTTCTCTTCTAATCATTGCTTTAGTGTTGCTTAGTTTCTTTTACTAAATCTATTATTTGTTGTAAATTTCAACGTAAATTCAATTTCCTCTTTCAAATACAGGTGAGAGAATTATTGTTAATAGCAACATTTTTCGTGCATGGCGCCGAGGAATTATCACTGAACTGGTGCTACAAGGAAAAATTGATAAAGCTAACAATACGACAAAGTATCGAACATCTGATCTTTCTGCACTCCGAGTGTTCCTGTTGGACTCTGGACATTCTGAAATATTTGTACTTCCAGGGTATTGCAAATTAATGATTTTTGATTAGCTATAGAAATTTTCTGCCCACAAAGCTATTATTTGAAGCTACTGACCGTTTGATACCAGATGCCCTCTTGTGCTTCACCTAGCTGCTATTTGGATGTGAATATATCAGGACTAACAGCCTGATTTGCTTTTAATTATTTTGTTGTGGCGCTAAGCATGATCTTTGACACCATTAAAAACAATTGCCACCCCAATTTTTTTCATTATTAACATGCAGGAATTATGCAGCAAACACTAATTATTGACAGTTGTGAATTCCAATATTTTTCTTGCATCATTCTTGATGCTCTGACTGAAGTCACCTAATCTCGCACAAAACATTAATCAAACCTGGGATTTTCTAATCGGTGTAGATTTGTACTACACTAATCGGGCTATCAGAGTCTAACAACTTTGGCAGCATATTTCTATTTTGTTTCTTCCGAAGAAGTGCATGAGATATTGGTTGGTCATATCAAGAATATATGTAGAAATGTGTGTGCCCAAGTATAGCTTAATTTCAGGTATACTGTATTGGTCAGCAAAAAACAATTTCAGGTTCATATAATTTATCAGTCTTGGTAGCACATTGACCTCTGAATTATAGGGTCCAGGTTCATCCCACTGCATGTCTTGATCTCAAAATACAAGCTGACTCTCCAGTTCTGAGAGAGCATTGCACAGTTGGAGGTGTTGTCTTTTTTACTTGGGAATTAAAGCAGGAACATGTCTGTCTGCTCAGATGGATGTAACACATACAAACCTATATAAACTAGGACTAGAGTAGGCCATTTGACCAGTCTGGCAGCTCCACCATTTCATAATGTGGCTGATCGAATTACAGCAGTATCCACATTCCACCAACCCCCAATAACCCTGGACACTTGAGTCTATCTGCTGCTACCCTTTTAAGTATTCAATGACTGTGCCTCCCCACTTAGTGGGGAGAGTGTTCCAAAGAGTCATGATCTGTGAGAGAGAATTCCTCCTCCGTTCCTTATTTTTAAACTGTGTTCTCTAGAACTAGTATCTCAGCCAAAGGGAGATATCCTTTGAGCAGTCACCCTGTCAAGTCTACTGAAGATCACATCTCACCCTTCTTAGCATCAATGGATACAGGCTGTGTGTTTTGGACCTTCTGTCGTCCGATAGCCTCCCTATTCCAGGAATCAATCAAATTAACCTTCTTTGAACTGCTTCTAATGCCTTTAAATGCCTCCTTAAATAAGACCAAAATTGCACACAGTACTCCAGGTTTGACTTCAGTGACATTTCGCGCAATTGCATAAAAACACTCTTTACTTTGCGATTATCTTGTAATTAACTCTAGCATTCTATTTGCCTTCCTAACCAATTGTTACAATTGAGTATTTAACTTCTTGTGATTCATGTACCAGCACATCCAGACTGCCCAGTCTCTCAATTGTGACTTTTTTCCTCCATTTAAATAATATGGTGTTTTTATATTCATCCTGTAAAAGTGAACAAATTCACATTTTCTCACGTTATACTCCATCTGCCACTTTTCTGCCCACTGTCTCAACCTATCTATGGCCCTTTGCAGACTCCTTTTGACCTCAAACTTAGTATTTAACCTGTACTTATGGCATCAACAAATTTTGCTAACATTTATTTGGTCCCTTCATCCGAGTAACTTTTTTTATAAATTTTAAACAACTGAAACCCCAAAACTGGTACACTTGTTATATCCTGCCAGCCTGGATATGGCCATTTTATGTTCAGCCTCTGTTTCCTATTACTCAACCAAACTTTTATCCATGCTAATATATTGACCATTATGCAATAAGCACACTAGTGGTATGCTTGCCTTTATTCGTCAGTGTATTGAGTATAGGAATTGGGAGGTCGTGTTATGGCTGTACACGACATTGGTTCGGCAACTTGGAGTGTTGTGTGCAATTCTGGCCTCCCTGCTACAGGAATAATGTTGTGAAACTAGAAAGGGTTCAGAAAATATTTAGAAGAATGTTGCCAGGGTTGGATGGTTTGAGCAGTAGGGAGAGACCGAATAGACTGGGGCTATTTTCTCGTTGTCGGAGGCTGAGGGGTGCCCTTTATAGAAGTTTATAAAACGATGAGGGGCATGAATAGGGTAGATGGGCAGGTCTTTCTCCAGGGTGGAGGGATCCTAAACTAGAGGTCATAAATTTAAGGTGAGAGGGATTTAAAAGGGATCTAAGGGGCAGTCTTTTCAGGTAGAGAATGATGTGTGTAATCCTACCAGCCTCCACCACTTCCTCTGGCAGCTCAATCCATAGAATGTTTAAAATGCTGGGTACACGAATAGCAAGTGTCGGGAAGGATATGGGCCAAATGCTGGCAAATGGGACTAGAATGATTTAGGATATCTGGTCAGCATGGATTTGTTTCCAGGCTGTATATCACTAGGACTATAAGATCCCACTGCACTATTACAGTGTGGGGGAATTATCCTAAGAATCTTCACCAATATATATTGTTCAGTCAGTATCACAAATGGATTATCTGGTCATTGTCACGTTGCTGTGTTTGGAAAATTTGTGTGTGTAAATTAGCTACAGCATTTCCTACATTACAACTGTGACTATATTTCAATAAAATACTTCATTGGCTGTAAAGCAGTTTGAAACTTGCTATACAAATGCAATTTTTTAAGGGCAGTAGTCTTAGTGCCTTTTTGTTTATATAGTTGCAGGCAGACGAATAACAATAAACAGTGTAATTTCCATTCGTTACTAGTGCACTTGTTCTCTCATGCACTCGTTCTAACACACATCATGTTGGCAGTCGTAATCATTGTCATACAGCATGGAAAGAGACCCTATGGTCCAACCAGCCCACATGGACCATGTTCCCAAACTAAACTAATCTGCCAGCACATAACACATTTCCTCCAAACCTTTCCTATTCATGAACTTATCCAAATGTCTTTTAAATGTTGTAACTGTACCTGCATCCACCACATTCTCTGGTAGTTCATTCCACCCATGAGTCTGTCTTTTTTTTGAAAAAAAAAGTTGTCCCTCGTCCTTTAAATCTTTCTCCTGTCACCTTCAAAACTGGAAGGCATGTTTTAAACTCCCCCCACATTAGAGAAAAGACCTTTTGTCGTTCACCTTTATTTATGCCCCTCATGCCTTTTTTATAAACCTTAAGGTCACCCATCAACCTCCAATGCTCCAGTGGAAAAAGGTCCCAGCCTTTCCAGTTTACTTGTGTATCTTAAACCCTCTATTCCTGGCAATATCATGGTAAATCTTTTGTGCCCGCTCCAGTTTAATAATATCCTTCTTATAACAGGGTGACCAGTACTGCACGCGGTACTCTGGTGAGGCCACTTCCAATGTCCTGTGCAACTTTGTGACGTCCCAACTCCTTTACTCAATGGTCTGAGTATTGAAGGCAAACTGTGCTAAACACCCTTAACACCCTGTCTACCTGTGATGGCAATTTCAAAAAAAATTTATACCTGAACTCCTCGGTCTCTGTACTACAACACTACCCAGGTCCCTACCACTTAATTGTAGAAGTCCTGTCCTTGTTTGTGTTACCAGATGTACAATACCTCACATTTATCCAAATTAAGTGTCATTTGCCACTCCTTGGTCCATTGACCCAGTTGATCCAGATCTCATTGTTTTACAGTGGACAGTGAAGTTGGTTATGTATCACCAAGTTTGGTGTCACCTGCAAATGTACTGACCATGCCCTCTATATTTTCATCCAAATCGTTCATACAAATGACCAGACAAAAGTGGAATGCTTTGCACTTTTTTGACATGCCTCCTGAACAATTTTTAGTTAATGAAAACTAATGATTTTCTTAAATGCAAGTTTGTCTTGGTTTTGGATGCTTTCTGTATGAATGCCTATCCATGAATGAATTTGCATATGTTTTAAAGCAATAATCTCAAACAGAACATTCAGAAATAGGGTCACATCCGAAGTACTTAGAATTTATTTGTTTTAATAAAAACGAGGTTGGTTGGATTTTCTGGAAATAAAAGATTTTGAAATTAAGAACTGATTCTAGGATGGATAAATGAAGTTAGAAAAGCAAAATACTGCAGAGGTGACTGGATATTTCCAATATTTCTGTTTTTACAGATTGAAGTTGAATTCAATTATCCTAAATTTTCAGTGGAGAGCTTTATGCTTAGCCAATTTTAATTGACCAGAGTAGTTTCTATATTTGTATTTCACACTTATGCCATGTTATTCCCCTCTTAACATTATTTAGACCCAAGTAAAAAGAAAAATTATTGACTTAAATTTCTTGAGCATAGTGTTTGTATTTATTAGCTTAATTCAAATTGTAAAATTTAAGAATTGGGTTCATTGCACATTTTACATCATTATTCTCCAAGATTGTGTTTATATGTCTCTTTTTTGACTTGCTAGGTTTTACGTTAAGAATTTTCTTCCTAGGTAGTGTGAATTCTGACTTGAATCTATGCAATTTCATGATTCAATTCAATGGCACTATATAGATATCTAAAGAATTGATTCAATTATAAAATTGTTAAAATAAAGCAAAATGCTTGAAATACTCCATGCTTGACAGCATCTGTGAACTGTGTTTGCTACACGTGACGTGGTCCTGTCTACTTTGGGGAGATTGTGCAGACTGCATGATCACTTGCAGAACATGTCCATTCAGTTTGCAACTGAATCTGAGCTTCTTGTCACCTGGCATTTTGATTTGCTGCTTCACTTACCCTCTGTCCTGTCCTCTGCACTGTTCCAGTGAAGCATATCATAAGCTAAGAATATTTCTTTGATTAGGCACTTTGCAGTCTTCTGGTCCCAACATTTAAATTCAGCAATCTTAGATCATTTCATGCATGCTTTGCTTAGTTTTTGAAAAGCAGCTTATAGACCATAGTCATTCAGCATGGAAGCAGACCCTTTGGCTGACCTAATCCCATTTCCTTTGGCAGCTTATTCCATACATGCACCACCCGCTGCATGGAAAAGGTATGCCCCAATCCTTTTCAAATCTTTCTTTCCCATCTCACATTTAAATCTATGCCTGCTTACCACCACCACCACCATTCGCCCTACCCATGTCCCTCATGATTTTATAAACCTCTAAGGTCACCCCTCGGCCTCGGACTCTCTGGGGGGGGGGATCCCCAGCCTCTTCCTATAACTCCAAACCCTGCATTCTTCTCAATTGTTACTGCACCTTCTTGAGTTTTAACAACATCCTCCCTATATAATGGTGACCAGAATTATACGCAGTATTCGAAAATACTCACCAATGTCCTGTACAGCCACAACATAACATCCTAACTCCTATACTCGATGTTCTGACCATTGAAGGCAAGTGTATCAAATGCTGCCTTCTCCACCCTGACTACCTACAATGTGTGGAGCATATCTGTTGGTTTTTTTTTTTAAGTACTGTTTGCATTTGTCCCACATCTTCCCCTCTTTTGATCTTTCCCTGCCTTAAAACTTGCTTCAAGTAACCACACCGCTAACTTTTTTAAAATTCTAATGAAAGCTTATTAGCCTGAAGTGTTAACTCTGTTTCTCGGTCAAGAATATTTCCTGATTTTTGTTTTTTGACATCTGCAACAATTTGTCTTTGTATTAAGAATTTTTTAATGACATTTTGCTCTGAATTTGCATTCAGCTTGTCAGATACCTTTTCTGGCTTTTACCAATGTAATGTATGGCTGAATGAAGTGCCCACACTAAAGGGCTTCTGTAGTCCAATTCCTGATTACTGCCAGTAAGCTGATTTCTCTTGGGGAAGCAGTTTAAACGTTGGGCTTTCATCAGGCACGGAGAGAAAATACGACCTAGTTTCATCATCACTATTCGCGGACTTCTGGCAGTGCACATAACTGTACAAAGAATTGGACTTTCAGTGCCTCTCTCACTCCGCTCCACAACCCTGGATTTAATATATTTTATATGCTAATGTGATTTGCAGAGATTTTTAAACATTTTTAAATGTGGTGTTTAACTAAATGAGCAATTTTCTAAAGAGAGACTTCTTCATTATTCGTAGAACTGATACTACTTTGAAGAAGTTGGAGGATGGTGTGGATACATACACATTTGTCAGTGATTTTAACCAATATGTACGAAAACTGATCCCTCACGTGAAAGGAGCACTAAATCACATTCCTCCATTAGCGATTAAATGCTCGTTGAAGGATATTGTTCCAGCAAATCCAGTAAGTGACTGCCTTTATTTTACTAGTTAACATTACAAAACCGGTTTTCTGTAGCACTTGACATTAAAGGTAAACACAGCTGCCTTTTGATATTATGGAGTTCTTTTATTTGTTTTTAAAACGTCACTGCAGGGAAAATTAAAAAGTTACTTTGTGAGGAAGTTTCATTTGAGAATAAAAATAATGTGCAAGGGAAAGGTTGGGGGGAGGGGGTTGTTGTTAATCCTCATTTGACAAGTGGGTGTGGGTGCACGTGCAGGTACAGGTACAGGTGTGCTGAATTGTCCCCACCTGCACTATAACACTTGTAGAGATTGTGATTTAACGTTCATAGGCCAGCAACTTGGAACATCCAGAACATTTTCTTCTGGAAACATGAGACAGCTGATTGCTATCACAGCTACCATTTGTAAAGTGTAATTCTTTTGTCTACCTTTGCATCTACAAAATTTAAGATAAAGTCCTGGTCAATGAACTGTAGATTACACCAGGAAATGTAGCAGGCGTAGGCCATTTGGCTCCTCAATGCTGCTGAGCTATTTGGTAAGATCATGGCTGATCTTACTGTAGCCTGACGACCC
>JAHRHZ010000264.1:24378336-24404022 GCA_024137785.1 Ginglymostoma cirratum
TGCTCCGATGCTGCTGCTTGGCCTGCTGCGTTCATCCAGCTCCACACTTCGTTATCTCTACCTTTTTACTGACTCTGCTACTGAAGATACAGACAGAGGGAGAGTCACACTCAGTATGTTGGGGAGGAAAAAGTAAAGTAAGCTGCTGGCTACGAGTGGACAGAGGTTGTGCAATGAATTAGAAATAGTGTCATTTCCAATGCATGACAGTATGCAAAAAGAAAATTCATTAACCTCAAACAGTGTAAAACTATTTCTAATGCATATGTATTGTTATGCTCCTCTTTGTGGAAGACCAAGAACAAAACATCAGCTGCACTGATAGACTACATCTTTTACTCTCCTGAATTGCTGCATACTTCACTTTATATTTGACTGCTCCTACTGAAGCAGTCTGCGCCGACTGATCTCGGTGCTAATTCCTTTCATTTCCTCATATCTGCTACCTTTCGTACACCAGCAACACTTTTGTCCTGATGTTCACACCAGTGTTTCACCAGTATCATGGATGTCAGGCAGCCATAACAGGAGGTCCATGCTTCATCTGTGTGCTGCCTTACATAATCATTTGTGGAGATTGTAGGTGATGGCATGTCATTAAGGGCAACTGGCAAAGCCCCCAACCCTCTCCCCATCTCACTTTCAACATATCTTTTTTCACTAAGCATGATGAATTGTTATAGTTTTGGAAACCATTCATTTTGTTTGTTTGCCCGTACCAAAGGCTAACCGTTGTCCTCTTCAGTTGTAAAATCAAATAGCCTTTAGTGACCCCAAAAAAAGATAGATACAGTACTGCAGAAACTGGAGTAACACTTGACAGGACACTGGATTGGGCACACTTAGAGCTATCTGCTCAGAGTGGTACCCCACATAGTTTAGAGTGTAGGCTTGATGGGTCTGTATGTGGTGATATACCAAGTGCTAATTTGTAGAACCCAGGAAATTGGGATAGGTTTGCTGTGGGGATAGTTTGGTGGCAGTCCTCCATACTGTACTGTATCCATGTGGATCATCTAGGCACCTTGATCTGCTTGACAACAAGCTTGGATATAATACTGGGAAATGAGTCCTGCCTTTGCATACTGTATTAAGACCATGCAGTTAACTGCAAAGCGTGTTGCTAATCAGTGGGCATTGCAGGAACCTGCGCAATAATGAAAACACTCATGATAGCTGTCTGAACTTGATCTTTACTTGGGATCTAGCCTCTTCTCTGATTATATAATCTGAAGAATAGCTCGGCACTTTGAGACCCTTTGTACATGCCTGCTGAGGAAATCAAATATGTGGATACCTTCCGTATAACAGTGTACCTGCTTGTCCACTATGCTCCCTTGTTCCCAGAGAATGCTGAGTACCTAAGTTCTCAATTGTTGTACCTTCTCAAAGTTGTCTACTATGGGCATTGTCAATGCCCTCCCTGGAAATTCAGCTTTCCACTACTAAATTGTAGCTGCTGGCGATCCACTTTGTATTTATCCATCAAGAGATTATGTGCATGATATTGAATGTATCTTGGGTTTGCATTGGGAGACAGGAAACAGGTAGGAAATTCTGAAAGTAAAACCTTGAACAGGAGTAGGCAGTTTGCCCACACAGACTGTTCGGATCTTTCAAAATCTGGGAAGATTTCGTGTCTCTTCTAAGTGACTTTAGTAGTCCATTAATGCATTAAAGACTGGACCTCTTCGCAACATCTTCAAGAATGAAGTAATGTTATTAACTGGAATGAATTTTGAGAATCCAGTAGTCATTTTTCCTAATTGATAGGTTTAAAATTTGAGTGTAATACTTAGTGTTGTGTACTGTTGGAGGTGCTGTAGTTCAGGTGATATAGAGGCCTGTATATATTGATTACACAATTGAGATCCTATAGTAGCATTCAGATGTCTTCTCCATTATTCCTTAACAGAACCTATAAATAGATGTGTAAAAATAAAATTCTGCAGATTCTGGAAATCTGAAATAAACACAACATGCTAGAGAAACTCAGCAGGTCTGGCAGCATCTGTGGAAAGAGAAACAGCTAACATTTTGAGTCCAGTATGACTGAGTCAACTTCAAAACAATGTTAACTGTTTTTTCTGTCTCCACAGAAGCTGCTGGACAATGCTGAGTTTCTCCAACATTTTCTGTATTTGTATGAAATAGATTATCTAGCTATTCATTTACTCATTCAATTAGCTTGTGTTTACATGTATAAATTTTACATCAAACTATTCTCTAATATTTCACATTTCTTGCACTCTTAGTTTTCTTTAGAGCTGCGACAAGTATATTTACTTGTTTTGACTTTGTGGGTGTCCACTTTGGAACTTGAAGTTCTTACCAGAGATAAATATGGCCATGCCTTTCAATGTCCTGTTTGTAACAATTGTGAAGTGAGAGATGAGGAAAACATTAGAAATGAGATTGAGAGTATGGTCATTGAATTATTGATTGATATATAAAATCATAGAATGTTATCAGAACAGAATCGAGCATTTAATTTCTTGAGTGCATTATATCTTTCTGCAATATTAGAATAGCCAGTCCCACACCCTAGTGCTTTCCTCTTAGACTTAGTTTTCCTTTTGCTGCAAAGCCTTTTTATGGGGCAACCCATACGGACCATGATACGGTCCACATTAAGCACATCAATGAAAGTTCTGTTGCCTCAAAGAAATTTTAAAGAATGAGAATTTTGATTGCAAAAATTTCTAAATCTATCTCACAAAATGATTACTCAATTGCTCTGTATTTCAGGCTTTACAATGCAGACTGTCTGATGTAGAACCTATCAATAACACAGAAGGATGGAATGACTGTGCAAAGGAAAGATTTCAGCACCTTACCTTGAACAAGTGCATGTGGTGTCGCATAAATTGTACGTAATGTATTTAATTTAATAACCCTTCTCATTCAGTGGTTCACGATCCAACAGAAATTATATTTCGAAGATGCCCATCTGTAATTCCCCCCATCAGATGTTAATTATTTTTTTCCTTGGAAGACTTGCACTGCGACAGCACTACTGTTGCTGTTGGCATGTAGTAGTGTGCAAGTGTCTTTTCCATAAGAAGGTAATTTCTAATTACCCAGGTTCCGTTCTGAATTGATGATCAAGGGCCAGATTTTTGATTTCCATATTCAGTTCAAAGCAGTGTTCAAAATTGCTGCACTTTAGATTGTTTTCCGTCTGAAAAATATTCTTCCTTACCTTCCCAAACTTACATCATTTTTGTACGGTTTTATCACGTGTCAAGAAGTGGTCAGAACATGTCTCTTGAGGTTGAGATCCTCACCTGAGAATCACAGATAATTTGTGTGGGGTTTGGAAGCCCTAACACAACCTCTGCCAGATCTGGATGCCCTTGAGGGGGCCTTCCGATTGTAGAACCACAGAGACATTAGTGTGGCGGTAGGTATTGTCGCACTGGGCCTGAGTGGGGCCTTTGGGACTGCTGGCTCCACAGATAGTAAGAAATGCGCTTGCTGGAGTCAGATTTAAGTGTGGAGCTGGAGGAACGCAGCAGGCCAGGCAGCATCGGAGAAGCAGGAAAGTTGACGTTTCGAGTCAGGACCCTTCAGAAATGGGGGAGGGGGAATGGGAGCTCAGAAACAAATAGAGGGAGGAGGAGTGGGGCTGGGAAAGGTAGGTGGGATGGTGATAGGTGAGTGCAGGCAAGGAGTGGTGGGGATTGGTGCGAGAGAAGATGGACAGGTTGTGTCAGGTCAGTTAGGTGGTGATGAGAGGGAGGGTTGGTCATGGGATGAGGCCAGGGTGGAGAGATTTTGAAACTGGTAAAAATCCACTTTTAGGCCATTGGGCTGTAGACTCCTGAGGTGTAATATGAGGTGCTGCTACTCCAATTTCTGGGTGGCGTCATTGTGCCCCATATCACCAAGGGAGTAGGAGGGGAGAGTTGAAATGGTTCGCGACCAGAAGCTGGTGGTGTTTGTTGCAAACAGAGCACAGATGCTCTACAAAGCAGTCTCTGAGCCTCTGCTTGGCCTCACTGATGTAGAGGAGGCTACGTCGGGAGCAGCGGATGCAATAGACCACATTGACGGATATGCAGGTGAACCTCTGTGTCTGATGTGGAATGTTTATTTGGTACCTTGAATGGAGGTGAGGGAGGAGGTGTAGGAGCAACTGGAGGAGCAGCACCTCATATTCCACCTTGGGAGCATACAGCCCAGTGGCCCCCCAGCGTCATCTCATAACCAACCCTCCTACTCATCCCTGCCTCCTTGACCTGGCACAACCTGTCCATCTTCTCTCCCACCTGTCCGTTCTTCCCACCTCACTGACCAATCCCCACCCCTTCTCTCTCTATTTATTTCTGAGCTCCTCCCCCCATTTCTGAAGAAGGGTCCTGACCCGAAACGTCAACTTTCCTGCACTCTGCTGCCTGGCCTGCTGTGTTCCTTCAGCTCCACACTGTGTGATCTCCAACGTTTGTTGTTTCCAGTACAGATTCCATCATCGGAGTAATTTTATCCTGCTACATTTACTTGTCTTGACTTTGTGGCTGTCTGCTTTGGAACTTGAAGCTCTTAGTAGCAATAAATAGAATTTAGAAGAGCCTTTACTGTCAAGTGCATTTAAATGAGAATAATGTTGCCTCTGCGACATCTTGCAGATACTTTGTTACAGAATTGAAATAATTTTTTAAAAAATTACTGAGAATACAGTTTAAAAAGTCTAGAATGATCGTAAAAAAGTACCTTTTAAACTACTCAAGTTATAGTCCTGTTTTATGGAGAGTGTGCCCACTGGGCTTCAGCATATGAGACCTTGCTGCCTCTAGGACTAATTCCACCCCCACCCCCAGCCAGCTCAGCCTGTGCATGCTGTGTTCCCGCTCAGGGCCCCGGCCGTGACTCGCTTCTGGGACTCTGCCTGTGACCACTGTGCTCCTGTTCCAGTCTCTGGCTGCAACTTGTTTCAAGGAATTGCATCCCAGGTCAGCCTAGGCTTGGTGTGCTACCACTCTGGGTTCCAGCCGCAACGTGCTTCCTGTGCTGGGCTGGTCTCTATCTCGTCTCATGCTGGACTTCTCTCGGACTCGGTTCCCTCCAGGTAGGGTAGTTTAAGAAGTTGATGGGAGGCAGAAAAACTGTAGCAAAGGGGAAAAAAGAAAGGAAAAGGAACTGGTGAGCAGAGGAGCTCTGGCTGGAGCATCTTACTCTGCTGCCATTTTTATTTATGCCATTCAATGTCTAGAATACCTACCTGTTTGTAACTATAGTAAAGTGAGAAATGAGGAACATATGGGCATTCTGTTATCCATTTCATAACAATGTAGTTAGCTTTTGTTAGGATAGCTGTAACCATTATGCTTGGCTGATTTCTAAAACCTCTTAATGGCTTCAACTTAGGTGTTTTATTGATAGAGGAATTACTGAAGCTTTTAAGAGGCTGAAATAACAATAATATATGCAGTTGATGTTTCTTGTTTACAAAACTAACAGACTCCTAAGAGATAAAGCACTTTTTGATCATGAAGGTTTTCATTTAAGTGTCATGGAGTCATAGAATATTAGCAATTTGGTAAGAGATCTTTAAGGCCATTGTGACATGCTGATTATTGAACATCCATCTGCTGTGGTCCCATGTCCTAGCACTTGGCACACAGCCTTGTATGCTGTGGTGTTTCAAGTGATCGCCTAAATACTAAAATGTTGTACTAAACAAAAAACAAACAAGGCAATGCAGATAGTGGAAATCGGGAGCAAAAACTGAAGTTGCTAGAAAAACCCAGCAGGTCTGGCAGCATCTATGGAGAGAAAGCCGAGTTAATATTTCGGGACCAGTGCCCCTTCTTTAGAACTGATTTGTAGCTAGGAGTAGTTTGATATATATGCTGAAAGTGGAGTGAAGGGATGGGGAGGAGTAAATAATAGTGAAAGCAGTTAGGCAGATAAAGGAGTGGGTAACACTCGCTCACCCACTGGTCCTCACTTACAACCTCCAAAAGCATCCATATCCAAAGGGTCATCTTTCTGACTCCACATATCCCAATTTCAGCATACGCACCAACCTTTTCTTAGCTACAGTCAGTTTTGAAGAAGGATCATTGGACCCAAAATGTTAATTCTGCTTTCTCTCCAGAGATGCTGCCAGAGCTTTCCCAGCAATTTGTTTTTGGTTTCTTAAATGTTGTGATGGTTCCTGCCTCTATCACTCTTCAGGCAGAGTGTGCCAAATACCCACCACCCTCTGGATGAAAGAATTCTTTCTTCAATCCCCTCAACCTCTAATCCAGTATATTCCTTGAGCTCCAGGGTTATCTGGAATTTTTGGTCCCACTCTTCACCTTTCACAGGAACGTGTTGGTGCTGCACTTTCATGGTTTCCTTTTTGAAAGACTCTCTCTGCTGTGACATAGATTTTCCTGTAAGTAACTGCTTCCAGTCCACTCTGGCTAGCTCCTGTCTTATATTAAAATAGGTCTTCCCTCAACTCAAAGCCTTCAATCTGGTCTATCTTTGTCCTTTGCTAAAATCTTACTGAGTTGTGGTTGCTATCCCCAAAATGCTGCTCCACTGACACTTCTTTCACTTGGCTAGTTTTGTTATCCAAAATTTTAAGTCCAGCTCCACCTCCTATCTTGTAGGACTGCCTACATACTTGCTTAAAATGTTCTTCAGGATGTAGTTTAGGAGTTTTCCCTCCTGAGCCTTTCACATTTTGTCTGCATTAATATTGGGAATGTTGAAATCCCTTATTACCTTTTTATTCTTTTTTGCACTTCTCTGAAACGTGCCTACATATTTGCGCTTCTGTCTCTTCCTAACTGTTTTGAGGTCTATATGGACACTTGAAGCAATGCAACTGTCTTTATTTTTAAGCTCTACACAAATGGCCTGTGTTGAGAAGCCTACTAAAGTATCATCCTTCCTTACTGCAGTAATTGACTACTTGGTCGATGTTTGACACTACCTCATTTACACCCCTTCTTGAAGATCCTGAACATTTATACTTTGGAATGCCGCCACCCCTACATAACATGCTTACTGTTATCTTACTACAAGCTTGCCAAGCTCCCTGTGTCATAACTACATACACCAGACTCAGTTGGCCTTTCTTCTGTAATTCACTGCCCATGGGAGCATGTTGTTTAGGTGACGTTTAAATGATTTCTACATGGCTGCTGTTTTGGAGGACTGAGGTGGGCCTTCTGGCTGCCATGCATCCTTGTGCACGGTCTTTACATCACCATGTAAAATGTATTGTGCATGTAAAACGTATTTTGTGAAAGACAGAAATACAGACTCGGCCATACATGGTTTGGGTTGGGTATGTATTTCAGAAGATGAGCAAGTATTCAGATCAGGTTTTCACAAATCCACAAGTAATTCCAGGCCCCTAACTACAGTAGATAACCTGTGACTTACAAGCTGCTTAAGAATTGCTTCAATTCACTTATCAAAGATTTTAGAATGTTGCATTGTTTTGGTGATGCACTTTCTAAATGACAAAAACAGTCTTGAATTTTAAAGATCAACAAACGTACTTGGTGGTTCTAAGTTTCACTTTGTTATCCATGGTTAAAAAGTTATATAAAATTGTATTCATATTGTTTATATTCCTTTTCTCCTTCAGATGAATCTTGGGGAAACTCATTGTCAGTTCAATTATATGAATCAACACCTGATTTGAGTGGGATGAGAGCTTGTATAAACAACATTTTAGTTGAAGAAAACTTGGCATGCTTCACAAAGAAGTAAATATCTTTTGCGTGATTCTATATATTCGACCTCTAAGTGATGTTGTGTAGATGTGATTTTGTTCTTGCGCTGATTTTGGTTTTGAAACTCCAAACTGCTTTTAGGTTTTACAAGTTGTATTTTTTTTATAACCGTGTTATACAAATTAGAGTAACTGTTTGCCTTTGTTCTAAATGGAAACTAGTTTTGTGATTCATTTGACTCCTGGAATGGTATTTATTATTTGGGAACAGAGAGTAACTTAGAAACACTATGGGTGGAATCTTACAGGGATGTGGGTTATGGCGAGCTATGTGGCAGAACAGGTGACAAGTACAGCGAGACCCATCTCAATATCTCGAGCAACTCATGCCATTTTCTAATCTTTTCAAAAGTGGCATGATGAGTTGCTTGCTGGGCGCTGGTGAGATGCCTGTTGATAGGCATTAATGTTGTTGAGCACCTTGTTAATGGCACAACTCCCCTCATTAACTTCCAACCTCCCATCTTGTCAAACAAGCTCAATGTCACAAACTCAACAAGAAAGCCAGAGCAAGCATTTAACAGATTCAGGTTGACTCTTGCTCCAAACACTGGAGATGGGAAATCAGTATTTCAGGGCTCCATGGGCACTGGTCACAAACACCCAATGTCAACGACCCTTGGCATTTGACATGTGCCAGCCTCCTAAGAACCCTCATGGCACATTAGTTAGAATCAGGTGAGTTCATAATAGAAACCGAGATGGCAGACTAGTTTAACAAATACTTTGGATCTGCCCTCACTAAAGAGGACACAAATAACCTTCAGGAAATGCTAAGGGACAGAGGTCAAGCATGAAGGAGGAGCTGAAATCCTATTGTCAGGAAATGGTATTCGGGGAAATTGATTGGGTTTAAACCTGATAAATCCTCAGGGCCTGATGGTCTGCATCCAAGAGTACTTGAGGAAGTGGCCCTAGAAATAGCAGATACATTGTTGATTATTTTCCTGCATTCTGTGGACTCTGGAAGAGTCCCAGTGGATTGATGGGTAGCTAATGTAACCCCACCCTTTTAAAAATGAGGAAGAGAGAAAATGGGGAATTATAGGGTGATTAGCTTGACAGCGGTGGCAGGGAAAATGTTGGAGTCAGTTAAGGATGTAATAACTGAGTATTTGGACAGTGGTCACAGAATCTGTCCTGGTCAGCATGGACTCACTGAAGGGAAACCTATGCTTGACAGATCTTCTGGAATTTGGAGGATGTGACCAGTAGAGTGGACATGGGTGAGTCATAGATGTTGTGTATCTGGACTTTCAGAAGGCTTTTGACAAGGTTCCCCGCAAGAGATTAGTAAGAAAAATTAGCTCATGGTGTTGGAGGTAATATGTTGACATGATAGAGAATTCGCTGGCAGACAGGAAGCGGAGAGTTGGAATACACAGGTCCTTTTCAGAGTGGCGGGAAGTGACGAGTGGGGTGTAAAAGGGTTCAGTGCTGGGATGCCAGCTGTTCATAATCTTAACAATTTGGATGAAGGAATTGAATGCAATATTTCTAAATTTGCAGATCTCCTTAAGCTGGGTGGCAGTGTGTGCTATGAGGAGGATGCTAAGAGGCCTTAGGGTGACTTGGACAGACTGACTGAGTGGGCAGATGCAATAGGTTGCAAAAACAGAAAGGCAGCTTACTATCTGACGGCAATTTAGGGAAAGGTGAGGTGCAGCGAGACTTGGGTGTCATGGTGGAACAGTCACAAGGTTGGCATGTTGGTGCTGCAGGCAGTGAGCTATGCTGGCCTTCATAGAGAAAGGATTTCAGTATCAGAGTAAGGATATCTTTTTGCACTTGTACAGGGCCCTGGTGGGGCCTCACCTTGAGTATTGTGTGCAGTTTTGGTCTCCTAGGCTGAGGAAGGGCATTCTTGCTATTGAGGGAATCCAGCGAAGGTTCACCAGACTGATACCAAGGATGGCAGGACTCTCATGAGGAGAGACTGGATCCACTGGGCTTGTACCCTCTCTGGAATTTAGAGGAATGAGGGGCCATTGCATAGAAGCGTAAATCCTAATGGGACTGGACAGACTAGATGCAGGAAGAATGTTCCCAATGTTGGGGAAGCCCAGAACTAGGGGTCACAGTCTAAAAATAAGGGGTAAGCCATTGAGGACTGATGTGAAAAAAAATTTCTTCACTCTGTTGTGAATCTGTGGAATTCTTCTCCGCAGGAACCAGTTGGGGCCGGTTCATTAGATTCATTCAAGAGGGAGCTGGACACAGTCTTTGTGGCTAAAGGGATCAAGGGGTATGGAGAGAAAGCAGGAATGGGATACTGAGATTACAAGGTCAGCCATGATCATATTGAATGGTAGTGCAGGCTTGAAGGATTGATTTGTCTACTGCTGTACTTGTTTTCTATGTTTCTGTCTCAGATCTGCTTACAGGACACTTGTGCTGTTCAGTGTTACACTGGTAACTATTGTTGTAATGCAGTGGCAAGGATGAGGAGCCGGATGAGGAGCCAAATGATGGACAGCGCGCCACCTATCTTGTCTCTCTTTTTGGCCCTGTTGTGGGCGGTTTCTCTGAGTGACAGAGAGACAGGTATTTTGGAAAATGAATGTGGTGGCACTGCTGTTACTGTTGGTGCAGGTGAACGGTGTCCTGAGCAAGTGACTAGCAGTACAGAGGTAATCCAGGGTTAATGGTGTCAGATTGGGATGAGTGAGTGATTGAAGGGAAATGTTGCAGGCAGTAGTCAAAGTGCTAAAGCACAAGTCTTGATGGGCGATGGGTGCAATATCAGAGACACAGAAATGGTGGCACTTCTGATGGAGTGGAGAAGAATATTGATCATCTTCTCACAGTGCTGGACATTCCTCCAGATGGCTGAGATTGCTTTAACCAAGGCGGCAGCCTTTTACCAGGCTTTTGAGGAGAGGAAGTCCTATGTCGTCAGCACCACATCCAGCAGGACCCTGCCCCTGTCCCCAAAGTGGAATGCTATTTTCCCCCATATGCCATGGCTACAGCAAATATCAGCAACCATATATGCTCCAGACTTGCTGATATCCGCTGAGTAGCAAATTGTTTCAGGAATGGTGCACGGTAACGGAGTGGAAATCAGAAGTGAGATCCGCTAATAGGGGCATGGTAGATTAACATTAGGGAAAGTTTGGTAAGATGTCATGAGAGAATTCATTAGGCCTTGTGTTTTTAAATTTAAAAAAAAATTCAGCCCTACTCTTAACAACTTCCTGCTATTTCAAGACTTGGAAGGCTTTTTGAGTTTTGCGCTGCTCCTGGATGTTCGCACGTCAGTTAGGAAATTATGAATAAGGCAGGGCTTTTATTGAAGCGTTTTCTCCGAAAACAGAGATAGTTTTTTGCTATCTTGTATGTTCGGTAGATATTGAGATATTCCTATTAGGTCTTAGAACTTTGCTGTATTATCATTTGGCTTGTTTCATCTCTAATTGGTGTTATTGTTAACATCAGAATTATCTGTAGGTTTACTGTATTCCCAGAGATGGAGAAACATGTGTCTTTATATTTTAAAAGTTTCTCACCATTCACTATCATTTTCTCACCTTTTTAAATATTACTTTCAAAGTAATTTCACAGATAATAATGTAGAGCACAGTAACAAAGCTCTGACGACTTCCACCAAGCAAATAAATGAAGCTGGAATAATAGGTATTCGTGACAATGTTGCAAATTGCCAACAGCTTGAAGAAATGGATTTTCCTGGGACAGTATCAAGTAGAAATGCTTTTGATGATGGTCAGCAAGTGGATGTGAAAGTGACATTTGTGGCTTCTCCCAGCAGTATATTTGTACAGACGTTAATGTCGCAATATCGGCTGAAAGAGTAAGTATTACATCAATCCCCAAAGAAATACACAATGTTTGGGACTTGCTTTTGTGCACAGTGCTGTTTCCTTCCCTGTTTCTCGAAGAAAGGAGTTATTGGTGCATGTGAAGAGACGAAATAAGCAAATTGTTCTGGCTGTGTCCGAACCCAAGATGAACGGTTGAAGAATGAAGTTGATAAAGAACAAATTTTCTTAGTGATGTATTTAACTACTCATTGTTGCAAGCCTTTAAATATTGACTGCAAGAGTATTTGCAGTTCTGCACCTCTGCAAGTGTTTAGTGTACAAGTGCATTGGTCTGTCAACTTCTGCATAGGAGACAAGACGTGGGATTTTCTTACCCCCGTGCTCTTTGTATACTTAAAAGTCCTCAATTTAGGAGCTTAACTGAGGAATCGTTGGGCTGAGAATTCGTGCACAGTATCTTACTTAGTACCTGTTCCAACCTTGTACATCCCAGTTCCCAAAGGTGCGATAAGGCTGTATCTCAATCTGTTACTTTTATCGTGATGTGCCTAGTTACTTTATAGTACAGACATACAATTCATGGTATATCCCCAAAGATAATAAGCAGCTCCAGTTCACTTTCATAATACGGAAAGTTACTAAATGAAAGCATTTTACCAGAACTCTGTATCTAGTTTGTATACAGACTGCATCTTCCCTAATTGTTCAATTGGTGACTCAGTATAAATTTTGCAGAAACATAATGCAACAACATCTAAATTTATTAGATTAAACAATCTGTTTTAAGATTCAGAGCGGCACGGTGACTGTGTTAGCACTGCTGCCTCACAGTGCTAGAGACCTGGCTTTGATTCCAGCTTTGGGTGACTGTCAACGTGGAGTTTGCACACTTCTTCTCGGTGCTCCAGTTTCCTCCCACAGTCCAAAGATGTACAAGTTAGGTGGATTGGCCATTGGAAATTGCGCATGGTGTCCAGGGAGGTGCAAAGTTACAGTGGTAGGGTGGTTGTGCGTGGGATGCTCTTTGGAGAGGTATGGTGGACTTAATGGACCAAATGACTGGCTTCCGCACTGTAGGGATTTTTTTTCAAAAATGATCAACAATCAGGTTTTTAGAATTTTAAATGTGAAGAGTGAACTTTAAAAATGTGAATTATTCAGGCTGTAAAAGACAAGTCATAGGAATGAAAAAGTGGTATAATATTCAGTAAAACTTGTGAAATAAAATCTGTAAAATTTGACAGAACAATAATGTTTGTCCCAGTTTGCAGGAAGAAATGAAAGTTGTATATTCATCGTCGGACCATGAAGTTGTTGAATGGGAGGAAAGTATGGACTGTGCATTACTGGCTTTTGAGCACAGAGAGTGGAGAAGAGGGAAAGTCACCAAAGTGATTTCAGATAAGTTTGTGGAGGTAATTTGTTGTAATGGGTGCTGTCTATGTACCTGGTAACAACAAGATGTAGGAGCAGATGTAGACCATTCAGCCTCTGGCATCAGCTCCATCATTCAATGAAGTCATGACTGATTTGATAACCTTCAATTCCACTTTCCTGCCTGGAAACCTTGCTGATTTAAAAATCTGTCTTAGTCTTGAACATAGTTAACTACCCAGCCTCAACAGCCCTCTGGTAAAGAATTCCACAGATTCACTACCCTCTGAGGAGAAAATCCTCCTCATCTGTGATAATTGTTTCACCCCTTATCTGAGATTATGCCCTGTGGTGCTAGACTCTCCCACAAGGAGAATCAATCTTTTCACATCTACCCTATCAAGTGCCCTCAGAATCTTGGATAACAAGGTGTGGAGCTGGATGAACACAGGCCAAACAGCATCAGAGGAGCAGGAATGCTGACGTTTCGGGCCTGGACGTCTAGGCCTGAAACATCAGCCTTCCTACACCTCTCATCCTGCTTCGCCTGCTGTGTTCATCCAGCTCTACATCTTATTATCTCAGATTCTCCAGCATCTGCTTTCCTACTATCCCTCGGATCTTGTATGTTTAAATAAGGTCACCTCCCATTCTTAGTTTCAACTAGTACATACTCAACCTAATGAACCTGTGCTCAAGACAGTCCTTCTGTATCTGCTGTCAGACTAGTGAACTTCCTACATGCTGCCTCCAAAGACTATATCTTTCCTTGGATAAGGGGCCTAAAACTACTCAGCCAGCTATCCAACTGTCATCCACCTAGTGCCTTGTACAGTTTTTTTTTAGCAAAACTCCCCTACTATTATACTACATTCTCTTTGAAACAAAGGCTATGATTCCATTTGCTTTCCCATTACCCACTAAACTTGAATGCCACCTTTTTGTGATTCACGCACGAGGACTCCCAAGTTGCTCTGCTCTGTAGCTTTCTGCTGTTGTTCTCCATTAAAGTACTATTCAGCTCCTCTGTTCTTCCTGCCAGAAGGATAACCTCAATTTCTCATGTTATATTCCATCTGCCAAGATTCTGCCCACTCCTAACCAGCCTGTGTCCTTCTGTACACTGCCAAGCTCCCTACCTATTTTTGTTATGCAAATTTGGCTATATTACATTCACTTTTCTCACTATGTATTGTAAATAATTGTGCCCCTAGCACTGATCCCTGTGGCGCTCCACTAGTTACAGGTTGCCACCCTGAAAATACTGCCCCCAATGCCATTCATTTCTATCAGCAAATTCTCTGTGTGCCAATATTCTATCTCCATCAGCACTGTATGTTTTGATAAAACATGGGTATTGATGCATAGCTTTGTACTTTAAAGAATTTGGACAAATATACATTTCATATGCAGGTTTTTGTGCTGGCCAGAAGTATCGAACCTGTATAATGGTGAAGCTTTTGCCGTTTACCATGTTTGCCATTGGGCTGGGGAATGAGAGTATTATCATTTAAAAGTAAACTAGCAAGAGTGCAAGAAAGACTTTCTTCTGGGGATGCTGTACTTTAAGTTGTTTTTGTGGCTTGGAAAATTTGGTAGTGTTATTAGACTCCTAAGGCTTTGACTGTTTTTAAGACCAACTTCTAGTGGATTGGTTTTCAGTTTTATCAGCAACATCTATACACTTCTATGATTAACTAAGTAAATTTATAGGGAATAAAGTTTTAGAACAATTGTAGATGAGTTTAATGGTTTCTGCCATTTTAAGCTGCATACATAGATTTCAAAGACACTTCCTTTTCTCGTTTTATAAAACACCTTTAAAACACCTTATAAAACAACTGTCAACTCGCTTTCTGGAAATTCAGGAAAATATTGGCAATGTCAATTCGAGAAATCAAATGTTTCTTTTACTTACCCAAAACTGTTAAAGCTGAGAAGACATTCCACAAGGTGGGCTTGGAATCTTTAAGTTTCAAATCTTTCAAAAAGGCATATCTGAAAATCACTTGAGGCAAAATGTCATGTTGACTAGGCTAAAACCAATTGATTTAATACTTCTGTGATCACGCAACTGGAGGCAGAGGGGTACTTCATGCATCTACACCGACAAGCCCTGTACAAAATCTGTATATTTGAATAAGATCACCAAGTAAAAGTAACACTTGTGTCAAGTGCCAAGCAATGAATAAGTCTGCAAACAGCTATGAAGACCACTGGTGTTTCCTTTTATATTTCTGCTTTCATGAGGTTGAGAAATTAAGTTGTTTAAGCTGTACTTGTATGAATCTGTAATGCTTAAATTTGGACTGTTCCAGTTTTGTTTACCCTGTGGTTATTTTAACCAAAACGAAAGGTAGATCCAACCTTTTGGACACACTGTATAGCTTTCTTTTTTGGAATTTCTCAGTGCCTGTTTAGTGCATTTAGGGAATGCAGTTTTAATTATTTCCTCCATTTGGTTTAAATTGAAGATACTTTTCATGATAATGAGATATTCCACTAACTGGAGGAACACATTCCATCTGGGTAACATGATTGAATACCAACATTACTTCTAAAGGTTTGCCACCTGGAGACGCTTACTGTAGAGAGAACGAGTTTTTTTTTAGAAAAGATACAAAGTTCTGGATGTGTATGTTCCCTGAATTGGATGGATTCCTATACATGGTGTGTGGAATACACCTTTAATCCTTGTAATATTGTATTAAAAAGTGTTTGTCATTTTGAGCATTTGTCAAGGCTGCAGCAACCCCATTTTTTTAAAAAAAGGAGTTACCATATCAAAATAAGCCAAGGATAGATTTTTATGCTTGGCATATTGTTTCACAGGTTTTAGTAACCTCATGTGGTTTGGTAGAATGGAATATGTACGCTGCTGAAATTAGTTACTTCTGCAGGTATTCTATTATGACTTCGGAAATAAAGAAACAGTGAACACCAGCATGATACGACAACTAAAAGAAGAGTTCCGATTTGAACCTCTGGCACTTGAATGCTCTTTATCATCCATTAGGTAACTTTTAAATGCTCTAGTTTGTCATTTTGGGTGAATATTAAAAGTTACTTTTTTCTTTAAAGATAACAAATGTTGTTTTGCATCTTCTGGGTAATAAAATGTCTCAAGTGCTTAACAGGAGCCTTGTTTCTTAAGCAAAATGACACCTGCCTGCATACGACAATGTTGGATCAAATGACCAGAATCTTGATCCAAGTAGTAGGTTTTTAGGGAGTCTCCTAAAGGATGGAAGCAAGATGGAGCAGCAGAGTGTTTAAAGGAATTCTAGATCTTAAGACCTAGGCAGATGAAGGCACAGCCACCAGTGATAAAGCAATTCAAATTGTGGATACCTTTTGAGGGTGCAGATACACGAATGCAAATTTATATCAGAAATAGATCATTTGTCAATTTGAGCCTGCTTCATCATTGGAATGGAAATTTGAATTCAAAATGGAATTTGAATTGAATAAAAGTCTGTAATTAGAAGTGTGAGCATGAACCCATTGTCAATTATCAGGAAAAACCCATCTGGTTCGCTAATGTCCTTGAGGGAGGGAAATCTGCCATCCTTACCTGGTCTAGCCTACCTTTGACTCCACACTCATAGCAGTGTGGTTAACTCTTAACTGCCCTCTCCTCAATTAGGGATGAGAAATGAATGCTGGCTTAGCTAATGATGCCCACATCCTGTGAATGGATGACAAAAAAAAAATTGCTGGTGAAAGTAGGTGTGCTATTATGTTCTTCTTTAGATAAAGAAAGCCTCCGAATGTATTTGCTATGAATAATTAAGTCAAAATGTGGATGATTTTGTTTTAGACCAGCTGGCGGGAGCTTAAATTGGACAGCAACATCATGCGACTTTCTGGGAGACCTTCTCGTTGGGCGTTCAGTACTTATCAACATTGAGGTCTGTTCATCAATAAAAATAGGCTTACAATTAAAAGTCAAATGTTTTGAAACTTGATTAATTGATTTTTTGCCAAAAAGAAACCAGAGCATCGTTTGTTTCTCCATACGTAAAGCTCTATTGCAAATTACACTGATATCCACTATATATGGAAGTAGTTTACTTTTACTTGTCCTGCCTCTAAGTCAGAGTTATCCAATCTTTTGGAGATATGGGCTAGTTCGTTGTGATGCAGATAATATGCAGGTCATGTCTGATGAAGAGTACACCAATGTTGTACCTTTTTAGTATAACTGCAAAGCAAAGTGCTTGTCCTGAAAGTTGTACTGTAAAAGCATCCTAACTTGCATGATGTTTCATGTTGGTAGCTATTGTGTTTCTCTCTTTTTGCCTCACCTCCATTTCATGGCCTCCTTCTGTTTACTTCCTTTCCTCTCCACATTTTCCTACAGCTCTTGTGTTATTTCCCCACTCTTTCATTGTACATTTGGGTAATGAAAGAAAGCAGAATTAAGTGGATTGGCAGACTAAAGGTATCCAATGTTCAAAGTGAAAATCTTCAGCTAGGTCTTTGTGGGCAGGTGACCGTTCTTTGTTCCTAGGTGAGCTATCAACAGCTGCTGTGCCTAATAAGAGATTCATTAGGTAAGTGATGTTGTATGAAGAGGTTTCCTTTGAGTGGGAAACAAACAGCTTAACTGTTTGTGGGAATTTTTGAAACTAATTTTATATTTAATCTTAGTTTTGTCAATAGGGCCGCATTTGAATTGGAGGATTTCTGCATTTCCTCCTTCAGTTTACACACTTAAGATTGTATCCCTGAGTCAGGAGCTGACAGGAAAAGGAATATTTACTCTGCCAAAAGTGCTGAATGCAACACTGCCTGAAATTTTCAATTTAAAAAATTCCCTAAAACTAGTCAATCAGCTGCTTTTACCTGTTGGTCGTATCAAAAGGAGAAGCTTCTTTATGGCTGATTTTTGACCTGTGCATTGGGCACCCTGATACATTACATATTATTATTTCTTTTTTAAAAGCTGGATTGTTTGGACATTTTGGTATTTTGCAGCAGACCAGATATAACAGGGAATTACTCAGCTGATGCCATTTGAGACATTTGTGTTGACAAAAGCTAACTCCATTCTTTTTGGCCCTTCTGTTGGGGAAACTTGCGAGCTAATGTAATATTGCTGGATAGTTAATCTTGGAGTTATTAAGTCTTGCCAGTCTGTAATTTCTCTGAATTGGTTTCATAAATAGAACTTAGCACTTCAACAATTCTAAAGAGCGCTTGTATTTAAACTTTGTTTTTTTTTTTGCAAACCTGCAGGAAACATCTTCCACATCACCTCTACCAGTGAAACTCTATGCTAAGGATGAAATTGAACAGTTTATCAACATAGCACAATACTTGGTCAAGAAAGGTTTGGCCTTGCCTCAGAAAATGTAACTAATTCTTTTATTTTGAGCTAATGTTAATAGTGAATTTTTCCAGAATAATTCACTTTGAGAAGGAACCACAATCAATTGTCAAAAAACCCATCTGGTTTACCGATGTCCTTTGGAAAGGAAATCTGCAGCCTTTGCCTCATCTGGCCTACAAGTGACTCCAGATCCACAGTCCTCTGGGCAGTTAAGGTTGAGCAGTAAATGTTGGCAATGCCCACGTCCTGTGGATTAATGAAGTTACAATTAAATGGTTTGGAGATAAATTTGCAGGTGGTGGTGTTATTATATACAAGCTGCCCCTGTTGTCTGTTTTTGGGTGGTAAAGGTTTTAAGAGGTACTGTCAAAGTGTTCAATGTTGATTTTCGGGTTGGGGGTTTTGTGATTACAGTTAGCAAATATAGGTAGTTGACAAGTTGTAGCAATTTTGAGTTTATTGAGCTTGTTAAGCAGCAGATTAAATATGATACATGAATGTGACAAAAGTATATAATTGTGAGAGATGTTTACCAATCCTGAAGCTGTGTAGTAGAATGGCAGAGCAGAGGTGATGGTTTTGAAGTGGTAGAGTTTCTGTCCCTGATGTTGTGCAGACTTGGTGGTTTTAAAATTTTGTCTTGGTCTTTTCCATGGGCTAGTGGAGAGGAAAACCTGATCATCTCCCAGGAAGATGGTGGCGTGTTCTGTGAATTCAAGCTGTTTTCCCCCTCTTTTTCTCCCAGCTGGTGACATACTTTTCTATTTTGGGTGCCAGCAATCTATGTTGTGGCAATAATTGCCTGTTCAAACTGTCTTGGTAAAATAACCGCTGGCAGTTACTTAGGCCAAGATGACTGTTGTTTCCTTATCCACCTCAATTTTTGAAGGCTAGTCTCCATTCCTTCTAAAACCAAAAGCTGCTTACTTTCAAAGCACTGTATTCATAATAGAATAGTGCGGTATACAAGAGATTTTTGTTCATGCTTGTAGAAGGCTAGTTACTGCTATAACGCAGTTGAATGAAGACTTAACACCGGAAATACTAAATATGGAATACCAAGCAAATGCTGTTTTAAAGGGACCCATTTCCACCACTAGTGAGTTGCAGTGCATCTAGTAGATGCACTTCAGTCACTCCATTGGTTGTGAAGGGAGTGAATGTTAAAGGTGGTGGATGGAACATGAATCAAGTGGTTGCCGTGTCCTGGATAGTGTCAAGCTTCTTGAATGTTGTTGGAGTTGCACTTACCCAGGCAAGTGAGGAGTATTCCTTAACACTCCTGACTTATGCTGTGTTGATGGTGGATAGGCTTTGGGAAATTGAGTTACTTACTGTAGGATTCCTAAATTCTGATTATAAACCACCGTATTATGTGGCTAGTCCAGTTCACTTTCCGATCAATGATTATCCACAGGATGTTGATAGTGGGGGATTTGCTGATGATTTGAATGTCAAGAGGTGAAGATTGAATTCTCTGATGATAGTCATTGCCTGATTGGTACATCAAGCCAAGCCTATTTGTTGTCCAGGTCTTTGCATTTGGCCATGGACTAATTCAGTATCTGGAGAGTCACATATGATGCTGAACATTGTGCAGTTGTCCCCACTTCTGAGCTTGGGATGGAGGGAAGGGCGTTGAAGAATCTGGTCTGTGGCGATGGCCTGTGACTGACATGGTTGGCCTGACACAACCACAACCACAACCACAACCATTACCTTTTATTCTTTATGATAGGAATCAGAAAACTCTCATTACCTATTGAGCCCTGTTTTCTTAGTGATCCTTGATTGTTGCCAGCCAAATACTGCCTTTCTGTCAAAGGTAGTAATTCTTGCTTACCCTCTTGTCTGTGTTTGGACCATGGTTGTAATGAGGTCAGGGGCTGAGTAGGTCAAGTGGAACCTAAATGGAAGTCAGGTGAGCAGGTGGTTGTTATACAGGCGTCACATGAAACTATTGTTAGTGTCAGTTTCTGTCAGTTTGGTTGATATTGATTGCTGGAATGGTAATTGGCTGGATTGAATTTGCCCTGCTTCTAGTATACAGGACATAGCTGAGCAGTTTTCCACGTTCCACAGTAGTTGCTTGTATTGCAGTTTTTTAAAAAATCATTCAAGGGAATTTAATGCCTGTCCTTAGTTGCCCTTGAAGGTAGTGAGCTGCTGCCTTGAACCCATGCAGTCCATGTGCTGTAGATAAACCTCTTGCACTCGTTCAGGCAAGTGGGCAGTATGCTATCAGACTCTTGACTTGTGCCTTGTAGATGGTAGGAAAGGTTTGGATAGTCACAGTTACAAGCTGTCATATTCCTAGCTTCTGACTGCTCTTGTATCTACTGTATTTAAGGCTGGTCAGTGGTAACCCCAGAATGATAGTGGGGGATTCAGTGATGGTAACACTGTTGAATGTCAAGGGGTGATGGTTAGATTGTTTTACTGGAGAAGGTCATTGCATGACATCGTGGTGTGGATATTGCTTGCCACCTATCAGCCCAAGCCTCGATATTGCCTAGGTCTTGTTGCATTTGGACCTGGACTGCCTGAGTATCTGAGGAGTTGCAAATGGTGCTGAACATTTTGCAAACATTCCCCAGTTCTGATCTTATAATGGAGGAAAGGTCATTGACGAAGCAGCTGCGGATGGTTGGGTCTCGACACTACTCAGAGGAGCTCCTGCAGAGATGTCCTGGAGATGAGATGACTGATCTCCAATAACAGGGGGGTGGGGAACATGATTAAGATATAAGAAGCATTGATTGTAGACAGGAAGAAACCTTTCCCCTTGGTGGAGTGGTCAGTGTCTAGGGGGCTAGATTTAAGATAAGGACAGGAAGTTCAGAGGGAATATGAGGAAAATATTTTCTCAATCCAGCCGTTAATGGGAATCTGGAACTCGCTGCCGATAACTGTGATAGAGGCAGAAGACCTTGCAACATTTAAGTAGTATTTAAAAGTACTCTTGCAATGCCAAGGCATACAAGTCTATGGACCAAGTGCTGGAAAATAGGAATAGAATAGTTAGGCATTTGTTTTTGACCATTGCAGACTTGATGGGTTGAAAGGCTTTTTTCTCTACTATAGTCTATGACTAACATCAGTCGTCTTCCTTTTGTTCTAGGTTTGATTCTGACCAACAACCAACCAAAGTCAATATCTATTGACTTGACTTTTGGTACAGCTTCTTGATGCTATACTCTTGATAAATGTGGCCTTGACGTCAAAAACGGTCATGGTTGCCTCACCTCTGGAATTCAGTTTTCTGGTTAAAGTATGAACGGATGAGCTAATAAGGTTAGAAGTGGAGTTGCCCTGTCGAAACCCAAGCTGAGCAGCTAATACTTGTTTGTCCTGTTGATGACATCTCCCATCACTTTCTCGATGATTGATGAGACTGATAGGGTAAGAATTGGCCAGGTTGGATTTGTCCTGCTTTTTGTATGGGACATGCCTGGACAAATTTCAATGTTGTCAGGTAGATGTTAGTGTCATTACAGTGCTAGAACAGTTTGCCTTGGGGTGTGGCAAGCACAGGAGCACAAGTCATCAATACTATTGCTGTAATGTTGTCATGGCCCCATAGTCTTTATAATGTCCTCTGCTCCAGCTAATTATAATTTCACATGGAGTGAATCAAATTGGCTGAAGACTGGTATCTGTGATGCTGGGACGTCTGGAGGACAGAGAGATGGATCATAAGACATAGGAGTGGAAGTAAGGCCATTCGGCCCATTGAGTCCACTCCGCCATTTAATCATGGCCGATGGGCATTTCAACTCCACTTAACCCGCACGCTCCCCGTAGCCCTTGATTCCTTGCGAGATCAAGAATTTATCAATCTCTGCCTTGAAGACATTCAACGTCCCGGCCTCCACTGCGCTCCGTGGCAACGAATTCCACAGGCCCACCACTCTCTGGCTGAAGAAATGTCTCCTCATTTCCGTTCGAATTGATCCCCTCTAATTCTAAGGCTGTGCCCACGGGTCCTAGTATCCCCACCTAACGGAAACGACTTCCCAGCGTCCACCCTTTCTAAGCCATGCATTATCTTGTAAGTTTCTATTAGATCTCCCCTCAACCTTCTAAACTCTAATGAATACAATCCCAGGATCCTCAGCCGTTCGTTGTATGTTAGGCCTACCATTCCAGGGATCATCCGTGTGAATCTCCGCTGGACACACTCCAGTGCCAGTATGTCCTTCCTGAGGTGTGGGGCCCAAAATTGGACACAGTATTCTAAATGGGGCCTAACTAGAGCTTTATAAAGTCTCAGAAGCCCATCGCTGCTTTTATATTCCAACCCTCTTGAGATAAATGACAACGTTCCATTCGCTTTCTTAATCACAGACTCAACCTGCAAGTTAACCTTCAGAGAATCCTGTACTAGCACTCCCAGATCCCTTTGTACTTCGGCTTTATGAATTTTCTCACCGTTCAGAAAATAGTCCCTGCCTGTATTCTTTTTTCCAAGGTGCAAGACCTCGCATTTGCTCATGTTGAATTTCATCAGCCATTTCCTGGACCACTCTCCTAAACTGTCTAAATCATTCTGCAGCCTCCCCACCTCCTCTGTACCACCTGCCTGTCCACCCAACTTCGTATCATCGGCAAACTTTGCCAGAATGCCCCCAGTCCCTTCATCCAGATCATTAATATATAAAGTGAACAGCTGCGGCCCCAACACTGAACCCTGCGGGACACCATTTGTCACCGGTTGCCATTCAGAAAAAGAGCCTTTTATCCCAACTCTCTGCCTTCTGTCAGACAGCCAATCCTCAATCCATGCCAGTAACTCACCTCGAACACCATGGGCCCTCACCTTACTCAGCAGCCTCCCGTGAGGCACCTTATCAAAGGCCTTTTGGAAATCTAGATAGATAACATCCACTGGGTTTCCCTGGTCTAACTTACTGGTTACCTCTTCAAAGAATTCTAACAGGTTTGTCAGACACGACCTCCCCTTACTAAATCCATACTAAATCATCTGCTTGGTGCTTCTGGCTGAATATTGTTGCAAATGCTTTAGCCTTGTCTTTTGCACTGATGTGCTAGACTCCACCATTCAGGATGGAGATGCATGTGAAGCCATTTTGTCCAATGAGTTGTTTAATTGTCTACCAGCATTCACGAGTGAATGTGGCAGGACTGCAGTGCTTGAATCTGATCAGTTGATTGTAGAATTGATTAGATCTATCTAACACTTGCTGCTTTATGCTGTTTCGCAGGCAAATAGTCCTTTTTTTTAAGTTTCAGCTGGTTGACAGCTCATTTTTTGTCTCCCTGGTACCCCTCTGGTCATACCCTCCTGCATGCTTCTTTGGCCCAGGGTTGATCCACTGGCTTGATAGTAATGGTAGAAGTTGGGGCGGGTGTGCTACGCTGATCCAGGAGGTTGCAGATTGTGTTGGAGCGGATTCTGCTCCAGTTGCTGATCATTCACAACAATACATGGATAGTCTGCCTTGAACCTGTGCCAAGTCTGTCCCATTTAGTGCTTTGGTGCCATACTACACAACACAAAGTAAGGTATTTTCAATGTGAAGGAATTTGTCTCCACAAGGTCTGTGATGGTGGCTCTTACTGATTAGTCAAGGACAGTTTCACCTTTGGCTGACAGATTGGTGAGGATGATGTCAAGTATGTTTGGTTTTTTTTCCATTGTGTTTCTTTCCTCACCACCTACCTCGGGCCTAGTCTAGCAGCTATGTCCTTTTGAACTCAACCAGTTCAGTTAGTAGTTCTGCTGTTGAGCTACTCTTGGATATTGAAATCCCCTACCCAGAGTATATTCTGTGCCTTTGTACCCTCAGTGCTACCTTTAAGTGTTGTTCCTCATGTAGGACCATTGATTCATCAGTTAAGGACAGTACATGGTAATCAGCATGAGGTTTACTTGTTTGATCTTGTGCCATGCAACTTTATGGGAGTCAATCAGTTGAAGAACAGACTAGAACAGTTTTTGGCTCAAGGCACAGCTAATTCTGAAGCACAAGTCTGCAGTACATTTGTTGAAATATTGTCAGGATCTGCAAACTTTGCAGTATCTGTTGCCTTCACCTGTTCCTTCATGTCACTTGGAGTGTATCATCTTGTTTGAAGGATGGCATCTTTTGATGTGGAGATTTCAGGAGGAGCCAAGTGGATTGACCATTTGACACTTCTAGCTGAAGATACCTTAAAGTACTTAGCCTTGTGTCTAGCCCTGATATGCTATACTCTCCCTAGACGTGAGGAAAGTTTGACTGTCTGGGTGTTTATTCATTGGCGTTTAGAAGAATGAAAGGTTATCTAATTGAAACACTTGCATTCTTGAAAGGACTTGACTGCGTGGATACTGAATAATATTTCCTCTTGTGGGATAGGCTAAAATAGGGGTGCAATTTAATAATAAGGGAAGTGTCATTTTGATTTTTTTTTTCCTCAGGGCTGAGTCTGGTGGAGGCAGATTGTTGAACACGTAAGGCAGTAGTGGATATAATTATTGTAATCAACCTGTTCAGACATTTTATGACACATGGAAGGGTGGGACTTGAACCAGAACCTTCTGGTTCAGTGGTTTGGGGCTGTACCACTGCCACAAGAGTCCTTAGGTAAATGTAACCTTCACCTAATAAGGATGGTCTCATTATTGGGCAGGTGGGAACTTGAGTTGAGGCCTCAATTAAACTAGCCATGATCCAATTGAATGCCTGAGCAAGCTAGAGATGCTAACTCATCTCTTTGTATGTAAGGATATATTAATAACTTTGTGGATGTTTTGTGTTGTAATTGTGCATATTTAACATTGTTGTCAATTTGCCTCTACCAACCAATTAAACATTATTACCAAATCGGCAAGGAAATGGCAGCTGTAATCAGGCATGCTTATAAACAGCATGTACTAAAGTTAGCATTTTGATTCATAAAAGTTCTGGTTGGAAAGATCCTTTAACTGAAGATCAGATATTTGTAGAGGGAAAACGTCTAATCTACAACACGGATGCTACAGCTGAGTAATTTGAATGTGGCATCAAAATTCCTGGAACTTTAATAGATGCAGGTTACATTGAGTGAATCCCAGTTCTACTTTGATTTTTAAATAGAATCTATTATAATTCAGCCTTTGATATTTCAGTTTAGATGTTTTTCACTTAATTATCTGGTGGTTGCATCTCCTGTGATAGCTGTTTAATTCAGTTCCCAGAAGGGCTTCACAAAATGTTGGCCCTCGTGACATCCTGTGTTTTTCACCAGCTGTTAGGCATTCGTTCTAAAGTACAGCTGCACTTTGGCTTCTTTTACTAGTTTGTCATAATTCAGTTCCATTCTATCTTTAGGAATCATGTACCACTTTATTTTGTGATAACGAGGTGTGGAGCTGGATGAACACAGCAGGCCAAGCAGCATCATAGGAGCAGGAAAGCTTGACGTTTCGGGCCTAGACCCTTCATCAGAAATCCATTTCTGATGAAGGG
>JAHRHZ010000264.1:24409022-24425949 GCA_024137785.1 Ginglymostoma cirratum
CCTTCATCAGATTTCTGATGAAGGGTTTAGGCCCGAAACGTCAAGTTTTCCTGCTCCTATGATGCCGCTTGACCTGCTGTGTTCATCCAGCCCCATGCTTGTTATCTCGGATTCTCCAGCATCTGCAGTACCTTTTATCTCCTGTACAGTGTTGTTTGGGTTGTCAGAGAGGCAGAATGGTGGGAGTGATAAATTCTGATCTACCTGTCTCCAAGTGATTGTTCAGCCTACTTTTTTATCCTGAGGTAGCTAGTGTGAACCTGTTGGGGCACAGTTCCACATACCCCACTCAGTGCTTGCTATGTGAGTGATTCATTCAGTTAATATTAATTGTGACATTTTGCTTGCACCTGCTGGGTTCATAGGCATAGGGACTGGTCATGCATCTCTTGCATCAGGACTGCTCTAAGCCTCGAATAGAGACTTCCTTGAGGTGTTTGGCCCAGAAGTTGAATGTGGCCTGCGAGTTAGTTTCCTTTGGCTGGTCAAGGAGACTACATATCTGTCCAGTTCCATTCAAATTGGCTTTGAGGACAGGGCATATCTTTTAGTGAATTCTCTGCAGTACCCTGTCAAACCCAAGAATGATTGGACCCCAACACACCATTTGGGTTCTAATTCTTGTAACTTGTAACATCACACCCTTCCCCACCTCTCCCAAACACCCACTTCTGAGTCAGTCCCAAGAATTAAGCCTCCACCTGTCCAATCTAAACTTTTAAGGTTAACCTTCATCCCCTAACCCATAACAGTTGTAGCAACTCACTCGGGAGATTTGGGTATTGTTCCTCCGTCTGAGAACAATAACAAGTTATCCAGATATCGTACTTGCTGGCTGGGAAAGTTGAATCCTTTCGGTCCCTGTTGACATGCACACTTGGGATATGAAGGGACTGTTATGGAACCCTTTGGGCGTACACGTTTACTGTTGACCCTTAAAGATGAATGCAAACTTGTAATGATCATCTTTCCTCACACTATGGGCCAGATCCTGTTGGTAGATATCCAATACCTTTGCATCCCTGCGTATAGCTGCTGTTAGATCAGCCACTGCTGTTACAGTGGGCACAGGCTCAGTTGTTCATACTCCACTCTCGATAGTTCAGTCATTTGGCAGAACCCATTGAGTGAATTTACATTAGCAGAACGGTGCAGCACACTCTGTTCTACCAATGATTTTACTCCAGTCTAAGTCCTTCTCTGGTTCCTTTGGGGTGGATGTCTTTTGAGGTTTGAAATTAGCTTCTCCATCCATCTGTACTTCCCAGTCCTGTTTGCATTTGGTTCAATTCCAGTACCTTGGTCAAAGGTTCCTGTAGGTCATATGATTTTGTAGCAGTTGTGCATTCTGCCTCCCAATGTGAGTGATCACTAGGATCCTTGATTCGTCTATCACTGCTTCCTTGGGATAGCCATCAGCCAGGTCCACTGCCATGCAGTGAGCAGGCAGCCAATCTACGTCCAACACCTCCCTTGTTTAGGTCTCCCCACTAATAGATTTTCCCATTTAGTCTTGAGGGATCTCAATGGTTTTGAGATTCCTCATGTTGCCTGTAAAGCATTCTAACTGATAGAACCTACTAGAGAGTGGTGTCCCCAGTGGTTTAGATTTATTGAGATTGATCCGTTTACCTCCAGATACCTTCCCTGATTTTCTTCCTACGTAAGTCTATACGTGGTTTTCTCACTCAGTATGTACCCTTGGGCGTGACTATTCAGGACAGACTCAGCCTTTTCATTGTGAGGCTGACTGGTTAGAGATATGGATGCTGTTTCTGCTCTGGAAGTGCATCTTTCCCTGTCTGCACCCTGAGTTTTTACCATTTCATGGCATTAATCCCCCTACTTCATTATGATCCTTTTCAGGTCCCAGCTACCTCATTCCCTGGTGTTTTCTGCAAGCTCTGCAATCCCTCTTAGTGTCCCACCTTTCCACAATTGTGACATTGTCTTCTGTTTCCTGTCACTCCTTAAGAGGTGCCAGTTTCCCTATGCTTGCCAATTTTCTTCTTCTGGCCCCCACGTAGTTTGTCAGCTTGTCTTGTCCTGATCTAGCTAGCATGACCTGTTGGGACACAGTTCCTTGTATCCCACTCAGTGCTTGCTATCCAGGTGATCTGCTGTGGACATACTGAACCTGCTTTCTTGAGGTTCAACATTTGGCCAGCTGTCAGAGGCCAAACCTGCCTTTAAGTTGTTTTTATTGTCTCGCATAAATCGTTCTAAGTTCACTACTTCTTGGAGTTAACAATGTCATCCTTGTCACATTCTCTTTTTTTTTTACTAGGCACTATATGGTGATTTTGTTACAAATTTAACTAATTTAATCTTTATTAATTTACTACTTATTCTTACCTAAAGCAGCATCTTCCAGCTTTTGGCCTGCCCAGTTCCTTTGACAATAGCACAATTGCATCGCATTAATCATGTTACAGGCTTGGAATCAAGTTAGGCAGACCTTTAGGATATGAGATCACTCATACCTGTCCTTTAGAAATTAGTAGGTTGAGTTGAACTCCACACTAGATTCAGCATGTTACATTGGTCAATTGTGATCCATAAATTTACAGCTGTCTGACCCACAATGTATATTTCATTTCAAGAAAGGGCTATGTCACCTAATCCCACTTTAGAGCATTTGGTCTGTAGCACTGTAGGTTACTGCACTTCCAAATATTTTTTAAAGTGTGGTGTTTTCCTGTCCTAATTCCCTTCTGGTTGGTGAGTTACAAATGCCCATCTCGCACTGTTTTTACACTCCCAACATCTCTATCTGTTCTGGAATCCTTCTGTCAATTACTTTAACTTTATTTCCTGTTAATGATTTCTGCTAAGTGAAATGAATCCTTCCTATTTGCTCTCACTTGGCCTTATAATTTTATACATTTACCATCACTTCTCAGCCTCCTCTGGTCCAAAAAATATCAACCCAAGCCTGTGTACTATTTCTTCATGGCTAAAACTCTTAATCCCTGGCAGTATCTTCAAAAATCTCCTTTGTATCCTCTCTACCATGATGATATCTTTCCTTTCATGTAGTGACAAGAACTGTACGTGGTGCTCTAATTAACCCTGGTCTAATTAGTGTTTTGTGCAATTCTAGCATAATCTAATAGAAGAATATATCCTGTTTTAGCTTAATGAATGCAAGATCTGGCCAAGGCTGGAGGAATGCATTGTTGCTTTTGTCTCCGTTCTCGATAGGTCACAACATTTAAAAATGTTTTTCCAGTTGGTGAATTTAATACCTTATCAATAACAAAAGACCAGCTTTCTTTAGTAAACAATTAAAATAAAACTTATTCAGTGAAGGTGCAATATTTGCTTAACTCACATCCAGTAATATATAAATGCTTATCCCTCTAAATATCTCCAGTACATGCATGTAAGCACATACACTTTTTCTGAATAGCAAAGAGAAAATAAAAATACATTTTTCTGGTGTGGTACAAAAAGAGGAAAAATGCTTTAGACTCCATGACGATATAGAAAAGCTGGTAAGATGGACAGAACAGTAGCAATGAAGTTTAAGCCTGAAAAGTGTGACTGATGCATTTTGGGAGGACCAACAAAGCAAGGGAGTGCATGATAAATGGTAGGAACCTGGGTAGAACTGAGGATCAGCAGACCCTTGTTTTGCATAAACATAGATCCTTGAAGGCAACAGTGCAGGTAGGATAGGATGCTTAAGGTGCATGGAGAGAGGTTATGATGGTGCTGGAGAGGATGATAGACCACGGTGGGAATACTCTGTGTGGTCATAGTCACCATATTGTATTAGAGAGGGTGAGAGAAAGTTCAGTAGGATGTTGCCTGGGGCTGGAGTACTTCAGTTATGAAAAGAGACTACATGGGTTAGGGTTATTTTCCTTGCAGCTGAGAAGGTCAAGGGGAGACCAGATTGAGGTCTGCAGAATTGAGGGGTTTACATTGGGTCAATAGCAAAAGGGTCAGTTACAGCTGCTATAGATTTAAAGTAAAAGGCAGAAGGTTTAGAGGGTATTTAAGGAGAATCTCTCTTCATCCAGAGAGTAGTAGGAATTTGGAACTGACTGCCTGAAAGAGGTAGAGACAGGAAACATTACAACATTTAAATAGTATTTAGAGGAGCACTTGAAAAGCTGTTGTATGCAAGGCTAAGTGCCTGGAAACAGGACCTGAGTCGATAGATGCTTGATTGATGGACGTGTTAGGATGAAGGGTTTCTTTCTGTGTTGTAGTACTCTATATGACTCTGAAAACATGCCTAGATAATTATCTACATTGTACAGTAATTGAGGTGATCTATATTATATTGCTGTCTGCTTCCAAAGCAGATCATGTCGGACTTCATTCTCACTAGTGAGTTTTGTTATGAGGTTTGAAGTTTGTATCATCCCTTCTATAATGTTTGTGTATAAGTTAGAAAACAAAATCACTGTCAAGTTTTTATCTAATCAGAATTTTAAAAAACTGCAGACTTTTGTTTATTTCAAGTAGATGTAAATATCTTAGTGGTTTAATGCTTACCACAGTTTGGACATCATCTGCACTAATTTCTTTTGAGTACCGTTATATAAAAAAATACACTCTGTCCACTTCTCAACATCTGTTCTACCTACAAAAGAAATGATTTTTAAATACAAGAGATTTGGTAGAAAGCTCAGGAAATAACAGGTTAATAAAATATTTAAAGAAGTTGCTACAATTTGGCATATTTTCTAAACCTGCCTTATGTCCCAGGAGGTTTGTGATTCGGCTGGCAAAATCTTAAGCTTTAAAGGAGGTAAATTCTATGCACACCTGTTGCTGTCTAAGTGATGAGTGTGAGACGGTTAAGTCAACCACCACGTTTTCACAGAATTTTGTTATTGGATATTGCGCAGCATAAGACTTATTAACCTTGTAACGGATTACCTAAAATGCGTCGAAACCAAGAATGATGAAGGTTGTGGCATTGGGCTTCAAGCTAGAGTACTACTACTGATTCACCATGCAGTTAGTTTCTGTGTATGTACCCTAATAATCAAATGACAAGATGCCTTCCCATAGAATAAGGGAAAATAGGGAGAGTAACAAATTGTTTCCAAACCTACAGGATAGATATCTATGACTGGAAACACTTTTACTTTGAGTTACCCCAAAGATGGGGGAAAGAATTAGAAGGGTAAACCCATGATGGTATCTAACACTGAAATCAAATACGAGCCAGTGTTATTACTTGTGCATTATTATTTTCCGCAAACTTGTCTTTAGTTTGATGAATGTCTGTTCATCAGGCAATAGATATAAACTCTAAGTGATGGAATACTCGGGAACAGCATCGATATCAAACATTACTAAGTATAGTAAAGACAAGCTGAGAGTTGAAGCTGCTCCTGCGTGACATCAGTGATGCATTTTGGCTATCATCTCAGAAAAGCTAGAATGTGAATTATTCCTTCCATCCATTTATTAGTAATCATCGTTCACAAGGGACCGTAAGCATATGTCTCTAATCGTAGCCCAGCTCATCCCCACCTCCCTAACCTGTTTTCCCTCTCACCTCAAGCCACACCCCCATCTCCTATCTACTAACATCATCCCGCCCCCTTGACCTGTCTGTCCTCCCTGGACTGACCTATCTCCTCCCTACCCCCCTACCTACACTCACCTTTTACTGGCTCCATCCCCGCCTCTTCGACTTGTCTGCCTTCTATCCGCCTCCCCCTCTCTCCCTATTTATTTCAGAACCCTCTTCCCCTCCCCCATTTCTGATGAAGGGTTTAGGCCCGAAACGTCAAGTTTTCCTGCTCCTATGATGCTGCTTGACCTGCTGTGTTCATCCAGCCCCATGCTTGTTGTCTCTAATCGTTGTCATTTTGTTTGCTGTCATTCGTTCCTCTGTCCAGTTTCTGATGTTATGCAGTCATCCAGCCCTTTTCATCTTGGCATATTCTTTTCTGATATTTCATTTTCTATTATTAATCACACCAGTCTGTTCCTCCTTTCTCCAGTTGTCAATTTCTCGATGTAAATACATATCCCTCCAATTATCCACAATATACACAAGCAAACATGATACATTCACGCATTAGGGAGATGAAAAAATGCATTTCTCAGTAATTAAATGCAGTTTGCAATTGGTTAAAATGGCACAGAACAGATTTATCAAAATTGTTCTGTAGTGAGCAACTACAGTTACAGGTAGTTCTCCTGTAACGTGATAGTTGTGCGCTTGTGTGACCTTTAGCAGTGGAAAATCGCACTACCTGTACAGCAGAGTTTGTGCTAACAAGACACTTGTTATAGCAGAACTATCTGGTATGTGCATAGATTGATGAAGTTAGGTTTTTCCCTTTCACAGAAGGTTGGATCGAGGTCTCCAGACACCCTCCGGGTTTAACCAATAGATGGGGATAAACTGTCCTTTCCTATGCAAGGACTAATGACCAAAAGAGACAAATTTAAGGTGATAGCCAAAAGATCTGTTGCCGAAATATCTGTTGGTTGCAAAAGGAAAGCTTTCTGATTCACCAAGTAGTTAAGATCTAATATTAATTTCCTGAGTATGGAGTGATGGCAGATTTGTGTTAGTTGTCTTGTTTATAAGTTTATTGTGGATTGTCTTGAAATTTTTTTAAAAGATGGGCATTATGTGACCTGTTCTGAAGTATGCCTGACAGTAAATTTTTGGCTCAATTGTTGGAGATAAAAGGAAGTCTTGGATTGTTTTATTGGGAAGAAGATGAAAAGTATTTATGCTTGGAGAAAATGGCAGCTGTCTTTGTTTGTAGTGGGTAAACTCCAAGTCTTCCAAAGTCCCAGAAAGATGTTCTGGGCATCTGGTTGCAAACAGTTCTGTTTTTTTAAAAAACTGTCCATTAACACACAAAGTGAAATGGAGTTGAAATCAAGAATATTTAATCAGCACTTCTTTCAGGAGCAAGGTTTAAGGTGTTTTGTTTAGTACTAAATAAAAATTCTGAGGCAGGGTCACTGGACCTGAAACGTTAACTCTTTATTCCTTCACAGATGCTGGCAGACTTGCTGAGCTTTTCCAGCAACTTTGTTTTTGTTCCACAGTTCTTTCAGTTTTTATTAGGGTGTTTTGTGTTGCCATTGGGAAGAGTGCAGAGAAGCTATTTTTGAGATGAGGTTACAGCTTCCCCACAAATACAATGAATAACACCAGGCAGTATTACTGCGTGGTCAGCCAAGAGAAGACCTTTTGTTAGTCTCCCTTTCCTATCCAGGTATAATAGCTATCTTGAGTCAGAGCTGTATCCTGTAGTCATTGCGATAGTTTTGAATCAATCCATTTGGGCATCTTATTACACACCTGCTTCAGGTGGGAATTGAGCCCAGGACTTCTGGTTCTGCTGTAGGGGCACAGCAACTGCATCATCAGGCCCTTCCTTCGCATATCTAAAGGTTCTAGGATATTTGTCATAGCTGGGATAAAACTTTACTGGTGGTTGATGTATCTAGAATCTATCAGAGAAAACTGAGGAAAGCACCTCAAGCTGATTGCGAAGTTACTAGTTAACAAAATGGAGAAAAATGGGCCAGTTGGAAAGTGAATACTGGACCTCTTGCTGTAGGACTGTACTTCTGTGGAAAGTGATATCTGCCTGATTAAATATAAAAGGGAAATTTTCTTCTGTAGGCAACTTCTATTTGAACCACAAAAGGAAGGATCACTTTTAGTCATTTGTCACAATAAAATGTTTAAATGTGAAATCTTGTCATTCTTTCAGCTAGTAACTGGAGGGTTGAATCTCTCTAAACATTACTGGCCTCTGTGGAGAATAAAACAAACAGGAAGTGGAGTGGGCAAATGCCTGAAGAGAATTTACAAAATTCCTGTGAAGAGTTAAGGGGAATGGGACTAGTTGAATACGCTCAGATTCAATAATGACTGGCTCAATGTCATTCTTCTGTGCTTTGTGTCTTAAAATAATGATCTCTACCAGCAAAATTCTCCCTTTGTCCTTTCTGCTTGGCTTCATTGCTTAAACCAAATGCAGCACTAACCCTCGTGCTGGTCTTGCTGTGTATTAGCTAAATGTTCCCTTAAATGCATTTTTAAGAATTGTGGCCCCTTTGCCCTTCACACTGATTTTATGCGAGTTAATATGAGGCATGTTGGAATTTCCTGCAATTATTACCCTATTATATCTGCATTTATCAATTTGCCTAAATATTTGCTTCTGTCTCTTTCTATTTGGGGATTTACTGACACTGGATTGTTCCTTTTTGTCCCTTACTCCTGGGATATGGACAAAAGGGTGCCTATATAAAGTCCCTCGAGTTATATTTGCTTAACAATGGAATTTGTAAGTGAAAAGTCCACGTTCTTAGTTTAATCCACAATACTGGTTCAATGTTTGCATTCCTCGCTCCAAATCAGTTGACTGTAGATACTTGACATTGAAATGCTGGGATCTAGAATGTCACAGATTTGTTGCCCTTGTTGGTCAGGTTGTCCTGCATCTGTTCACTGTTTTTAAAAAATCTCCTCTTGTTTTGATTTGAAGACTACCTCTGTGCCTTCAGTGGTTTCTAACCCAGGATACTGATCGAAGGGTAAAGTTAAAAGAGCAGACCGTAGAAATATGTAGGTCTAGACTTCCACAAAGTCATGAGTTAAGCTTTTTGGAATTTGCTTCTATGTTGGGTTGTTAGTCTCGGAGTATAGAATTGAAATGTTAAGAGTAGATTTTAAAATACCCACTGAAGAGCAATACTCTTAAAGATCTCCTTTATGAAAATATTTGATTTAACTGTCAAGATACAAGGGATCATTGGCCAAAAAAAATCATAAGTTGTGCTCACATTGAATTGTTGCAAGTGTGCAATGCTTTGAAAAAGCAGTTTATTTTAATAAAAAGGACTAGATTAATAACCTTTTTGTGCACTCTTAAATATTAGGTGGTTCAAGAATTAGGTGTCGTCTTGATAGTATGTTGACATGTACCAATAATTGCAGCATTATTTACAATATTTAAATATTTTTGCCACAATTCATGAAATTTCTGCCTATTTTTAAAATTTTACAAGACAATAACTGCTCCTAACTGTTGCATTTTAATGTTTTGAGTACAGAAGAGCGATTTACCATGTTGACCAGTGCTTTTCAGACCAGTTTTAAAGGTCTACCGTTACTGAAACCGTACTGCTATAGCAAAAGTGAAGGCTGCATTGTTAAAGGTTCTGATACACTGTGGTACAGAGCAAAAATTTTGGAAGTGATTGGGGGATCTGTTAAGGTAAGATACTTAAGGTATAAGTGTATAACTTATCTAGAATTCTGGAAATGGAAAGTGGTATACAAAACTCAGTTTAATGTTTGGAGTTGTTTTCTACTAGTTTGTAATGTTGGTTTGTTTTTGTTTTGTGCAACCCTGGATTATACGTTAGGAAAATGTCAATACTTTGCAGTTGTGATTTGTTCCTAAACAAGTGTTGCTAGGGTTTAGTAGGAATTGATCATATAAAAGGTTTGAGGAATTTTTCTAATCCAGTCATTTATGTTCACAAAGAAAGTTGCTGGAGAAGCTCAGCAGGTCTGGCAGCATCCGTGAAGGGAAAAAGAGTTAACATTTCAGGTCCAGTGACCCTTCCTCAGAATACAGTCCGTCCTGAGGAAGGGTCACTGGACCTGAAATGTTAACTGTTTTTCTCTTCACGGATGCTGCCAGACCTGCTGAGCTTCTCCAGCAACTTTGTTTTTGTTCCTGATTTACAGCATCCGCAGTCCTTTTGGTTTTTATTTATGTACACATTTGGGTACAATTTGTTTACTTAAACTATGCAACTAAGACATGCTGTCTCCAATCTCAGTGTTGAATTTCATTGTTCTGATGTGAAATTTGTTTTTCTTTAGAATCATTTAGAAATTGAAGTGCAAATTCAAAACTCATTTAAATGGAACCTTCTTAGCATGTAGAGATGAGAATCATTTGCTCCACAAGTCTAGACAGAACTGAGCAGTGAAAAGGCCCACTGCTTCGTGTATCCTCCCAATATTTTTTAAAAGTGCTGATTAAAATTGTTTCAAAGCGCACATTCATGTAAAAGAGCCCTGTGTGCTTTCCTTTAAATTATGGTATTGAGCTTTACTAAAAGCTGAGGTGTTAGCATTATGTTGACAGTTCATTGCTGTGCACTCTCTCCTCCAAAAAGGAAGTGCTGATGAGAGTAAGACTGTGATAAAGTAGCGTTATTCACTAACCTATCATTTGTTATCAATGTGGTTCACAGATGGGTGCTCAAGATTACTAAATGACTTGCAATGAGGAAAGAAATGACTGAAAAGGATTAAATACGCAGGATGCATTTTGCAGTCAACAAAATAATTGTATCATGTATGTGGCATACACACCTCTAATTCTTAATTACTCCAACACAATCCTGGCCAACATCCTGTTTTTCACAAGGTCACCAAAAACTTTCCACCTCTAATTTTCACATTGTTTCCAGTAAAGCAATATCTGATATCAAAAATTCTCATCTTGTTTTTTAGAACTTTCCATGGACTTGTCCTTCCCTATTTCTGCAATCTCCCCTACTGCTACAACTCTTAGATGTTTACCTACCTTCAATCCATACATCCCTAGTTTTAATGCCTTTCACCAGAAACTGTCTTCAGATGCCAAAGCCCTTTCCTTTAGAAGTCCCTCCCTAAAGCACACTGCCTCCTTACTCTTTCCTCTTCAGATCATTAAACCTGCTTTTTTGCACAGATTCTGGTCATCTCCCCTAATATCCTTATGTGGTTTGGTGCTGAATTCTGTTTGATGCTCCTGTAAAACACTTTTCGTTCTTTACTACGTTAAAGATGCTTTCTTGGGTTACATTGTGCATGAATATTCATACAATTTCCCCAAGTTCAGAAACTTGCTGTGAGTGGCTACCAGCCCATTGAAGAAGGGTCCTGACCCAAAACATCAACTTTCCTGCTCTTCTGATGCTGCCTGGCCTGCTGTGTTCCTCCAGCTCCACACTGTATTGTCTCTGACTCCAGCATCTGCAGTTCTTGCTATCTATGAGTGGCTACCTGCTGTTTTGGAGAGAAATATCAAGGCAACAGATATTTAGTGCCTGCATGTTATGATGCCAAAATGTATTTTAAATTCACTGATGGTCACCGAACCAGCAGAAGACAACAAAGGGGTAGAATCGGTTTCAGTTGGGGGTCAAATTTTCAGTCATGTTGTAAAAGCACATGGGAACACGTGCAAAAGCAGGCTAGGAGAACAAGAACTCCACTCTCTCACCAAGGTAATGCCTATCTTTGTAAAATACAGATAATGCCCATGAAAAACTGTCAGAAAACAGTAAATAATGTAATATGTATGTTGTAACGATTTGCATAAGGCTTGCAGATGATTAAAACCCACCAGAGCTTAATTTTATATTTAATGGTGTTAAGATTAGCTTTCCCTGTATACACACGAAATAAATTATCACTAACCTGATTTCCTGAATCCTCTTATCAACTTGTCGAGTTGTCTGATAACAGCAACTTCTTAAAACAGCTAGAACTCGTTAATGCTAAACATTTGGATTCACTGAGTTCCATTTGTACAAACCCAAACCTATGGAATTGGTCAGCCTAAACAGAAAGCTGTTGAGCACATTCCCAACTTTTTTTTCAAGGTAAATGATTACACTAGTATTTTGAGTTAAAGGTTTACAGGAAGAACTGTGCCCCTACTTTGGCTTATTTGTATATGCATGCTAAGCCAGTTAAATTTCATAACAATGAGGAAGGTTACACAAAAGACTGACCATTTTGTTCACTTTGGGAGAGTTAATTTTTAATTTCAGGCTATGTAATCAAATATCTCTCTGGTTAGCGGCTTAAAAATGATCATACTTAATTATGAGGAATTAATACTTGGATACTGCAAAAGAATATTTGTGGTATCCAATGCCGTTATTAATTGTCAAGCTCTGGTCTTTTTGTTTCTCCCCATACTCCAAAACTCAGTGTACACCTAGTACTTAAAGCTCATTTGACCTGCTTTATATGTTTCACAAGATTCTTAACGTTTTGTATACACTATTTGACAAACTTTCAGTTTAACCACTTGAAGATTGAAAAATTGCTTTCTCTTTATGGATTTTACCAGTCCTCATGAATTTTAAAGAGCTGTGCGATTTTTCTCAGCTTTGACAATTGACGGGATGAAGGGTAACATTTTGTGTGAAGAGAGATATTAGTTTTTTTTTTGTAAATTAGAATGCAGTGTTGCTGTTTGTGTTTTAGGTGTCTAAAGATTCCCTGCTTTTTGTATTTACAGAAGGCTAAAATCCATCGCTTGGAGAGAAAATGTAATGAGTTACGTACCCACGATTTTAAAGAGTCATAGCTAATAGCTGTTTTGAGAAGTTGCATGTTTTTGATTTTGGAAGGGCACCTAACTTAGGAAACTGGTTTGTCTCATGTGCATACATGGGGAATCTTTCTTTTCTGCCAGAGTATGGGGATTCATAGAATCCCTACGTGTAGAAGCAGGCCATTTGGCCCACTGGGTGTACGTTGACCCTCAGAAGTGTCCCACCCAGACCCACCCCTCTACCCTGTCCCTGTAGCCCTGCATATTCCATAGCTAATCCACTTAGCCTGCACGTGTTTGGACTGTGGGAGGAAATTGGAGTACTTGAAGGAAACCCATGCAGACACAGGGAGAATGTGCAAACTCCACGCGATAGTCTCCTGAAGCTGGAATCGAACCTGGGTCCCTGGTGGTGTGAGGCAGCAAGTGCTAACACTGAGCCAACGTGTCACCCCTCTGGTCTTCGTGTTTGTGAGATGTTATGTGGTCGTTTCATTCACGTCTGTGCATAGGTAGCTGCTAGGTTGAAAGCCCATGCTTTAAGCAACAAAGAAACAGTTCCCACTTCAGTCCAAGGAACTGGATTTGAAAATGACTTCAAACATTTTGTGGGGAGAATGGCTGGCTTTCCACTAATGCAGCCTAACCACCTAAAACATAGTGCCAGACACTAAAGTACCGATTATTGGACATCCTTACTGATACTTTCAGACTCTTAAACGTGATCCCAAACCCAGGGCATTCTTTTCTCCTTCATTTTTTTTTCCCAATGCTAGTCTATATTCCCTCATGCACGCCACTTTGTATTTAATGAGTTATGGATCTGTCTGCATTTAATGTCTGTTGTAAATTAGTTTGTGGCAATAAAGCTTCATTAATGCTAGGTAGGGAATTCTATGTTAATAGATTCCAGACTGGTTGTGAGTTAAAAACCAAGACGTGCAACTGTTCTTTGTGGAGAGAGCAAATTGCTCAGTCCAAGGCCTCTTGTCGATACCTTGTGTCAGTTGCTTCCTTTTTATGTACTCAATTTATATTCAAAGTATTCTGTTTACCTTAACATACCTTTTAACAGTCTAGAGATAAAAGGTACTGCAGATGCTGGAGAATCCAAGATAACAAGCATGGGGCTGGATGAACACAGCAGGTCAAGCAGCATCATAGGAGCAGGAAAACTTGACGTTTCGGGCCTAGACCCTTTCTGCTCCTATGATGCCTCTTTTAACAGTCTAATTGGCCAGACATTAACATTCTAGAAACTTTGGTCTGTCCAAGTCAAGATGGAGCATGACTTGGAGGTGATGATCCCATGAGATTGTAGCTCTCATCCTTTACATTATTTGAGTGACAGTGGCATAGTGGTGATGTTGCTGGACTAGTAATGCAGCAGCCTGGGCTAATGCCGAGGGGACACGTTCAAATCACGTCATGACACTTGACAGACTTTCAATTCCAGATTTATGGATTTTTTTTTTTTTTTTTTTTTTAAAGCTAGTCTCAGTAATTCCAATCATGAAGCCTATCAATGATGCAAAAATCCACCTGCTTCACTAACGTCCTTTTTAGGGAAGGAAATCTGCCTTCTCTATTGGTCTGGCCTGCATGTAACTCAAGACTTTCAGCAGAATGCTTGACTGTTCACAGCTCTCTGAAATGACCTGGGAAACTCATCAGTTTAAGAGCTGTTCAGGTAGGGCTACATACAGGACTTGCCAGTGATGCTCACCATTCCATGAAAGAAAAAGTGGGTATTCTATTAAAGTAATATAATTTACTGTATTTTCTGAAGAAGGGTCCTATTAACTTTGACCCAAAACATCAACTTTACTGCTGCTCTAATGCTGCCTCGCCTGCTGTGTTCCTCCAGCTCCACACTTCGTTATCTCTGACTCTAGCATCTGCAGTTCTTGCTATCTCGTAATTTACTGTATGATGCATCCTGTAGGTTTTCTGTTCTGCGCTGGTTATGTATGTGATCTCTGAGACCTGTTGACCAGACAGCTGTCATAAATTGTGTTGCGTTTCTTGCAGCTGCAACAGTTTGGGAAGTGGGGAGTATTCCATAACACATCTTCAACTGTGTAGATGGTGGATGGCCTCATTTTAATCTAGTTCAGTCTCTGCCCTACCCTTTATTGATGTAGTGAGAGTCCTGAAGACGTTAATGGTGGGGGTCTCGGTGGTGCCATTGAGTCTAATGAGGCTTTCTTTTGTTTGTATTGGTCAGTGTGATGTTATATGTTGACTCAAGCTTTGCTATCATCCAATTCTTTATTTAATATGGAATGGGCTGCTTAATTATTGGAATATGAATTGAGTTGATTATTGGAATTATTGTCAAATAGTTCCACTTGCGAGAGGAGGGAAGTTGTGGTTAAACCAACTATAAATGGCTAGCTGAGGGCACTTTTCTGCGACCTTTGGAAGATTTTACTTTGACTGTCGTTGATTTTGATTTTGCTATGTCTGCTTAGTGGTATTATCGGCAAGTGCTGCCTTGCTGTGCAGCAGAGGTTACTCATACCCCTCTCCAGTAGTTTCTGCCAGAAACTGCAAAGAGTATTGGTGAATGTTGTTTCATGGTGTTTTTGATGACTTTAGTGATTGGGAGCATCCTGAGATGATACTCATCAGATTAGATTTATCCTGTTTCTACTGGAATTGGATTATTGGCAGTTTTTCTTTTTTGTTGGATAGTTACAATATTCTTCGACAGCCCTTCCTGCTTGTTCCTCCCATAACTGTTTCTATACTTTCAAACTTCTGTGGCTACTTGCGACATAACCATTTTACACCAGTTTGTCGCCCTCTTCCTGCTTTTCAGTTAATTGTACTTTTTGGTAGTGTATTGTAACTGAAAATCCTTCTTTGAAAAGAGTTTGTCATTTTGCAGTAACAATACGTAAACTTTGCGCTGTAAAAAGGGTGTGCCTTTTTTCCCTTTCTCTACTTCACATTTCACACCTATTATCTTTCTATGAAATTGTAGCCATCTAATTCTTTATGCAATATTTCCCAATTTTCAATAGTTGATGCATAAAATATTGACGGATTTACCATTTCAGTCTGTAGTTCAACAAATGTATCTACTCCCATATTTTGTGAACGCTTTTTTCTAAGGTAAAATTCTGGCGAATATAGAAATAACTTGGAATAACTAGGAATGTTTGAATTACAGTATCCAGAGTTTAGTGTTTTATAAAATTTTGTGATGAGTATATTAACTTATTCATTATATTGGTGCTAGGTGCAGTACGTTGACCGTGGATATACTGAAACAATTCCTCAATGCCATGTTTATCCACTGCTAATGTATCCTGATATTCCAGAGCTTTGCCTTCCGTTTCAGCTTTTTGGAGTGGAACCTGTAAGTGTTTAATGTTGCAATAGATGTACTGTGTATTTGGATAAAATGGAATTGAGTATAAAAGTTGTATGTTCTTGTAAACCTTGTTTTGTTCCGTTCCAGAGGAATGATCCTGTTTTTGAAAATATTGGTGCCCAAAAGACTTGCTGCTACAGCTCCATGTTGAGCACTGTTTGGGCAGAAACTAGAACCGAGATTGTGGGAGAAACTCCATAGGTTTGGTGGCATCTTTGAGGGAAAATAGTAAATAATTTTCAGTCCAGTGACCTTTCAGAGATGAGTAGATGGGGAGAGGTAGTATTTATGCTAAAACATGGTGGGTGGGGGTGGAAAGGAGTGAGAGAATAGATGGAGACAGAGCCCAGAGAGAGAGTTTGACAAGGGGATTGATAATGTTACACTAGGAAGAAAGAAGAAAAAGATGATAATGGGGACTGAGAGTAGGTGAAAATGGCTTGATTTCAGGACTCAATATCTGAAGCACTTTATGATGTAAGAACTATAAGCAGGAGTACACCATCCTGACCTTCGAGCATTCTCCACCATCCAAAACGATAATGGCCGATCTTCTCATATAGCCTTGGCTCCACTTACCCACCCTCTCACCATAACCTTTAATTCCCTTACTGTTCAAAGAATTCTGTCTCTTAGCTATAAAAATAATCAACGAGGAAGCCTCAATTACTTCACTCGGCTGGGAATTCCTCAATTCAGTCCCAAATCTGCTCCCCCTAATTTTGAGACTATGCCCTCTTGTTTTAGTTTTGCCAACCAGTGGAAAAATCCTCCCTGCTTCTATCTGATGCATTCCCTTCATAATGTTATGTTTCTATAAATTGTCCCCCACTTATTCTTCTAAATTCCAACAAATATAATCCTGGGCTACTCAGTGTCTCCTCATAAGCCAACCCTCAACTCCTGGAATCAACCTAGTGAATCTCCTCTGTACCTTCTCCAGTTCCAGAACATCCTTTTTCAAGTAAGGAGACCAAAACTGCACGCAGTACTCCAGGTGTGGACTCACCAGCACCCTATACAGCTGCAACATAACCTCCCTGCTTTTAAACTCAATCGCTCTAGTAATGAAGGCAAAATTCTATTTGCCGCCTTAATTACCTGTTGCACCTGCAAACCAACATTCTGCGATTCACGCAGAAGGACACCAGGTCTCTGCACAGCAGCATGCTGCAATTTTTTACCGTTCAAATAATAATAATCCTTTTTACTGTTATTCCTTTCAAAATGGATGACGTCA
>JAHRHZ010000264.1:24441128-24528046 GCA_024137785.1 Ginglymostoma cirratum
TGACGTCATCCATTTTGAAAGGAATAACAGTAAAAAGGATTATTATTTGAACGGTAAAAAATTGCAGCATGCTGCTGTGCAGAGACCTGGTGTCCTTCTGCGTGAATCGCAGAATGTTGGTTTGCAGGTGCAACAGGTAATTAAGGCGGCAAATAGAATTTTGCCTTCATTACTAGAGCGATTGAGTTTAAAAGCAGGGAGGTTATGTTGCAGCTGTATAGGGTGCTGGTGAGTCCACACCTGGAGTACTGCGTGCAGTTTTGGTCTCCTTACTTGAAAAAGGATGTTCTGGAACTGGAGAAGGTACAGAGGAGATTCACTAGGTTGATTCCAGGAGTTTAGGGTTGGCTTATGAGGAGACACTGAGTAGCCCAGGATTATATTTTTTGGAATTTAGAAGAATAAGTGGGGGACAATTTATAGAAACATAACATTATGAAGGGAATGCATCAGATAGAAGCAGGGAGGATTTTTCCACTGGTTGGCAAAACTAAAACAAGAGGGCATAGTCTCAAAATTAGGGGGAGCAGATTTGGGACTGAATTGAGGAGAAACTTCTTCACCCAAAGGGTTCAGAATCTGTGTAATTCCCAGCCGAGTGAAGTAATTGAGGCTTCCTCGTTGAATATTTTAATAGCTGAGAGAATTCTCTCAACATTAAGAGAATTAGGTTATGGTGAGAAGGTGAATAAGTGGAGCTGTAGGGTCAAATGGCCTACTCTTGCTCCTAGTTCTTTTGTTCTTTATTTGGTTTGTTCTATCTGTACTGGCTGTCTGAGCAACTTGCCTAGTCCACTTCTGATCTTTTTTCCTGTAGCCCTGCGAATGTCTTCTGATCATTATCCAGTTTCCTTTTTGAAGCCATGATTGTATCTGCCTTGACCACACAGGCAGTCCATTCCAGATCCTGGCCATTCATCTTAAACCATGTCAGAAGACTGTGAAAGGACAGAGGACAGTGAGAACAGTTTATCTCTATCTGTTCTGTTCAGATGCTCCATGATTTTGCATATGCCCATCTAATCTCCTCTCAAATTGCTTTTAATTGGAACAGTCCCAGCTTCAGTCCATCCATGTAATGGTCAAGATGCTCTTTAAGATGCACGTGTTGAAATAAATGACTATTTTGTCAGTTGGTTGGGAGAAACTTCCAACATAATGTAAAAAGTCATGCCTTAAATGTAAAATGTTTGTGGACAAAAACAGTGCATGGATGAGTTTTTGAAGAAGGGCCCTGACCCAAAAAGTCAGCTTTCCTGTTCCTCTGCTGCCTGGCCTGCTGTGTTTCTGCAGTTCCACACTCTCTTCTCTGACTCCAGCATCTGTAGTTCTTGCTATCGCACGGATGAGTCAATTGTTTTGCCCAGTTCAAGGAATATATTAATATGGGTTATTGGCAGTCAGTTTGTTGATTTGCCCCATGCCTCTATTACTCTATCTCTGTCTCTGCTTGATCATCTCTGCCAGAAGAGGCCTTATTTCACTTCCTGCAGAGCAAAGAATGTAGACTTGAACATACATGGCAGAGACCTGTCGTTAGGCATAGTTATCAGATTTGGTTGGACTACATAAAGCATTATTAGGTCTTGCTATCATTTTGTGATGCCGATTACTCCTAGCTTCTCTTTTCTACAAACAGTTGTCTTTGACGCTCCCTAGCTGTCTCATTTATGTTCATCTCCAGTAACAAGTAACTTCACCACCTCAAGTTACATCATTCAAACAGCTATCCTTTGTTTCCAGCCTTTTCTCTAAACTGCAAAGTCGTCTCCCCTCCAAATCCCTAAGTTCATACTTGCGTGTTTAGTTTCTCTATTGTAATCTTCCACATGCCCTCTTGGAGCTCATCTTGTCAAGAATCCTACCTCTTGCTCTCTTGACCCTACTCGCAACAAATGGCTAACTCTCCAATTTCCCTCCAAGGCCTGCATGTTCGATGATAATGTTAACAATTTACACAACTCCCCTTTCAAACCTACTATTAACCTCCTGTGCAAAAAATAAAGCCTTGAACCCGTTGCTATTTCAAACTGCCAACCCATCTTCAATTTTATTCTCTTTCAAGTGCTTAAACATGCTGTTGCATCCCAAATCTCCGCCTGCCTCCAAAATAACTCTGTATTTAAACTTAACGGAATCATGTTTCTGTATCTGCTACACACTAAACAAAGTCACAAGTGACATCCTATCTGACTGACCATGGTCAAGTATCCCTCCTCATCTGTACTTTTGTGCAGACATTAAGGAAGTGTCTGCTGACCATCAGATTACACATTCTGACACTGCATGCTCACCGGGTTTCAAATGAGTGCGTAATATCATTGCACAGTGGCAATAGTGTTGAAGATGCAATGTATCAACATATTTGATAGCACCTTCTGATCACACAGCGTCTACCACCTCAAAGAACAAATACAACACGTGCAGGGAACATTGTCACGGGCAATTTCCTAACCAAGTCTCTCACCATCCTGATTTGGGATTATATCACTGATCCTTCACCAGAATAGTCAAGTCTAGAGGTAACAAAGGCACGAATCAATGTTCTGAAATATAAACAGTGCTGGAAATACTTAGCAGATCTTACAGCAATGCTTTCGTAGATCATGGAATCCCTACAGTATGGAAACAGGCCCCCTGGCCTAACAAGTCTACACTGACCCTTTGAGCATTCCTCTAATCTAGACATCCCTGAACGCTATGGGCAATTTAGTATAGCCAATCCACCTAACTCGCACATCTTTGGACTGTGGGAGGAAACCGGAGCACCGGGAGGAAACCCCACGTAGACACCTGGGAGAGCGTGAAAACTCCACAGACAGTGGCCTGAGGGTGGAATCGAACCCAGGTCCCTGGTGCTGTGAGGCAACAGTGCTAACCACTGCCACTGTGCCGCCCTTGCCAGATTCCCACTTTGCACCATAAAATTGAGCTGTTTTAAAACACTGCCAGTAACTTGCATTCAGTCTTGTTTGTTCTTCGTGTTTGTCTACACCAAACTAGATTGTTGCCTTTTTTTTTTTAATTTTAAAAAATGTCTTGATTTCGGAATTCTGACTGTGTTTCAGTGTTCCACTGTGGCCTTACTCTTTCCTCTCCACAGCCTTTCTAGCCCTATAATACTTCTTTTAAAAAAAAACCTCTGACCCGATTTCTTGAATTGCTCCACTAAGGATGGCATGCCTTCGGCAGCCCAGATCCCAAGCTCAGTAATTATCCCCAAAGCCTCTATGCCCCACCAACCTTCTAACACAATATAAGATACTCCTTAGAATCTTTTGGTCACTTGATCTTAGGACCTTGAGTGGTTTGGTATGAACCGCTTTTAAAGCATCTTGGGATATAATTCCATGAGTGTGCCTCTATTGCTGGTGATGGTTTTAAATTAGGATGGATAGACAGTTTCACTTTCCCAGAACACACAACGTCATTATAGAATTCACGTCGAGTCTGTTTAAAAGCAGATGGGATCTTCACAAAAATTGTTACAATCGTACGGATAAGTGTTGATTGAGACTTTTGAGATTGTCACAATGAAGAGAGTGATGAAAGATCTCAAAGCACTATTAGGCTGTTTTAGCAGTCTCAAATATTTAAATCCCAAGCTGTATTTTGCAAATGTACTTGTAACCAGACTAGGAAAGAAGTTAGTGCCAGACCAGGAAAAAGGTTAGACCCAGACGTAAAATTGTGATTTCACTTATAATTGTATGGATGTAGGCACCAGCATTGCCTGTTCGTTCCTAAAGAAATGGTGCCGCACAGGAGCCTGCTGAGTAAGATAAGGGCCCATGGTGTTAGAGTCGAGGTGCTAGCATAGAAGGAAGTTTGGTTGTCTGGCAGAAAGCAGAGTGGGGATAAAAGGGTCTTTCTCAGGATGGCAGCCGGTGACGAGTGATGTTCTGCAAGAGTCAGTGTTGGGACCGCAACTTTTCACTTTATACATTAATGATCTAGATGAAGGAATGATGGGCGTTCTGGCTAAGTTTGCAGATGATACAAAGTGAGGAGGTGGGGAGGCTGCAGAAGGATTTGGACAGGTTAAGAGAGTGGGCAAAGAAGTGGCAGATGGAGTACCACATGGGAAAGTATGAGGTCATGCACTTTGGTAAGAAGAACAAAAGCATGGACTATTTTCTAAATGGGGAGAAAATTCAGAAGTCTGAAGTGCAAAGAGACTTGGGAGTTCTAGTCTAGGATTCTCTGAAGGTAAACTTGCAAGTTGAGTTAGTGGTCAGGAAGGCAAATGCAATGTTGGCATTTATTTTGAGAGGACTTGAAAATAAAAGCAGGGATGTGCTCCTGAGGCGTTGTAAGGCTCTGGTCAGGCCACGTTTGGAATATTGCGTGCAGTTTTGGGCCCCATATCTCAGAAACGATGTACTAGCCCTGGAGCGGGTTTAGAGCAGGTTCACGAGAATGGTCCCAGGAATGGAAAGCTTAACTTATGAGGAACGTTTGAGGACTCTGGGACTATACTCATTGGAATTTAGAAGGATATGGGGGGATCTAATTGAAACTTGCAGAATACTGAATAGCCTGGACGGAGTGGATGTTGGAAAGATGCTTCCATTGGTAGGAGAGACTAGGACCCGAGGGCACAGTCTTGGAGTAAAGGGAAGACCTCTTAGAACAGAGATAAGGAGAAATTTCTTCAGTCAGTGAGTGGTGAATCTATGGAATTCACTGCCACAGAAGGCTGTGGAGGCCAGGTCATTGAGTACATTTTAAGACTGAGATAGATAGGTTCTTGATTATCAAGGGTTAGCGGGAGAATGGGGTTGAGGAACTTATCAGCCATGATTGAATGGCGGAGCAGACTCGATGGGCCGAACGGCCAAATTTTTGCTCCTATGTCTAATGGTCTTAAATGTTACTTGGAGCTTAAATTCTGTTTTCCATTCCTGCATATAGCTCATTATGTATTAACATCTGTCATGTTGACAGCACGCAATTAGCAGTTATTTTTGCATATGTGCTATATAATGTAAAACAACTGATAAACTAACTTACTTTCTCTTTCATAGAAATTTTGCCTGAATTTAAATGATGGAAATAAAACTGAAGAAAGTTGGGATTTGATGCATGAGGTAAGAAGTTGCAGAATATGAACAAAATGTTGGATTTTCATCAATTGTTATTTGTAACCACTTTTTAATGAAAACTCAACCAAGTTGTTTATTGACTATATTTTTGCATTATGGCATTGCTTTGCTGTTTTTGTTTTTTGAAAGCTTTAGGTCAATGTGTCCCAAATATTTTCCCACTGTGACCCCATTTTGTTTCTTGAAATTGTTGCAACCCCACAATGAGGTCTGAGAGTTAGGGGATGTGTTTTAGAGAGCAGCAGACCTATGAGAGAAGGGGGCACAGGAGGGAGAATCGGAGGGCAGTTGGGAGAGGGGAGGAAGGGGCTGTGTTCTGTGGCAGCCATTGCCACAGAATAGATCTCAGGGCACTAAAACTTTAGCTTGAAACTCTTGGAGTCCTGACACCCATTTTGGCCAGCCTTGCTGTAGATTATGTAAACGGATTGTAGTGATTTGCATAAAGATTCAAACTTCATTGATTTCACCTTGATATCTAGCATAGGTGTATCAGCATGGTGGCTGCAATAGCGGGTAAGAACATATCTTGTCTCCTAACAGGTCATTACCCCTCTACCAGGTACAATGGTCAACTCAGTTTGATTATATTCTCACTTGCCTGCTAGGCACAACTGCAACAAAATTCAACTTGTGCTGCAAAATGACCTGATCTACACTGAACTCCACGTCCTACTCCAGACTCTGGCTGCAGTGTGCACCAGTATTTGTGTACAGTCTTTATTTTGCCAATTTTATTTCAGTAGCACCTCCGAGTCTTGTGGCCATTATAAGGGCAAAACCAGCAGCATCTTGGCCTTGCATAGATCACTACATGTTGTGAAATTCTATACTTAGTATAATCAGAGAAGCACGAAATGCACAAGGACTGCAACAAATTGAGTAATGAGGTGAGTATTCAAAACAAAAAGGCTTCCATGCTTGTGTAGTGACATGTTACTTCACTGTAATAGGACAGGTCACCGTAAACATCTGCATGTGCTGAGTTCAGTGATGATGACATCACCACCTGCACTGCTGATGATGGGTCCAGGAAGTTGCAGTAGATGCCAGGGCTAGGGAGAGAGCAGGGGCAAAAACGATGCAAGTGATGGTGCTGCACCAGAAGCCAGCCTCCTTTTCTTCCCTGATAGTTAGGGAAAGGTTGGGAGGCTATAAAGGGAGTGAAAGAGAGATGCTAAGAGATCAGGAGGAGAGGAATGCTGCCAAGAAGACAGATCAACTTCAAACTAAAATAAACTTTGGAATTGTACAGGGTTTTGTATCTTATTTTTCATCCTGCAGTGCCATCTTTAGACCGGCAGCTCCATTCCATCATGTATGAGTGATGCTAGCTCTCTTTCTGGTCTTTGGTGCGACCTTTTAGGTGATCTTTGTAGGGTATTCTGCCATCAAATAAAGGCTCATCTATTGCCTTAAAACAGAAAAGGGTAGGCAATAATTATAATTTTGCCAGGATTTCTGGCTCAGCAGAAAATTGCTTAAATTATGGTCTGTATTGTCATGTAGATTGAATTTATATATTATTTTTGAAGTTACTTGCTTCGGTCAAAATGGAAACAGAAAATATTGAAAATGCACAGATCCTGACTAGATTTTCAAATGAAGGTGTTTTGACCTTAATCAAGACCAGTTTTTTTTAAAATAAGAAAAGATCCTAAATCCTAAGATCCTTTCACAGGCAAAGTCTTCACCAAAAAAGGCATGTGTCTGTATGATCTCTCTACTTTGCTTACTGTGGTTCAGGTGGACTAGATTACTACTGTTCAAGCAACAGTGATAGCTGGTGAAATTATGTATCAGCTTCTGGATCAACCCTCTGTTTTTTTCGCCTACCTGCACTGCAACCCTGAATCTGATCATCTAAACTCTGGCTATGTTCTTTTTCAAACAGTTAGTGTTCCTAAAAGTTTTAGTTTCTAAACTAAGATTGTCCCGGTTTCCTTAGAGATTGAGAGAGTAGTTTCCCCTCTTTAATTAAACATCTGTCTCAAAAATATAAAGCATTGAAAGTAGGGATTCTGTTGTATTGGTTAAAAAGATGTGAAGTGCTACACAATAAGCAAAGTTAATCAAATTGAAAAGGTGTGATGATTAATTGAACTTGTTCCAAAAACAAGTGATATAATATGACTGACAAAATTTGTAGTCTAAGGCAGTTCAATTCTGAAAGGTCTAATTGGCACCATGAGAAGGGTTCTCCCAGAAGGACATAAAGGACTGCTCCTGAGAGGAGCTGACCAGTCCTACTTCCTGTTCTCTGCTTGATCCAGTGCAATGTGAAAATGCTTCAGTAGCAGTGTGAACTTAGACGAGTTGTATTTGAGATGTAATGTAACTAGGTATTAAGTAATGTATAATAAACCTATTCTGTTTGACGAAGATCGAGCCTGTCTTCTGCTTAAGATGTTGTGTGGACAGCTTTTCAAATGTGATAGTAATAACTTAGAATAATACATCGACACACACCTAATAAGAAAACCTTACATAATTTTAAATTTGATCATTGCTTGGACCATCTCTGATTGTATAGTTTCTAAATAACTAGCTTGGACTATAACTGACTTGAAAACCCTGCCCAGTTACCTTGCCAACACTAATCCACTAAAAACCTGTTCAGATGCCCCAAAGCTGAATGAATGAACACTCAGCAGAACCATAGAAATGAAGCAAAAAAGGGGGCCATTTGACCCATCTTGTCTGTGCTGATCCAAAGACACCCAGATGCCCCAACTAATACCGTGGAATATGGCAGCTGGTACTGTAAGGGGTGTAGAGTTTGGCTTCTCTATAAAGGATTCTGATTAAAACTATGCTCCACACTTCTGAAGCGGTTGGGTTTGGAACTCCTGGTCAGAAGTTTGGCGCTCTGTTGTGGGAAGGAGTGAATTATGAGTGAAGCAGCAGTATGATAGTCACCACTTCTGAGAAGATTCAGGCCAATGTTAAATTGACCCTTCTGAATAGAGGTGCCTCACTAATATAGTACTCTTGAAAGGACCCTGGTGGACTTTGGACCGAAGGGTTACCAAAGCATTTGACAGCTGAGGTTCTCCTTACTTTGTGTCTCCTGTGGATTAATTAACAGCTCCATTATGGTGTGTTTTATATCAGGTGATTACTGGAAGTGAACGAGCTGAAGTTTAAGTCATTTTTGTTCTAGTGCTTCTAGCAGAAATTTTATTATTTAGATAATTACAAGAGCAAACCACTGGGAATTGTGTAGAGTGAATCATAAGATCATAGAATCTCTACAGTGTGGGAGCAGCAGGCCTTTTTGGCCCATCAAGTTCAGACTGTCCATTGGGCATCCTATCCAGCACACCCGCCCACACCCCCCACTCCAGGTCCCTGTCCTGCATTTCCTATGGCTAATCCACCTAGCCTGCTCATTGTTGGACACTGGGCAATTTAGCGTGGCCAGTCCACCTAGCCGGCACATCGCTGGACTGTGGGAGAAAAGCGGAGCATCTGGAGGAAACCCACGCAGACACAGGGAGAATGTTCAAATTCCATGCAGACGGTTGCCTGAGCCTGGAATCAAACCCAGTGTCCCTGGTGCTGTGAGGCAGCAATGCTAACCACTGAGCCACCATGCTGGTCATGTAAGAGAATCATTATTATTCTTAAGTTTTATTTTCTATATTTAGCTGCTGCAGCTGTCGGACCTCTAAACTGATATTACAGCATTAATATCTCTCAATTGCAGTAGAAAGTATCTGAAATGAGTAGGTCATAAAACAATGATCTAATATGTTGGGTGTCTGTGTTCACAGGATTTGCTGTCCTCACGCTTTGAAACCTTTATGGTGCCAGAGTATGATTATCCATTATTGCCTTTACCTGGAAAGGTTTTCCCTGTAACAGTAAAGCACCTAGAAACTCCCAATCAGGTATGCATACTACCATTTCTGGATAGAGAGGTTTTGAGTGGAAGATAACCTAATGAAGGATTATCAAAGTGGCTCACGGCTTTTTTGAATCTTTTGGATTAGTTAAATTTCTGGGCTCTGCAGACGAAAATGAAACACACTTGAACTTTGAGTTGAAATAAGGTCTTTGAAAAGAATAGTTTTCTCCTCAGCTAGTAAATGAGTGCAGTCATTGGCTAAGAAATCTAAACTTCTATTGTGTACAAAACTAGATTATTTTGTAGTTGACATTAAACTGAAATCTGCAGTTTAAATTTGATAGTTACCAGCTTGAGTATGGTTATGAAAGGCTTCCAGTGAAAGAGCAGCTTAATTAAGAATCAGCTAAAACTGAATCCTCATTGAGTGCGTCAGCTAGGCCTTTTGTCTTGGGAACATGTAACAAGTCTACTTAATGAGGCTTAGCACTTCAGTGTGACCTATGTTGGAGCACAGGAGTTACGTGATAAAGGGTGTGAAGAGGTGGAAGGGAATGTGATGGTATTTTAGTTTTTGCTTTTCCCAAACTTTTTCATCCTCAGGAATTGATTCTTACTCTGCTACAGGCGAAGATGCTGGTTATTTGGTCAGTATTAAAGAAGTGATTAAGAATGATTCTACTCCTAAGATTTGACATAGTATAGCAACAGTGGTCTGGTTAATAAAATATGTAAAAACATAATTAAGTTCAATTTTGTATTTAGTTAAATAGTTTGATAGAACACTAAGGATGTCAGGACAGCTGGTATGTCACACTTCGGACAAATGGGAGTTCTTTGATACCAGTTTGGTCCAGCACAAATAGGTTTCCAGAAAATATTTGACGTTTGAGCAGCTTCGGTTCATAGTTTGAGCTGGAAGCTGAATGCCAAACACTGTAACACATCAGGAGAGGGAAAGTTTCCCAAATATTTTTCTACCAGGAGGCAGTCACAACTCTTGGGGTTGTGTTAACTAATTTTGCTCAATGTTCAGGCACTGGTGAGTGTGACTGAGTGAAGGAGCCCACAGGGCAAAAGTGTAAGAGCCACAGCCTTTCTAATTTTTGATTTTGTTCTCGGTTGTTTTAAGGTTCTTTCAGCTTTTCTGGGTGAGAACAACAATTACAGGGTGGATGAGCCAATTGACAATGGCACCATAGTGCAGGTAGTAATATGGGGTGGGGGGAATGGTGTATTTTAAGAAAGAACATAGAGCTATTAGGGAACAGCAAAGTGAGGGGCATTGACATAGTTTTGTGCAGAAAGTGTGCAAGTCTAGATCGCTGTGTTGCCTTCCTGGTGCTATGGTTTAGGACATATGGTCAGGGCTAAAGAGAAACTTGAATGGGAGAAGGAGGATCCAGTCATCCTAGTCTGAATAGGTACCAGTCACACAGAAAGGACGAATGAAAAGGTTCTTCATAGTCACTATGAGGACCCAAATTAAACACCTCAAAATGAATCATTTATGTTATCACTTGAGCAAAATGCAAATTGATGTAGGGCAGATCAAATTATAAATTAGATTAATGTGGGGATCAAACAGGACGTGGAAGATATCCGCAGTTTTTGGGGTGCTGGCCCCACAAGAATGCAAGTCGAAGACCTGACTCAACATATATGGTTTTAATTTACAAAGAGTAAAAAGATAAAACTAAAAGTTCTGTCTGAATGCATGTGGAATTTTGAAATATATAGATAAACTGAAATGAATAAGTATGATCTGATGACCATTACAGATGTGACTGCAGTGTGTCCTGGATTGGGACCAGAATCTTGAAGCATGTAGGAAACTGTGACAGTGTGGAAGGGTTGCTCTGTTAGTCAGTGATGGCATTAGCACAGTAAAGAGGGATGACCTCAGTACAGGAGAGCAAAATATAGAAAGGTTTTTAGTAAAAATGAGAAATAATACAAGCAGAAGTCATTTGTGGGAATGGAGTACAGGCCCCCTCACTAATCAGAACATGAAGGAAGAAATAACGAGAGCTTGTCTGAAGGACCTGGCAATAATCACGGGAGATTTTAATCTACATACAGAACTGGAAAAGTCAGATGGACAAAAGTAACCTAGATGCGCTTATTTAATATTGCCAGGATTGTTTTTTAGAACAGTGTGTTTAGGAGCCAACCAGAGAACAGGCTATACTTGATGTTGTACAATAAGAAAGGATCTCTGTGAAGGTGACCCCTGGTAGCAGCATCGATAATATTGAATTTTTCTTGCAGTTTGATCGAGAGAGGAATGGATCTGATCTTAGACTTTATTTCAAATTTTAAAGGGAGTAATGAGGACATTAAAGCAGAACTGGCTGAAATGAAAGATTAGAGGATAGGTCAGTAGAAATAGAAATTTTGGTGAGTCAGAGTGTGAGTTATGTACTGCCGAATTTCCTGCCTCTGACCTGCCCTTGCAGCCACAGTTTATTACTGGCTAGTCCAGTTTAGTTTCTGGGCATTGTAACCAGCCTGGTATGTCAGTAATGGGAATTTGCTAAATTTTAATGCCATTGAATGTCATAGAAAACAGTGTATTTCTTGTTGGAGATGATCTGGTGAATGTAGCTGTTTCTTGGCAACCAGGAATAAAGCCACTTATCAAGTTGCTGTTTGACTTGAGTGCTCTGTTCCTCCAATAGTGGCCAAAGCACAAGGAGAAATTTGAACATATGAGCTAAAAACCTCTTAGAGCATTTTATAAGGAGGAATAGGTAACACTGTTAAGGAGTGTAGGTTTTGGAAGTTACAGCAATGGTCACCAGCAATAGAGTTTATGAAATCCGTTATGGAACAAGTGGACGATGATATTTAGATTGAATGAGTTTTAGAATAAAGAGCAGGGGACATCTGTTGAATTGTGAAGCAGGCTAGCATCACAAGGGAACAAAAGGATAAAGGAAATAAGCCAAGGGCTGGAAGAGGCTGTGTATTGTACAGAGATTTGGGTTTTTAGACAATTGGAATATCCTTTGGGATAGAAAAGACCTGTTCAAAAAGGATGGGTCTAACCTGAACTGAAAAGGGACCAATATTTTAGCAGGGAGATTTGCTCGTTCCGTTAAGGGAGATTTTATACTGATAGAGGGAGAGTGGAGGAATTCTAAGTAGTAGTGTAAATAGAAAGAATCATGGGGAAAGTTCTGATTATGAAGAGAGCACGTTGGTCAGAAAAAGACAAGAGAGTCAGAGTACTTAGTAACTCTGAAGAACTAAATTGCACTTATTTCAGTGCAAGGGGCCTGACAGGTAAGGCTGATGAACTTGAGGCATGTTTAAGAACATGGGATTGGGACATCATAGCTATTACAAAAATTACTATTACTTGGCTGAGAGATGGACAAGACTGGCAGCTCAATGTTCTGGAGTTGAGATGCTACAGGAAGGATGGGGAAAGAGGCAAGAAAGGAGCGGGAGTGATGTTTTTGATTAATGAATATGTTACTGCTGTAACCAGAGAATATATTTCTTAAATTTTCACGATGGTTTTTTTTATGGGTACAAAAGGAAAAATTGCCATGAGATTGTACTGTAGATCCCCCAATAGTCAGACAGAAATTGAGAAGCAAATATGTAGGGAGATCTCAAGATATGTCAGCATAATAAGGTTTTAATAATGGGGATTTTAATTTTCCAAACGTTGATTGGGGCTACCATACTGTTAAAGGTTTGGATGGTGAAAAATTTGTCAAATGTGTTCAAGAGGATTTTACTTAATGTGTGGATGCTCCAACTAGAGAAGGAGCAAAACTAGACTTTTTGGGCCGTAAAGCAGGGCAGGTAACTGAAGTAAAAGTAGGGGAACACTTCGGGTCTAGCAATTGGAACCATTTTGAAATTAATAGAATTTAGAAAAGGATAAAACATTCCACAGAAGTTCAAGTTTTTAATTGAAGTAAGGCAAAATTTACTGGTATGAGACCAAAACTTTCAAAAGTTGATTGGAGTAGACTGTTTGCAGGTAAAAGGACGCCTGACAAGTGGGAGGTTTCAAAAGTGTGATGACTAGTTCAGAGGCATTATGTTCCTGTTAGTGAATGGTAAGGCTGGTAAGATTAAGGAACAATGGATGAATAAAGACATTGAGGTTCTAGTCAAGAATAAAATAATTGTATTTTCGTTCAATTGAATCTCTTAATCAATATAAACAGTGTGTGGGCATTCTTAAGAAAGAAATCAGGAAGGCAAAGAGGGAATATGAGAGCATTGGCAGATAAAGTTAAGGATAACCAAAGAGATTCTACAAATACATTAAGAGCAAGAGGGAAATGAGAGAGAGGGTAGGGCCCCTTAAAGATCAAGGATGTGATCTTTGTGTTGAACCCCAGGAGATGAGAGATAATAAATGAATATTTTGTGTCAGAACATATTATGGAGAAAAAAATGGAGACTCGAGAACACAGAAATAAACTTTGTTTTAAAAACAGTTCACGTCACAGAAGAGCAAGTTTAGTGGCCTTAAAGACTATAAAGGTGGATAAATCTTCACGATCTGATCTAATGTATCCTATAATGTTGTGGGAAGTAAGGGAGAAAATTGTGAGACCCCCTTGCAGAAATATTTGCATCTATAACCACGGCTGAGGTGCCTGATGATCGGAGGAGAGTGGCTGATGTTGTACCTTTTTTGTTTAAGAAAGGTTGTAAGGAGAAACTGGAAACTATAGACCTATGAGTCTGTCTTCAATTACAGGTAAATTTTTGGAGGCGATTATAAAAGATAGGATTTATGGACATTTAGAGAGGCAAAAATTGATTAGTGATAGCACAGTTTTCTGCAAGGAAAATTGTGTCTCTCAAACTTGATTATTTTGAGGAAGCTATCAAAAAGATTGATGGCAGTGCAGTAGACGTTGTTTATTTGGATTTTAGTAAAGCCTTTGACAAGGTCCTGCATGGTAGACGAATTCGTAAAGTTGGGTCACATGGGTTTCAGGGTAAGCTTGTCAATTGGATACATAATTGGCTTAATGGCAGGAGACAGAATGGTGGTGGAGGGTTGCTTTTAGGACAGGAGGCCTGTCACCAGCTGTGTTACACTAGGATTGGTTCTGGATAGTCTTTTATATAAATGACAAATGATTTGGATGAAAATACACAAGGCATGGTTAGTAAGTTTGTGGATGACACCAAAGTTGTTGTCATAGTATACAGTGAAGAAGTTTCTCTAAAATTACAAAGAGGCCTTGATCAAATGGGTCAGTGGGCTGAAAAATGGCAGATGAAACTTAATCTAGATAAATACGAGGTATTGTATTTTGGTACAACAAACAAGGGTAGGGCTTATACAATTAATGATAGTCTTGGTTGTGTTGTAGAACAGAAGGACCTAGGGGTTCAGTTACATAATTCTTTGAAGTTCGCATCACCTAAAAAGACAGTGATTTTAAAAAGTCATTTGACATGCTTGCCTTCATTGCTCAGTGTTTTGAGTATAGGAGTTGGAAAGTCATTTTGATGTTGTACGAGACATTGGTGAGGCCTCTTCTGGAATACGGTGTCCAGTTCTGGTCACCCAGTCATAGGAAGGATTTTTTTTTTAAACTCTATTTTTGTGGGATGTAGGTGTTGCTGGCTGGCAGCATTTATTGCTTGTCCCTACTTGACTTTGAAGGTGGTGGTGAGCTGCTTTCTTGAACAGCTGCAGTTCACCTGCTGTGAGTTGCCCCACATTGCCATTAGGGAGGGAATTCCAAGATTGTGACAGCGAAAGAATGGTGATATATTTTCCAGGGCAAGATGGTGAGTGGATTGGAGGGGAACTTGAGGGTGGTGATGTTCCTATATACCTGCTGCTCTTGTCCTTCTAGATGGAAATGTTCGGAAGGTGCTGTCGAAGGATCTTTGAACTTCTGCAGTGCAACTCGTAGTTGTATACACTGCTGCTACCAGTGGTGGAGGGAGTAGATACTTGTGGATGTAATGCTAATCGAGTGGACTGCTTTGTCCTGGATGGTGTCAGACTTCTTGAGCATTGTTGGGACTGCACTCATCCAGGCAAGTGGGGAGTATCCCATCACACTCCTGACTTGTGCCTTGTAGATGGTGGACAGGCTTTGAGGAGTCAGGAGATGAGTTACTCGCCACAGTATTCCCAGCTTCTGGCCTGCTCTTGTAGCCACTCTGTTAATGTGGGGAGTCCAGTTGAGTTTCTGGTCAATGGTAACCCCCAGCATGTTGATAATGGCAGGGGGTGGAATTCAGTGATTGTAACACCACTGAATGTCAAGGGGTGGTGGTTAGAGTGTCTATTATTGGTGATTGTCATAGCCTGGCATTTGTGTAGTGGGAATGTTACTTGCCACTTGTCACCCAACGCCTGGATATTGTCCAGATCTTGTTGCACTTGGACATAGACTGCTTCAGTACCTGAGGAGTCACGAAAAGTGCCCTGAATATTGTGTAATCATCAGCAAACATCCCCACTCTGACCTTATGATGGAGGGAAGGCCATTGAAGCAGCTGAAGATGGTGGGGCCTAGGACACTATCCTGAGGAACTCCTGCAGTGATGCCCCGGAAGGGAGATGACTGATCTCCAACAGCCACGACTGTCATCCTGTGTCAGGTATGACTCCAACTGGTGGAGGGTTTGCCCCTGGCCTCCAACTGATTCCAGTTTTGCCAGAGCTCCTTGATGCCACACCCAGTCGAATGCAGCATTTGATATCAAGGGCTGTCACACCCACTTCACTTCTGGAAATCAGCTCTTTGTCCATGTTTGAACCAAGGCTGTAATGAGGTCAGGAGCTGAGTGGCCCTGATGGAACCCAAACTGGGCGTCGTTGAGCAGGTGCTGTTTGATAATGCTGTCGATGAAACCTTCCATCACTTTACTCATGATCAAGAATATACTGGTGGGGTGGTAATTGGCCAGCTTGGATTTGTCCTGCTTTCTATGTACAGGATGCACTTGGGTAATTTTTCATACTGTCAGGTTGATGCCAGTGCTGTAACTGACCTGGGACAGCTTGGCGAGGGGGGCGGCAAGTTCTGGAGTGTAAGTCTTTAGTACGATTGCTGGATTAAGGTTGAATGGGCTCAGAAGTGATTTACCAGGATGTTGCTGGGTATGGAGGGTTCGAGTTATAAAGAAAGGCTAGGACTTTTTTTCACTGGAGTGTAGCAGGTTGAGAAACAACAAGTTTATAAACTAATGAGCGGTATAGACCAGAGTTAATAGTAGTTGTCTTTTCCCTAGGATGGGGGATCAAGACTAGGGGGCACATTTTTAAGGTGATAGGAGAAAGTAAAAAAACCTGAGGGGCAAATATTTTACAGAGAGTGTAGTTTGTGTGTGCAATGAACTTCCTGAGGAAGTTGTGAATGTGGATACAATTAAGATGTTTTAAAAGGCATTTGGATAAGTACGTGAATAGGAAAGGTTTGGAGGGATATGGGCCAGGAGCAGACGGAAGACACTAGTTGTGGTTTGGGATTATGTTTGGCATGGACTGGTTGGACTAACAGGTCTGTTTCCGTGCTGTATAACTCTGACTCTTAGTAGTTAAAGCAGAGACCACATCAAGATTTAAGAATAGGTTTGATAGGAAATTAGAGGAAAAGGGGAATAATGAGATGTGGAAACAGCAGGCACATATGATTAGCCCTGCCTGTATGGAGAATGCGCACTGCAATAAATCATTAGGACTGAATGTCCTCTTACTTTGTGGTTTCTTTTTAATTTTCAGGTGTACATTTCCATTGGTTCGAGGAGAGATGTTGAATCAGATACTGACACAGACGACAGTGGCATAAGCTACGAACTTGATGATCTTGAGCAAGCTCTCAGAGAGCTTAATCAGAATGCAGAGGCACTTCCTTTACTCTCAGATTTCAGATCAGGTATTGTAGGTTATTTAATGTGTAGGTATATTTCATTGCTCTAAGGTCAAATGAGCTTTAACCTCAGCATACTTACGTAAAATTTTCTGTAAAATGCTTCTAATTCCAAATAAAAGGCAGTACTGAAAAAAACAGATCTGACGGCATACATGGAGAAAGAAACAGTGTTAATGTTTCCAGTCTAATGTGACTTAACTCTGGAACTTGACTATCCCAAATTTTTGTGGAAGAAACAAATGGTCACCAAATGATAAATATCTAAAATGTGTAGTATAACTTTTTACATTTGTGTTTAATCTTTTACACTGAGCATCCAGTTCACGACTAAAGATTGCAGCAAATATGAACTGTGTACTGTGGTATTGATTATTCTGTATTCCAATTCAAAGGAATATGTTACATTGATACTATTTGAGTTCGGTGTGTAGCTGGGTAACACTGGGAGGTATCTACTTTTTTTCAGGACTGCCGTCCACCCATCCTCCATTGTACGTCAGGGACCATCTGTTCTATTTTTTACACTTCCTGCATTTAGAGTTTTTTAACTTTCCCTGAATTTTCAAATCAGATTCAAGAAAATTGCTGATAGTGTGCTTCTTTACAAATGTTATTTGTAAAATTTTATGCAGCTTTTCAGAAGAGGATGTAAAGTTAAATGGTCCAAGTGGAATGGTTCAAAAAACACTCGGAAATTTGATCTGTTTGTGTAGTAAGTAGCTTGACACAGGAGATCTATTATCTTTTCCTCCAAACTGCAAGAAAATAGTGCTATTTATATTTGACAGTGTAGTGTCAGCATTGTTGAAAGATTAGGAATAACCCTATACTTGATTATGGTTCAGGGTTATGGTTGTGACAGAGTATCAGCACCTTGCAATGCAAATTATTGTACAATTGACAAGACTATTGTGGCTGTTTTTAACATGAACCTCTTCAATACTAGGGTTTCTTTTTTGTCAAGATTGAAGTAACTATAATGAATTTTAAGCAAATAATGAAGACAAATCCATTTTATCATCTGTTTAGGGACTGTTGACTTTTTTTAAAAAAAAACTCAACAATATCGTAAGATTTTATTTTCAGTTAAGCAATCTTTATTGTATGCAAAAGACTTAAATGAAAACAAACAGTAGTTTAACAGGTTGGCTTATAACTACATTTGTTGTACACTTCGATTATTTCCTAGTTCCCTTGAATGATCTTGAGATATCAGTCATAAAGGTTCCCATCTCCTCCAACTGACCTTTTTAAGCCACTTATCCCTTTATAATGTTTCCAGCTATGTAAGCCTAGCAACTCTTTCTATTCTGACCATGAAAAAGGGTAACCATTGAAACAGCCGTTTTTAGAGGTGTTCTGGAAATCAATGTTCTGCATTTTAAGTATGTACTTTTTCACAGAATTGGTACAGTGTGAAAGGTCCTAGTTGGACCATCATGTCTGCACCAGCTCGCCAATTTAGCATCTCGCTTAGCCCCATTCTTCTGTTGTACGTTGATTATTTGAAAATGAGCAATCGTGTAATTTTTTTTTGAATGTCTTAGTTGAACCTGTCTCCTCAACAAGCTGTGACGCAGTACATTCTAGACCCTAACCACTGATTACGTGGAAAAGCTCTTCCTCCATCGTTTTTTGCTGCTTTTATTAATTGCTTCCAATCTGTGCCCCCATCTCCACTTCCTTTCGTGAGTGGGAACATTTTCCCCCTATTTACTGTCTAGGGGGTCTCAATTTTAAATTCTTTAATCTGATTTCCTTTCCTATCTGTTCTCTAACGAAAACAATTCCAGCTTCTCCAGTCTGTCTTATTAACTAAAATTCTTCATTCTTGCAACAGTTGTTGTAAGCCCCGTCAGCTGTCTGCCCAGTACCTTCGCTTCCTTCCAAAACTTGATTTGCAGAATAAGGAAGGTTATAACGATGTTACCAGAACTATTACCAGTTCTGATGTGAAGGTACTGGTGTTGAACTGGAGTGGACAAGGGCAGAAGTCACATGACACTAGTTTAGAGTCCAACAGGTTTATTTGAAATCACAAGCTTTCAGAGTACTGAGCCTTTGCCAGATGAATTGAAGAAAAGCATATAGACACAGAATTTATAGGCAGAGAGATCAAAAGATCATACGAAACGTGTGAGTAAAGTGTCAACAGCTGAATAGTAAGTGAAGGGCAGACAGATAATTACGAAAAATTTTAAAAAGGTGGTGCTGAAGACAAACTAAATGGCTGGAATAACATGATAGGTATAAGAGTCACATGCCGAGGGTCTAACCAAAGTAACAAGTAATCCAAAACTTTACAAACTAATTAAGATAGAGCGATCATAACAAGTTACCAAGGGGATGGTGTCAAAACAAGACAGTGAGGAAGATTTTAGTACAGAAGTACAGAACCGTATGGTGGGGTTACATGTAGTAGAGATGAACCCAAGATCATGGTCGAGGCCGTCTTCATAGGTACAGACCTTCGCTGTTAGTTTCTGCTCAGTGTTTCTGCGTTGTATATCTCGAAGGCTGCCTTCGGAGGACGCAGATCAAAGGCTGAATGTCCTTGACCGCTGAAGCGTCCCCTGACGGGTGATTGTTGCTCAGTGTCCATTCATCCATTGCCGTAGCATCTGAGGGTCACTCAACCCGAAAACATTAACTCTGATTTCTGTCCACAGATGCTGCCAGATCTGTTAAGTTTTTCCAGCAATTTGTTTTTTACACCAGAACTAAACATTTTTCATGTTAATATTTTACAGGTAATGAACCAGATACTTGAAACGTTTTTTGTTACCTTATCTGATTTGATATGTTTCTTTGCAGAAATGCCTTGCCTTGCTGAATACAGTGATGGACGGTGGTACAGAGCAAAAGTATTGTCACTAGATAAATTTCAACCATTAAAGGTCCTTGTGCAGCATGTTGACTTTGGTTCTACTGCATCTTTACCAGATTCCAGGTATCTGTGCTAAATATGTTTACAGTGGTTATATTTTTGTCATGATACATTGTTTCTGATTCACATGGACAAATGCCTATTATCTCATTAAATGTGCAGCTTCAACTTGATTATCTTGGGAGTAACATGGCCTAATGAGAAGAGTTTGAGGGAGAGGTTAGGGAAACAAATATTTTGCTTCTCATTTTTATTTAAAATTTCTGAACATATTTACAATGGAGATTGCTTTTAATGCAAAAATAGTATTTATTCAAAAAATAGACCTCTCTTTGGTTGCTACATTGTAGCATCTTGTGTCTGAATAATGCAGGGAGACCTAGACTCTAACTCTGCAGACTTGTGTACTTAGTCATTAACCTGGAAATTTCCATGTCAAGAAGGCCTTATGCATCAGTGTTTGGTGGTGGTATCCATGGACAAAGTGGACTGAAGGTCTTTGCATCTCTCGTGTTGTGCCATTGAACTGCTGAGGATCTAAGGTTTTGGGATAGCCCATTTAGGACTGAGAACAGCACCACTCAATGGTGGTCCTGTGGAATTCTCTTCCCCAGAAATGTGGATGACCAGCCATGATCACATTGAATGGTAGAGCAGGCTAGAGGGGCTAAATGAGCTACTCCTATTTTCTATGTTCCTATGTTCAGTTAATTTCGCCAGCAACTGCCCAACCAGCGAAGGGAGGTAAGCTGTGGCGGGCTGCTGGTTGGTCTGTGAGAGGGCTTAGGTAAATACCGGGCTTTGTTGAGGGTGAGCAGCAACAAAATAAGTGCAAGCCTTTTTTCTGCTTTAAGTCCACTAGCAAAAGGCACAGATGGCAGTCATTGGGGTGGTATGCTCCTGTCAGATGTGGGAAATCGGGGAGCTGTTGTTCCGGGTGACTCTGTCTGCGGAAGTGTATCCAGCTGCACCTCCTGTCAGACTACGTGGATCGCTTGGGGCAACAGTTAAACATGGGAGGCAGAGAGTGCGATAAATAGTAGTTTCAGGGAGGTGGTCACACCACAGGTTCAACCAAGTACATGGGTGACTGTCAGGAGAGGTAGGCAGGTAGTGCATGAGTTTCCTGTGGCTATCCCTTCCTCAATGTACACTGTTGGTAGGGATATCCTCTTGGGGGGAGGGGGTAGCAGCAACCAGATCTTTAGCACCATGACTGGCTCTGCAGTAAAGCAGGGTATGGCAAAGTCCAAGTGAACAATCGAGTGATAGCAGACTCTGTGTCAGGGGCACAGACAGGCATTTCTGTGGCCACAAGCAAGACTCCGGGATGCTTCCCTTTTGCCAGGGTCATGGGTGTTTTGGAGCATTACCAGCAAATTCTCAAAGGGAAATGTGAGTGGTTAGAGGTGGTTGTACACGTTGGTACCAACAAAATAGGTAGACAAAGGGATGAGGTCCTGCAGAACGAATATAGGGAGTTAGGCGGGAGGTTTAAAAGCAGGACCTTGAGGGTAGTAATCTCTGGAATACTTTTCAGTACCACGTGCTGGCAAAAGTAGGAATAGGAGGATGGGGCAGACATATACGTGGTTGAAGAGCTTGTGCAAGGGGCAGGGTTTCAAATTTTTAGGTCCTTGGGATCAATTCTGGGGCAGAGGTAACCTGTACAAGAGGGAGTTTGAGATCTTGGCAGGAAGATTTGGTAGAGCAACTCAGGAGGGTTCAAACTAGTCTGGCAGGGGTTTAGGGTTAGTAAACAGCGAGACAAAAGAGAAGGTTGAGGTTAATAGATGCTAAAGAAAGCAAGTTAAACAGACCAGGCTGGCAAGAGTATGACAGGGAATGAGGGAAGACTGAATTTATTTCACTGCAAGAGACCTCTTAGAATCCCTACAGTGTGGAAACAGGCCCTTCGGCCCAACAAGTCCACACTGACCCTTGGAGCATCCCACCAAGACCCATTCCCCATAACCCACCTAATCTGCACTTCCCTGAACACCATGGGCAATTTAGCATGGCCAATCCACCTAACCTGCACGTCTTTGAACTGTGGGAGGAAACCGGAGCACCTGGAGGAAACCCATGCAGACACGGGTAGAACGTGCAAATTCCACACAGACACTTGCCCGAGGAGGGAAATCGAACCCGGGTCCCTGGCGCTGTGAGGCAGCAGTGCTAACCACTGAGCCACCGTGCTACCCAAAAAGACCTGACAGGTAATATAGATGAACTCAGGGCATGGATGGGTACATGGGACTGGGATGTCACAGAAACAAAGCGGAGGGAGGGACAGGACTGGCAGCTTAATGTTTGATGGTATAGATGCTATAGGATGTATTGAAGGGGAGACAGAAGAGGAGCGGTAGTGGTGTTTTTAATTAGGAAAACATCATGGCAATACTTTGAGAGGATATTCTTGAGTGATCACCCAGTGAGGCTATGTGGGTGGAACTGAGAAATGAGGAGGAGATCCCTTTGACGGGATTGTACTATAGGTGCCCCAATTGTCAGCAGGAAATTCAAGAGCAAATATGTAGGGAGATTGCAAATAGCTTTTAAGAATAATGTTTGTAATAGGTGAATTTAACTTTCCAAACATAGACTGGGACTTCCATAGTGTTAAGGGCTTCAATGGAGAGGAATTCAAGAATGTTCAGGAAAACTTTCTCAATTAATATCTAGATGACCACAGTTGAATGGGCAAAACTTGACTTCTTGGGAAATGAGGCAGGGCAGGAGACTGAGGTGTTATTGGGGGAAACATTTTTAGAACTAGTGGTCATAATTCTGTTGGTTTGGAAATAGTTATGGACATTGCTAAGGCCACATTTGGAGTACTGCGTACAGTTCTGGTCGCCCTGCTATGGGAAAGATGTTATTAAACTGGAAAGGGTACAAAACAGATTTGCGAGAATGTTAGAGATGAGAAGTTTTGACTTAAGGATAGGCTGGATAAGTTGGGAGCTTTTTCCCTGGAGTGTCAGAGGCTGAGAGGTGACCTTGAGAGGTTCATAAAATCATGAGGGGCATGGGTAAGGTGAATAGCCAAGGTCTTTCTCCCAAGTTAGGAGAATCCAAAACTAGAGAGCATTGGTTTAAGGTGAGGAGAGAGGTCTAAAATGGACCCGAGGGACAAACTTTTCATACACAGAAAGGTGCGTAAATAGAATGAGCTACCAGAAATGGTAGAGGTGGGTAAAATTACAACACTTAAAAGACATTTGGACAGGAAAGGTTTAGAGGGATATGGGCCAAGTACAGGCAAATGGGAGTAGTTCAGTTTCAGGAAACCTGGTTGGCATGGGTGAATTGGGCTGAAGGTCTTGTTTCTGTGCTGTATGACTCTGATTCTTGAATTGGTGTGCTGGCAATTTGAAGACTACTTGTGCTCCCACCATAGAAGCAAGGTCTGTTACAGGGCTGCCACTCAGTACTCAGCTCTATGCAAGATGGACGTTTCCTCAAATCTCTTTCTGCTGTATGTTTTGTAATCTAGAATGATACTGGGCTTCACACTCCCCATGAACTGTCACTAGAATGTTTCTTAGTACTGAACTTCTGCGGTTATCTGCTTAATCCAGGGCTGATTTGCATAGTTTCATTATCCAAAAAGGTGGCATGCAAGTTTGACCTTTATTCTCCTCAGTATTGTTTGCAGGCATTAGTTGTAATATCTGTGCTTTAATGTTTAATGGCAGACTTCGGCAGATTCCTGCACACTTAGTGCAGTATCCAGTTCGAGCTATCAAGGTCAAGCTGGCAGGGTTTAAACCCCCAGCTTTAATGAATGATGTTGACCGACTTGTTTACAGTCCAGAATGGTCCATGGAAGCTCTGTGGACAATGATTGACATTGTACAAGGGAATCAACTTACAGCATTCTTGGTGGTAAGTCATGGAATAGAATAGAATCCCTACAGCGTGGAAACAGGCCTTTCAGCCCAACAAGTCCACACCGCCCTCTGAAGAGCATCCCACCCAGACCCATTGCCTACCCTTATCCTGTACCCCTACATTTCCCATGACGAATCCACCTAATTTACACCCTGGACACTACGGGCAATTTAGTGTGGCCCATCCACCTAAGTCATTTAATTAAATCTAGAAAACAATTAACCTGTGACATTAAGCAAGGTTCATGTGAAATATATATTACATGTATTGCAATTCTCAGTCAAGGTTTGTGTGAGTTAATAACTTTACTTGTAATTAACATTGGGATAAGAATATGTTATTTATTTAAATATGTATTTAAATGTTAAAAATAACAATGGAATTATTTACAGTTGCATTATTCTGATCCTGGTAAACTAGATTGAGTTGGGGATCTTTAAAATGATTTTAAATTACAACAAATAGTGACAAAGGAATTGAGAAAGAAAATGAGTGTTGAAGAATGATTGTAAGATTCTGACTTGCCCCATTCAGTGATTGTTCAAGTTGGAGTACAAAAGATAAGGCTGAAGCACTTGCTAAAATCTTCAGCCAAAAATGGCAAGTGGATGATCAACTTTAGATTTCCAGAGATTTCCAGCAAAACATACGCCAGTCTTCAGCTAATTTGATTTTCTCCACACTGGAGACGACACAGTGGGATTTGATATGTTTTGTTTTACACTGAGTTGTGGGCAGCACTGGCAGAACTATCATTTATTGTTGTTCATAGTTGCCTTAAAGGTAGTGATGAGCTGCTTTCCTGAATTGCCAGAGTCCATGTGCTGGAGGTATATCCATAATGCCATTAGGCAGGGAATTCCAGGATTTTGACCCATTGACTGTGAAGGAACGGTGATATAGTTTCAAATAAGGATAGTGAGTGGCTGGGAGGGACAACTTGGCACTGGTTAGAGTTGTACCTAGCACAAAAGACAGTTATGGTTTTTAGGAACTCCTGCAGAGGTGTCTGAAGAAATATGTCCAAGGTCTAACCACCTCCTTCAGCTCTGTAATCGATAACACTCTCTGTTGTAAGGTCATATGTTTTCACAGTGTTCAACATCATTTGTGCCTCCTCAGACACTGAAGCAGTCCAAGTACAAATGCTGCAAGACTTGGGCAATATCTAAGTTTGGACTGACAAGTAGTAAATAACATTTGACTCTTGACGTACAATGACATTGATATCACTGAATCCCCCACTATCAAAATCATGGTGTGGGGATGCACCATTGACCAGAAATGGAACTAGTCATTATAAATACAGTGGCTGCAGGAACAGGTCAGAGGCTAGAAATACTGCAGCAGAAAACTCTCTCCTTCTGACTCCCAAAGCACATGTACCATCTACAAGGCAGGAGTGTGGTATAATACTCCTGAATGAGTGCACCTTCAACAGTATGCAAGAAGCTTGACACCAACGAGGATATAGCAGCCCATTTGATTGGCACCACATTTATTACTTCACTAATACTCAGCAGCAGTTGTAGCATCTACAGGATCACTAAAATTCACCAAAGCCATTCAGATAGTACCTTCCAAATCCGTGACCACCATCGTGTAGAAGGAAAAGAGTAACTGACACATGGGAACATCGCTACTTGCAAGTTCCTCTCCAAGGTACTCACCATCCTGACTTGAAACTGTGATTATCCTTGAGGGTAACTTGATCAAAATCCTTGAATTAACCCCCTATAGCAAATGGACTGCAGCAGTAAAGATGACAGTTCACCATCACCACCTCAAGGGCAACCAGGGGCAGGCAATAAATGACAGTTCAGCCAATGAAGGCCACATCCTATAAGTGAATATAAAAATTCATTTGAGATAAATGAAGGGCATTATACGTTACAAATTCAGTAAGAATTACAGTAATTAAATTTCACTCTCTGCAATATACACTGTTCTTGCAATTATTACAAAATTGGACAACTTTTTAAACTTAATTGTTCTTTGTGGTATTTGCAAACATTGATGACCTAATCATAATTTGTGAACATTTGCTTTATTAATGTTTATATGTCATCGTTCAGTAAAACTGATATGAACCTAAAATGTTCTTCAGAGCTTATGTCCAGAAGTTTCTGTATTCTTGTATGAAGAAGGATCACTGATTCACCTACCACTTGTAGAAAAGGGGCTTGCAGATTTGGATATGTAAGAGTAAGTTTTTAAGTATGTGCTTTTTTTTCCTCTACTTCCATGTCCATTTTACATTTAAATGTTGGATAACTTGTATGGTGTTTTTGAAAAGTAAATAAGCATGAGAAATAGGAGCACGGCTAAGCCATTTGGCCTGTTAAGCCTGTGTGCCATTCTTAAGGATCATGGCTGCTCTTGGTCTTCACCTTTATTTTCTTGCCAGCTCCTCATATCCCTTGATTCTTTGTGAAATAAACAACGAATATTCCAGCCTTAAATGTATTCAACAGTGAAGACTTCAGAACTCTGGGAGAGAGAATTGCAAAGATTTGTAACCCTTTGGATGAAATAATTTCTCTGTATGTCAACTTGAAAAGATTAGCCCTTTATTCTGAGACTGTGTCCTTACATTGTGGATTCCCTGCCCAGAGATGATAATCTCACCCTTTCAAGTCCTTTCAAATCTTGAATGCTTCAAAACAATTGCCCCTCATACTTCTAAGCTCTATAGATTGTAGACTCAATTTTGTCAGCTTCTCAAAGCACAACCCCGCTCACCCTGAGAATCAACTTATTGAACTATACCTCCAATGTAATTAAATATTTTGTTGAAAAAGATTTAATTTTCAGTGTTTTGTCTTACATTTGTCAGGACATATGCAAAAATACGAAATTAAGGGAGGAACACTTTGCACTGTATGCAAAGAGTGTGTTGATTTCATGGTAGCAAATCGTTCAATCATTTGGCCTTTTCATTTTATGCAGAAATGGTTATAAAAATGTTGAAGCATAAAGGGACATCACTTTAGTGTAAGATTCATACATTGATTGAAGCTGTGAGAATGAACCCTACAACACCTCATTGCTCTTAGACATGCCCAACAGTGCTTTTTTTAAAAGCATGCTTTCAACACGTTTGATCAGCTAGGTTGCTTTTAAGAATTCAAGGTCTTGAGTGGGTGTTGATTTGTAGCAGGGATAGCTGGGAATAAAGGAGTTCAAACTCAGTAAATACCTCATCCTGTTCGTGTGATGAATGTACATGAAATTTGAAATTAAATTTCAGTGCTGATATGATGCCTAGTCAAAAGTCCCAAAGACTTGTCAATTGTATCAGATAACATCCTTTTGGCTATTCACAACAAGTAAGATACTAAACAAATCAAAGTAGCCTATGCTTGCAAAGTCCAGAGTGTCCAATGTTTAGATGTGATTTCCTGATTATGCAACAATTGTTGTGTAATTCCAAGTGCATTAAGGATTACAATGCCAACCAGTACTTGAGTTCTGCACTACCAGACTATACAAGTGTACCTAAAATGTGGACACCAAAACTGACCAGAATACTACAGATAGGGACTGACCAAGTGGACCAAAACATTGTACAATTGGAACAAGATTTTATTCCTGAATTCCAATCTCCTTCCAATAAAAGTCCAGCATTTGCCCTCCTTATTGCTTGCTGTATCTGCTTTCTAACTTGGGGCTTCAAGTCTCTTTGAATATCTGCACTTAGAATTTCCACACTTTTTAAAAAAAAATTCTTCTTTTTAATTCTTAGCGCATAATAGAAAAGCCTCACCCTTTCCTACATTAATAATCCATCAGCCATCTATTGCCTAGTTTCTTAACCTGTCTAATACTTATTTTGCAGCCTCATTGTGTCCTTCCCACAGTTTACTTTTCCACCTAGTTTTGCATTATCAACAAAAGTAAATACAGCACACTGTCTTGTCCTCTTATTCATTGTTAACTATACATAGCTGTGGCTCCAGCATTGACCCTAGTGACACTCCAGTATTCACTGCTTGTCAACTTGAAAATGCCCCATTTTGGCCACTGTCAGATTCCCATCCACTAGCTAATCTTCTGTCTGTGCTAATAGAATACACAAATCCATGAGCTCTTGTCTTGCCTCTTTACTTTTTGTTGCAGTGTTTTGGAAATCCATTGGTTTCCGTTTTTCTGCATTGTCAGTTACCCCCTCAAAATCTCTGATAAATTTGTCAAACAGGATTTGCCTTTAATAAAATCAAGTTAAATTGTTCTAATCACACCATTCTTTTCATTATAGGATTTTCCCAGCAATTAATGTTGAGCCCTTTTCTTTTCAAAATAAAATGTGGTATGATGTTTGCCTATTTCAAGATAAAATTGTTTCCAAATCTCAATTTTGGAAAATCATAGTTAGCTCTTCCACTATCTATGTAGTTAACTGTTGGAGCCAAAACATGTAGGTCGTCATGTCTGAGTTTTGTTGAATTTTAGTCCCTTGAGTTCCTCCAGTGTTTTTTTTTCTCCAATGTTAACTTCTTAGTTTCCTAACTGTCTCTAGCCCCTGGGTTACCATCCATTTCTTAGATGAAACTTTTATCTTTGATGTAAAGTCTGACAAAATATTTGTTCACTGCCTCCTGAAATTTCTCCTGTCTTTGCTTCTAGCAGACCAATGTTTACTTCAGCTACTACCTACCTTATATACGTTGAGGTTCTTGGTCTCTCTTTATATTTATGACTAGTCTATTTTTGCATCTTTTTTCCCTTTTTATTAACTTGTTTGAAAGCCCTTTTGATTTCTAAAACCCTTCCAGTCCTCAAAATTGCTACTTATTTGCAAAGTTAGAAGTCTTTCTTGTTAAGAAAGACCTATCCCATAACTCGTTAAGGATGTTGAGTATATTTCTCTGTGGAATACAGTTTTGAATATTTTGATCTGTTTCTTTAGCTTCTCACTTTGTTTACTGCCGTACCTTTCAGTTTATTCATCCAGTTAACCCTGGTAATGTTTAAAAGGTTTAGGCGCTTCTTCGTTCTGCCTGTGGAAACATTAAAAGTATGACCGAGTATGATGCACTTGCAGACTGGAAAGCTTCTAAGTAACTAAGGACCTAATTCCATAATGTGAATACTTTGAGAATATATAGGAAAATATTTCAGTTTGTCGTTTCTCTATAAACAGGGTATCATATCAGCAAGATGTTGGAGAGCCTTCAAACCCCGCAGGATTCTGCAGGATATTGCCATTGCATTTTTTTGTTTTTGTATATTCATTAACTGCAAACTTTTTTGCTGTACTGGAGTTTGAAACTGAGTAAGGCTAGTATGTCCGAGTTTTCTTGATTGAATAATGTTTATAGTTTTATTTTACTTGAAGCATTGATGTGATGCTAATGTAAATTGAATGTGTTTAATGGCTAAGTTCATGGTGGTTCAACTGTAAAAGAATTTGACACGTACTTTTGAGTTTTTGTTTTTTCCTCCTTCCCTCAATAGTGTCACAACACCATGTTATTTTGTTTAATGAGTATCATCAATACCAATTATGGTGAATAATTCTGAATTGAGGGCAGATTTGTCAAATTTCTGTTCATATTTTCAATAAAGTTATTTTCTGGTGTGTTGCCAGTAGCATGCTGCCATTTCATACTTTATTCAAAAAATGGTTTGGGTGATGTTCACCCGAGTATTGCAAATTCTCAAGAATTAGGAAAATGTATTAAGGTATTTCTTATGGTAAATTTATTAAGGTAAATCAATACTTTAACTTATTGAACTTCTGCATCGAATAGAAAAAAAATTTTAATTTCATGCCAGAACTATCAATTTGTCACTCTATTCATAACACAGCTGTCCTTTTTTCTAAGAGATGCTGTCCAGTTGATTTGAGTTTTGTCTATTTAAGGCCTATCACTCTTCCTGTGGCAGGCTGTTGTTGGGAAGGGGAAATTATATTTGCCATAATATAGTGTGGCTTGTGCTAACTAAGCATCATTCTGTGATCAGTCATACTTCTCTTTTTGGTGCTTTTAAATTCTCTATCTGCTGATTTACCCTGCATTCCTGTAATCAGCTACCAAGAAACAGCTCAAAACCAACTTCAAAATTTGGACCAATACATTATACGTTCCAGGGAAAATTAACTGCTAAGCACAGTTCTTATCCTGCATGTTTATATCAGTCACAGTTCAAGCTGGGGTATGATAATTGACCAAACATTTAAACCAATCATCGGTCAGCAATGAAAATGAAGGCTTGATTCAATTCAAAACAAAGCACAGTTCAGTAGGAGGAAATAAAATGAGTACATTAAAGGAAAAATGAATGTGAAACAAAATGAAGGAAAGATACTTAAAGCTATGAGGTGGTGTAAAAATGTTTATACCTGGAGAATTAAATGCAATTCGGTTTGCCACATATTCAAATCATTGTTATTTGTAATTCAAAGGTTGATCACTCCCAACATATTAATCTTTTTGGAATGATCCCTAGATTTCTGTTCTGACCTACATGCAGAATTTTTTGCAATCAAATATTTTAGAAATATGGTCACTGTAGTGTAGGAAATGTGGTTGTCAATCAGCACAAGGACCCACAAACAATGAATTTTATTTGTACATCTGTCTGCAAAGTTGACCTTGAGCTTCCAGTTGCCTGCACCTACTTCACATATAGTACAGGAACAGGGTCTTCAGCCCAGCTTGTCCATGCTGACCAGATTTCCTAAACTAAACTAGTCTCATTTGCTTGATTTGACCCATGTCCCTTTTTTGTTCGTGTACCTGTCCAAATGTCTTTTAAATGTTGTAATTGTACTACTTCATTCAACAGTTCATTCCATATACACACCACCCTGTGGGGGAAATAAAAATGCCTCTCAGGTCCCTTTTTAAATCTTTTCCCCCTTTCACGTTAAACCTATGTTCTTAAGTTTTAGACTCTCCCTACCCTGTGGAAAAGACAACACTTTCCTATCTGTCATAAATTCTGAAGAGGAGGCACTGGACTCTGTTAATTCTGCTTTCTCTCTATGGATGCTGCCAGACCTGCTGAGTTTCTCTAGCAATTTGCTTTTGCTTCAGATTTCCAGCATTTGCAATTCTTTTCCGTGTTGGTTAAGGACTGGGGCCTGGGAAGACACTTGCTGTTCGTCAAATAATACTATCAAGCGCTTGTGTTACAAGTGACTACACTTCAAAAAGGAATTGTAATTTACTTTGGAATGTGTTGAGTTAAAAATGAACAAATGAGACATGATCAATGTAGCAGAAGTCAAATGCTGATTAAGCACTTATTTTATTTCCTTGCTGAGATAAACGCATTTTCTGCAGGCCAAGGGGGGAGACTGTGTGGTGGGCTGCCTACCTCTAGGTCTAGGACATAAGATGTCTGCAGATCAAAACAGGAGCAAAGGAGTTTAAACTGGAAAGGGTGATGCACCATATAAGGCAATGCAAACTTTTAACCAGTCAAGTGAGTAGAGCAGATATAAATTCAGATTTTAAGTGGCTGTAAAAGCGCTTAATTATATAATCTCTGAAATCAACAGCAGTATTATCCAGTACAATTTCAATGCTTGAAATTTATCATAACAATTTATATCTTAAATTTACATATTATTTATTTTAAATACTAGTGAGGTTTTAATGGTTGCAGTTAAATTTGCTTTGGTATGAATGACAGAAGTAATTAGCATTGTTTTTGCATTTGATAGAATGTTTGTAACTATAATGTGCACATTGATAGTGTAATTTAGTCATGGATGTAAAAAAATTGACCTAATAAATTCTTTATTGCATCAAAGGTAGTTGAAACAGATAATCTGATAGTAGTGCAATGTATTCCATGTGTGGCTAGTTATTCTGAAATGAACTTAGGTTATGGAATGGTTATCTTTGTGACACATTCTAACAGTCAATTAGGCCAGTGTCCAGTGTGTGACATAATCTGAATTGACTGTCAAAGTGAAATCCTGTCATGTTTCTTTTTTTTGAAGTAGGGGCTAACTTAAGCCACTTCCATTTGAATGTTTACAATGGTGCAGAATTAACATTTATCATTTCATGTTTTAACATTGGTTTTGCAATCCAGCTGTTCCTCAGAGAAAGCCTAGAGTATAGATTTTCTTTGAGTCACAAGCTGCATTGATTACATAGTTTCCCTATCGATTGTTTCAACTTTCTTTGGTGTAATTGGGGCTGATTTAGTGGTTAAGTGCTGTACTCTTTTGAAAACAAGGATAATTTAGTTATCACAGAATATTGCTTTTCTTAATTATATATAATCATTTGAGTGATTATATATTTGTACATCAAGTTCAGAACATTATTTCTGTGCTGAACAGTAAATGTACAAGCTGTTTGAATATGGAGGTACTGTGGTGGTGATGATGATGAACTGTATAAAGTCAGAGATGAAGGCGGCTATTTGAAAGAGAGTGCAGTATGATTTCTAACTAATGGCTACAAAATCAGTAGATACTTACGTTGCTGTCCTTAACTGTCCGGTATCCTTTTGTAGATGTACACTTATTTTAAGATGAAAAGGAGTAAGTCTGATTATACAGTTGATGTCACAGTTCTACAGGCCATTCTATCAGCATCTAGGATTGCTGGAAAAAATTGATTTGAATGGTTGTCAGGACATCATTGGAGGACATCAAATGTTAGGTAGTGCAAGGTGCATGACAAAGCAGGAACAAACAGAAGTTACTGGAAAAGCTCATCGGTCTGGCAGCATCTGTGAAGAGAAATCAGTTAACATTTTGGGTCTGGAGGAAGGGTCACTAGACCCAAAACGTTAACTGATTTTTCCTCAGAAGCTGCCAGGTGTGCTGAGCTTTTCCGGCAACTTGTTTCTGTTCCTGATTTACAGTATCCGCAGTTCTTTTGGTATTTTAGTGTTACAAAGCAGTTTGTTTTTCAGTTTGCTATTGGTGGAGGGAGAATCTGGTTCCTGTTGAAGTTGAGTTGTACCTCTTTCCTTTAATGAATTTTGATGATCTTGTCACATTGCTTTCATAATATTTGTATACACTTAGAACAAAAGTCTTAACATTTAGGAATCAAGACTGATACATTCATTGCTAGCGCCAGGAGAGCAGCTTCAAAGGGCTTAACAATCCAACTATTGTTCAGTATATACTGCAGGCCTAATCTGAAATGTTCCATGTTCAACAGTGCTTCAGTTCATTAAAAGCTCTTCCAAAGGTGAAAAGGAAATAAACAAACACCCTCAATGTATTGGTTTCTTATTCTTGACTTGCTTGTATTATGTCTGCTGTTTCTAAATACAGTATTTATTAATTGACTATCACCTATTAAAATTTTGGTTCCTGGTCTATCTTGTGTCTCCTTTAGTGTCTTATTCCTTTCAATCAACGTCCCAATGGATTGATTAGGCTAAAAGGTAGATGTTGCAGTATTACCTCAGCTTGCCGAAGTTGCATGTGTCGCTACAGAAAACAGCATTGTGAATATGTACACAAACTATTTTGTGAAAACCACTAGCTAAGCAAAACCATGCTAGAATCCCTTGTTATTACTCTTGGTGCGACCGATCAATTTTTTTGGAGGCCGTCCTGCTTATTGTGGTCTCTCGCAAAGCATAAACTGATCAGTCAGTCAAACGGTCAGTTGGAGGATGAGGTTCCACTTGAATTGTTCTAAAAATCCACAAGACATCAGTTCAATTTTTTTCTGCAGAAAAAAACAAGCCTTTAAATTAAAAAAAAATTGCCTATAACATAGAAACATTTAACACTTCTAAAGATGTAATCCAAATACAGGATCCAAGTTATTTTGGTTCACTTTATCAAATGTAGTTGACTTAAGTCAAAGATTGATGAACACACTATAAAATTGAAGTGCAATATATAAACATTTAAATTTACATGTCACACATTCCTCTTCCTCTCCTCCTCCCCTCCCCCCAGGCATTTAGATCACATTGTTCTAACATTCAAGTATTTACATAAGGAAAGCAATATACTAGCATGTGAAATGTAGTTATATAGTACAATTAGATTGCATAAATACATGAGTTCAAATCAACATTCAAATACAATAGCTTTAAAATGTTTTAAGACTTAGAATAATTGGGGTTTACTGTCCATGATTACATTGCCGCCTTTGTCTTTGATTCTTATTCTTCCTGAGCTGTACTTTGTTTCCTGTTGACCATTTAGATACACGGTTTTAACAGTTCCATCAGGGTACTCCCGTCTTTTGTAGCTCGATGTGTGTATTTCTCTTTGTCCATTATTAAATTCAATTATCTTGTTACCATCACTGCATTGAAGGAACAAACAAATTTATATGGCTTCTTTTGGCAACTGAAGGACATCTCAGACCACTTGGTTACAACGTAACATCTACAATTAAAGTTGTCTACATAGGTTCTTGATTATCAAGGGTTCTGGGCAGAAAGTGAGAGAATGGGGTTGAGAACCTTACCAGCCATGACTGAATGAATGGTGAAGTAGACTCTATAGCCTGAATGGCCTAACTTCTGCTCCTGTGTCTTATGGTCTTAAATATGGCATAGTAACATCCCATAAACTAACAAGTATCTATAAATGCCTTCAACATAAAACATAGCAAGATGTTTCACAGGTACTTGAAGGTGATAGTGAAGCTGTTAGCCGAAGCTGCTTGTTGATAGGTTTTAAGGATCACTAGGTAGGATAGAGAGGCAGAGGTTTATGGAAGGAATTTCAAACCTTGGTGGACTATTAAAATCAGTTGATCAAGAGGCCAGAATTAAATGAAAGCATCATAGTTATGACATAAATTTTGGGAGGCAGTAGCAGCTATGGAGGGGTTTGAAAACCAGATGTTGAATGTAAAAAGACTTGCTAATATTACTTGAGCCAATTTAGTTGGAACTTGCTCCCTCAAAAGCCATTGAAAACAGAGTTATTGGTTCATTTTAGGCAACGGAATTAATCTAGCTGTGCCTTTAAAATTTAAAAGGTTACTTGGGCATTGAAGGGAATGTATATGTTGTAATGTCCTGTTGCATCTGTCAACCAATCAGCACCCTGTTCATTGCTAATTAAGTTGTCACTTGTTTCAGTGCTGCTGAAAAGCTTCGACTTTATGCCTCACTGTAGCAACGTTTTAAGTACTGAATAGGAGAACGATATATCTCACATTGCTCAATAAGCTACTTTTGGTGATTACTTACGGTTGCATACGTATTATCGTGCCATCTGGAAACACACTTTCTTCACGACCATCTGCAAACAAGTATTTAATGGTCTGGTCTGGAAAAGTGATTTCCTTTCTCCCATCTGGGTAATGTTTCTCTGGATTTAAATAACAAATTATTTGCATAAAATTTTCTAATCTATTGCAAAACTTAGTCATGAAAATAAAAAATTTCATTAGAAGTGAAACTTGTTCTCAAACCCAACTCTACTCTATCTTCAAATTAAATAGCATTCCGTAACCTGTTGCTGTGCACTTTGAAAACAAACAAACAAAAACTGATCTACGATTGCTCATTCCAGTATCTGTCTGTGGCTGGAAACAAACAACTGCACCTCCCAGTCACGAACCATTTCAACTCCCCATCCCACTCCTTAGACGACATGTTCATCGGCTCCAGAGGAGACAATAGCACCCAGCCCTGCTGGGTCTTCACCATCTTTCCCCTTACTGAGGACTTCAGTAAAGGGCTCACCTTTATCCCCCTCCACCCTAACATCAAGTACTGCTCACGCTTGGACGTTGAGCAGTTTTTCTGCCACCTCCGTGCTTACTACTTTAATTGTAAGCCTAACCCTCGCTCTACTGACGACTCCTGCCTCCAACACACCACCTCCTGGACACCTACCCTCCCTCAACCTCATCATCTCCAACTGCTGTCAAGACATCAATTGCCTTAACTTCTCCACCCCTCTCACAGACTCCAACCTCTCCTCCAGAACATGCAGCCCTCCGCTCCAATCCCAACCTCACCATAAAACCCGCAGACAAGGGAGGCGCAGTTGTAGAGTGGCGCACTGACCTCTACATCGCCAAGGCCAGACGCCAGCTCTGACACCACCTCTTACCACCCCCTTGATCATGGCCCCCAACCACCAAAACAACATCTCAAACCGTCCACAACCTCATCACTGCAGGTGACTTCCCACCCACAGCCTCCAACCTCATTATTCCTCAACCCCGCACCGCCTGTTTCTATCTCCTTCCCAAAATCCATAAACCTGACTGCCCTGGTCAATCCATTGTCTCCACCTACTCCTGCCCCACTGAACTTATTTCGACTCCATTTTCTCCCCCTTGGTCCAGCAACTCCCCACCTACCACCCATGCCCTGCACCTCCCCCAAAACTTCTGATACCCCAGTCCCCCAACACCTCATCTTTACCACAGATGTCCAATCCCTCTACACTTGCATTTCCCATGCAGATAGCCTAAAGGCCCGACCAGTCCCCCTCCCCTGACACCCTCATCCGCTTAGCCGAACTCGTCCTCACCCTCAACCACTTCTCTTTCAATTCCTCCCACTTCCTACAGACAAAGGGGGTGGCCATGGGTACCCGCATGGGCCCAAGCTATGCCTGCCTCTTTGTAGGTTACGTGGAACAATCCCTCTTCCGTACTTACACTGGCCCCAGGCCTCAAACCCCACCTCTTCCTCCATTACATCGATGACTGACTGTATCGGCACCGCCTTGTGTTCCCACGAGGAGCTCAAACAGTTCATTCACTTCACCAACACCTTCCACCCCAACCTTAAGTTCACCTGGCCCATCTCCGATACCTCTCTGTTTCCATCTCTGGAAACCGATATCCATTTCAAGTCTACCAACTCCCACAGCTACCTAGAATACACCACCCGCTTCCTGCAAAAATGCCATCCCCTATTCCTAATTCCTTCGTCTCTGCCGCATCTGCTCCCAGGATGAGTTATTCCACTCCCGAACATACCAGATGTCCTTGTTTCTCATGGACTGCAACTTCCCCACCCCTCTGGTCGAGAATGCCCTCAACCGTGTTTCCCGCAACTCGTCCCTCACACCCCCTTCCCGTGATAACAACCAAAACAGAATCCCCCTCGTACCACCCCACTACCAGACGTTTTTCCCTCCCTACCCTCATCAGCTTTCCGCAGGGACCACTCTCTCAGTGACTCCCTTGTCCGCTCCACACCCGCACTTTTCCCTGCAATCGCAGGAAGTGCTACACCTGCCCCGATGCCTTACTCCCATCCCAGGCCCCAAGAAGACCTTCCACATCAAGCAGATGTTCAGCTACACATATGGTATACTGCATCCGTTGTTCCATTTGTGGCCTCCTCTACATTGGGGAAACCAAGTGGAGGCTTGGGGACCGCTTTGCAGAACACCTATATTCTGTTCGCAATAAACCACCACCTCCCAGTCGCGAACCATTTCAACTCCCCCTCCCACTCCTCAGATGACATGTCCATCCTGGGCTTCCTGCAGTGCCACAACGATGCCACCTGAAGGCTGCAGGAACAGCACCTCATTTCACTTGGGAACCTTGCAGCCCAAGCGTATCAATGTGGACTTCACAAGCTTCAAAATCTCCCCTCCCCCAACTGCATCACACAACCAGCCAAGCTTGTCCCCACCTCCCTAACTTGTCCTTCCTCACCTATTCCCCCCCCCCGCGCCCCCCTCTCCTACCTACTAGCCTCAACCCACCTCCACTGACCTAACCCCCTCTAACTCCCCACCTACACTCACCTTTACTAGCTCCATCTATCCGTCTTCTATCCACTTTCCCCCCCACTTGCCTATTTATTTCAGAACCCCCTTCCCCCTCCCCCATTTCTGGAGGAGGGTCTAGGCCCGAAATGTCAGCTTTCCTGCTCCTCTGGTGCTGCTTGGCCTGCTGTGTTCATCCAGCTCTGTACCTTGTTATCTCATACTTTCCAGCTTGTCCATTTTCTGTATCAACTTTCCCATGTACTCTTGCTGTTGATCACAGCTAGAATTTAAAAACCTGCAGTTTATTTAAAACATTTATCCTCTTGAAAAACTTTCCAAATATACAACTTACTAGCCTGTTGAATCTGAAAATGGAAATATTGTGCATAAATTGCTGAAAGAAAAACAATATACAAAATAACATTCAAGAGGTTCCATGCAGCAAGATAAGCAAAATAGTTTGCAGTAGATTTACCAATATTAGTGATAACTGCAGAAATGATGAATGCAGGTCAGTACTCCCTTTAGTTAATTTTAAAAATTCCCATTTGAGCTGCTGAAACAATCTCCTTTAGCCACAGATGACACAATGGATCTTGCTCTCAAAAACATGTTTAAATTATCTTCAATTGCCATAGTCATACAGCATGGAAACAGACACTTTGGTCCAACTAGTCCATACCGACCATATTCCCAAACTAAAACTAGTCCCACTTGCTGGCATTTGGCCCATATCCCTCCAAAGTTTACCTACTTATGTACCTAACCAAATGTCTTCTAAATATTGTAACTGTACCTGCCTCTACCACTTCCTCTGGCAGTTCATTCCACACAAAACACTTTTTTCTAAACAAAAAAGTAGCCTCTCCTTTTCAAAATTTCCTCCTCAATTTTGAACTTCCCCTACCCGAAGGAAATGACCCTTGCTATTCATCTTATCTCTGCCCTTCATGATTTTATAGATGTCTAAAGTCACCCTCAATCTCCTATGCTCCAGTGAAAAATGTTCCAGCCTCTCTAACTCAAACCCTCGGATACTGAAAATAAAAGCTGCTCATTTATTTATAATGTGGTGAGGATAAATATTGGGACCAATACAGCTCAAATTTGTAACTAGTTTTCTCAAACGTTAAGGGGGATTTTCCAATCAACTTTGTGCAGTGATGCTCACGAATAAGTGGCCACTAAAATGGCAGCAATGTTGGTAGCTTTTACAAAGAAAACCAACTCCTAACATACATAATTTGGCCTTTATAAAGTCTGCACCAACAAATAGCTGCTAAGTTTAATGTTGCAGCAGGACATAAATGAAAGAATGATGAAGCTTGTTTTTGTGATACTTGGCAATCTGTCTTATTTGATTCCGTGCTGAGAACACAACCGTATCAACTCAGTCACAAAGAAAGTGTATTTCAGCCAATATAGTGTTACCCAACTCAACCATCCTATCAAAATCTTCAATCATAATTTTGTCACTTTTAGATAACTATGTAAAAGCTTAAGCTCATCTAAAACTCTGCTGACTACATCTCATCCTAGTTCCTATTCATCTGTCATAACCATTCTCATCGACTTACACTGGTTGCAGTTTTCCAATATCACCAATTTAAAATTTGAATCCTGTGTCAAAACTTCCTCCGTACTCTTACCCCTCTATTTTTAATAATTGACTCTATCCATACAATCCTTCTAGACCTCTGTATGCCACTATCCTTCTTCTGCATTAATGTTAGGAATAGAACTTATTTCCCTGTTCTCTTTTTTAAGCCCTTAAGACTTGTCTAAATTTTTGGTTAGTCCACCTAATCTCTCTCTCACTGCCTCGGTGTTAATTGTTATTTATATGTGACGTATCATGAAGTTTTCCCATGTGAAAAGGTGCTGTATTAATGCAAGTTTTGTTAGAAGTGGTATTTCCATTCAATATGAAGGGAATGGCAAGTGATCCATTTATCACTAAACTGGAAATTGCCTGTTAGGAAATGGAAGAACAAACAAAAAGCACTTGACTATAGGTGCTATTGGCAATTAGTTGCAGAACACATCTCTGCTCTGTATCAGGTCTCTACCAGATACTTCTTGCATGTCTCCCGAAATCACTAAATTGCAGCATGAAGAACATTTCTAATATAGCTTAAACATTTTTAAATTTTTCTTTAAAATCATAAAAGATTCAGGTCCACTTCTGTGAAGAAGTGCTTCCCACAGCATGAATTCTATCCAAATGATAACTAGCTATGATATTTGCACAAATAGCAGGAAATTGATGAAATTTGAAAATAAAAACAAAGATTAGACTGGTAGGTACCTCTGGTGTTTGTACAAAATTGAACCACCAAAATTGTGAACCACTTAGTAATTCATCTTCACTTTTTCTCTTATTAATTTCACCAGTAGAAGTTCACAAGATATTGGAGCAGAAGTTTTTTTTTAAAATTCATTCGGGGGTGAGTGCATCACTGACCAAGGAGTATTTATTGCCCATCCCTAATTGCCCAGAGGGCAGTTAAGAGTCAGCCAAATTGCTGTGGGTCTGTAGTCACATGGAGGCCAGACCAGGTAAGGATGGCAGTTTCCTTTCCTAAAGGACATTAGTGAACCACGCGGGTTTTTCTGACAGTCGACAGGGGGTTCATGGTCATCAGTAGATTTTAGTTCCAGATATGGTTTAACTTGAATTCAATAAAACATCTGCCATGGTGGGATTTGAACCCAGGTCCCTGGGATGTTATCTGGGTCTCTGGATTAACAGGCCAGCAATAATACCACTAGGCCATTCAGTCCATTGACTCACCTCTGCCATTCAATGAGATTATGTCTGACTCGATGAGCCTTGCCTTCACTCCCTTAACCTTCAGTTCACTTATCTATTATAAAATCTGTCTATTGTAGTCTTAAATATATTCACTGATCCTGTCTTCACAGCCACAGCCTCCACAGGAGTGAAGAACTCCTGATTCATGACCTTCAGAAATTCCTCTCATCTGCGTTTTCAGTGGGTGACTCCTTACTCTGAGACAATGCTTTCCAGTTCTAGACTCTTATACAAACAGAAGAAACTTAAAGTCATAGAGTTGTACAGCATGGAAACAGATCCTACAGTCCAACTCAGCCACGCTGACCAGACATCCTAACCTGACCTAGTATCATTTGCCAGCATTAGATTATGCCTCTAAACTCTTCCTTGTCATATACCAATCCAGATGCTTTTTGAATGTCATAATTGTACCCCCTCCACCACTTCCTCTGGCAGCTTGTTCCATATATGCACTACAGTCTGCATTTTTTAAAAAAAAGTTAACTATTCAAGTCCTTTGTAAATCTCTCCCTTTTCACCTTAAAACAATGCCCTCTTCCTTTGGACTCCCTCACCCTAGGAAAAAGACCTTGGCTATTCATCCTATTCATGCCCCTATTGATTTTATAAGCCTTTTATAACATCACCCTCAGCTTCTGACGCTCCAGGGAAAACATCCCCAGCCTATTCAGCTTTTCCCTGTAACTCAAACCCTCCAGTCCCAGGAACATCCTTGTAAATCTTCACTGCAACCTCTGAAGATTAACATTTTTCCTTTAGAAGGGTGCCCAGAATTGTACACAGTACTCTAAAAGTGGCCTGTATGTCTTGTACAGCTGCAACATGATGTTCCAACTCTTACACTCAGTGCTCTGACCATTAAAGGCAAGCGTGCCAAAAGCCTGCTTCACCACCCTAAGAATCCACTTTCAAGGAATTAAGCACTTGCACCCTTATGTTTGTTTTGCAACACTCCCCAGGGCCCTACTATTAACTGTATAAGTCCTGTCCTGATTTGTCATCAACTTCACATTTATCTAAATTAAACTCTATCTGCCACTCCTGGACCCATTAGCCCATCTGATCGAAGTCCAGTTGTACTCTGATATAACCTTCACTGTCCACTACATCACCTATTTTGGTGTCATCCGCACACTTACTAATCATACCTCCTATGTTCACATCCAAATCATTTATAAAAATGACAAAAAGCAGTGGATCCATTACTTTCTCACCATCTACCCGGTCAGGCCCCTTAAAATTCCTACATGTTTTAATAAGGTCACCTCTCAATCTTCTAATCTTCAATGATTATAGGCCCACCTACTTGTAAGAAAATCCCTCCATTCCCAGGACGAAATTAGTGAACTTTCTCTGGACTTCTTCCACTGCCATTAGGTCTTTCCTCTGATAAGGTGACTAAAACTGTTCACAGAATTCTAGATGTGGTCTGACGCGTACCTCAGTTTTACAACAACTTCCCAAATTTTATACTCCATCCTTTTGACATAAAAGGTCAACACTCCATTACCAACTGAACTTGTGTTCTAGTTTTTTGTAATTTATGCACAAGGGCCTCCAAATCCCTATGCACCTCAGTTTTCTTCATTTAAATGATACTCAACTCCTCTATCTGCCAATATGCAAAACCTCAGTTTTACCCACTTGCTTAACCTGTCTAAAACCTTCTGTCGACCGTGTCATCTTCACCACTTGCATTTCGACCAATTTTTATATAACCCAAACTTGGAAATAGTACATTCACTTCCCTCATCCAAGTAAATAACATACATTGCAAGTAATTGTGGCCCAGCACTACTCCCTGCAGCACTCAAGTTATAAGTTGCCATCTATAAATGCCCCTTTTATTCCAACTCTTGGTCTTCTATTAGTTAGCCCATCCTCTATCTATGCTAAAATACTAGCCCCAGTACCATGGGCTCTTATTAGCTTTATGTGTAGTTTCTTATTGAACACCTTTTAGAAATCCATAGATGGCAACCCATTATCTAATCTGTTCATTAACCCCACAAAAGAATTTTAATAAATTCATTAAGCTTGATTTCCCCTTTACAAATCCATGCTGACTCTAGTTATAAAATGAGACTTTGTGAAAGGGACATTATTTGACAAATTTGCAAGAGTTCCTCGAGGATATTACAAACAGTGGAGATAAAGGAGAATAAGTAAATTGGGTACATTTGGATCCCTTGAAGGCATTTAGTAAGGCACAACGTAAAAAGTGCATAAGATAGGAGCTCAAGGTATTGAGGATTATATTAGTATGGATTAAGTAACAGATGGTAGAATTGTGGTTAATGGGTCTTTTTCAGGTTGGAGAAACAAAACTAGGAATAACAAGAATCAGTCTTTAGATCACAATTTACTACCAATGTTAATGAGATAGAGGAGGAGGCAGAATGCAATAATTGCAGATGAGATGATGAGACAAAAACAGGTGGAAGAGCATGTTGTAATGAGGAGATAAGGAGAAACTAGATAGGTTGACTGGGGAAAAACCTGGTGGATGGAGTTTAAATGTAGGAAAGTGTAATGTCATGCATTAAACAAAAAAAAAACAAAAACAAATGCACAAGGTTGAAATCAAAAACAAAAAAGATTGGAAATGCTGGAAAAACTCAGGTCAGGCAGTATCTGTGGAGAGAAAGCAGAGTTAATGCTTTGGGTCCAGTGACCCTTCTTCAGACTTCTGATTTTGTTTCTAATGTCATGCAATTTGGTAGGAAGAATCAAAAGGCAGCCTATTAATTAAAGAAAAGAGACTCAAAAATGCAGTGCAGCGGGATCTGCGTTCTTGCGCACGAAACAAAATGTTAACATGCAGGTATAACAAGTAATTAAGAAAGCAAATGGAGTTTTGGCCTTTTTAGGAGTTTGGAGTTCAAAAAAAGGGAAGTCTTGTTGCAACTGTACAGAGTGTTGGTGCAATTGAACCTGGTGTGCTGTGTACAGTTTTGAACCCCATATATAATAGAATATATTGGCATTGGACACTGTTCAAAGGGATTCACTATGCTGATTCCTGGGATGGAGTGACCAACTAAGAATAGCTAATACAGTGTGGAGCTGGAGGAACACAGCGGGTCAGGCAGCATCAGAGGAACAGAAAAGTCAACGTTTCGGGCGGGACCCTTTTAAACCAGGTTAGACCTTTAACCATGAGAGTTCGTAAGAATGAGGGTGATCTTATTGAAGCATACAAGATTCTCAGGGCCTTGACAAGACAGATGTCGAGAAGATGTTTCAACTAGTGGGGAAATTGTGAACCATGAGTCTTAGTTAAAACGGAGATGCAAAGGAATTTCTTCTCCCAGAATGTCTTGGATTCTCTACTTCAGAGGGTTATGGAGGCTAGATTACTAGGAGTATTTAAACAGGAAGTAGATTTATTTTTGAAATATCAAAGTTGTCAACCAAGCTCATCTGGCATACAAGAGAAGGCCTGTGGCAGATCAGTCATAAACTTGGTGAATGGTGGAGAGCTGAATGGTCTCCATCCTGCTTCTGTTATATTCTAATGATGTTTTTGTAGCCACAGTATTTATATGGCTAGTCCAGTTCGATTTCTGGTCAATTGTAACTCAGAATGTTTACACTGGGGGATTCAGAGATGGTCGTACCGGCGAACGTCAAATGGTGACAGATTCTCTCTTGTTGGACATGCTCATTGCATGGTAGTGTTACTTGCCACTGTCAGCCCAAACATGGACTTTATGTACCCTATGATAAGAAATAGGAGGGGTAGGTTATTTGGCCATCATGCCTGCTCTACCGTTCAATAGGATCATGGCTGATCTGCTTGTGGTCTTGATTCTTTACTCCTGCCAGTCTTCATAACTCTCAGTTCCTTGGTTCATCTAACTCCATGTACATGAACATAATTCCAAAGATTAATAATGGTGAGAGAAAAAGGTGGAGTCTTTGTCAAAACTCTGAGCCAATAACTGAAGATAAAACATTTCTCCCACATATACAATAAGGGGGTCAACTGATTTAATTTGTTTCCTAGGAACCCGTTCCACATAGACAACCTACTTGTAATGCTGTGTTGATCATGTTTATCCAGCACAGGAGTAGGAGATTCTAAATGAGTTGCAAGTTCTACAGTGGATGTAGTGCAATTAATGAACTGCATTTCTAAATGTTTTAACTAATTAGCCCAAATAACATTGGTCACTTACATAAATAACAAATTTGTAGAATCATGTTATTTTACTACAAGCATTGACAATCCACTATAAAAATAGATAACTTGTGAGCAGGCTTCCACTACGGAATGCCTTGATAATATATTTTAAAACATATAAACATTGAAAGCCTGAAGGATTAATACTTTTCATACCCATCTGATTATTTGGAAACTGTAAAACCTCTAGACCGTCAGGATAGGTTGTGTGTGTTGTCTGTGCATCCGCATAAAAGTATATCTGTTGAAACAAATAACTTCTCATTAAAAACAATAAAGAGCACAAGCTCAAAGTAATCACAAAAATTAAATGGCAAGTTGGAAACCATATCTTCAGAGAATGATTAGATGTGGAATTCTGTCACAAGCTGAAGTTGAGTTCATAAATTATATTAAAAGTGAACTCTAATTACCAGGCAAATAATAAATATGCAAGGGTATGGGAGGAAAGAACAAGTGAATCAAGAAAGGCTAGGTAGCTTGTGGACAAAATAGTGCAGAATTCAGATGGACCGAATCACATTTTTACAGTCTTCTGGCAATCTTGACTTTTAATGGAAGCTATCCACATTTAAGTATTTTTTCAAAATGTTCAGCTCACTGTGTTCACATCATTGGGGTTGCTGTTTTAGTAGATTAAGGTCATTTGCACAGATATTTGTACAGTTTACAGTCATGGTATCAATTTAGCAAACTCCCCAAATAAAACAAGTAAGTATAAAAGGAACATTTCAGACAAGAAGTTTATTAAAAAACATTGAACATCATACCCTGAAAGAAATACATTTGAAAATGTCAGGTTGATGTAAGTTCCAGATTTAAAACTAAAGATCTGGTATGAATTATTTAAATCTGTTTTGAGATCATTAATCATCATAGCCATGATAAAACTAGTAACTACAAAAGCAAAACTTTATACATGTTGGAAATCTGAACCATTAACAGATAATGATAGAAACATGAAGTAGTCCAGACCACCTCTGTGCAAAGAGAAACAGAACTAACATTTAGGGTCAATGACTCTTGCTCAGAATATTTGTCTTACTGAATGTTACTAGCAGTAATTTTTTTGTTTAATTAAAGATTTTGTTACATTCAAAGCCTGAAGAAAGATATTTAAAGTGTATCATAAGCATGCAAAATGCAAAGACTGAAATGGCAGTGTTAAGTTCATTCATGAAGAATGAGCACCACTGGCTAGGTCAGAATGTATTGCTCATCCCCAACTGCCCTTAAGGTGTTAGTGAACTATTGCTGCTTTGAACTGCTTGTGGTGTAGTCTGCTTAGAGGAAGTCCTGTTCTGAGGAAGGGTCACTGGACCCAAAACATTAACTCTGATTTTTTTCCTTCACAGATGCTGCCAGACCTGCTGAGCTTTTCCAGCAACTTTCTTTTTGTACCTGATTTACAGCATCCACAATTCTTTTGGTTTTTATCTTGGAGGTGGTACATATTTTCAGAAAAGCAATTTATTTCGTGTACTGGCTGGTGTGCAACAGTCACGTTACTTCAGTCTCTGCTGTGAATGCCTTTGTCTGCAGTTTGTGACTGCCCTTACACAGATGATGTCAGGAATGGTCTAACTGAAAATATGCAAAGTTTCAGAACTGTAAGGGAACCAGCTACTATTAAGGACATCAAGGGACGTGCTGATGAAAATATAAAGATTTTCAGAAATGTAAGAAAGCAAATATTGAAAGAAACAACGAGAATTTCTTTTAAAAAAAGGCTGCAGCTTTGAATTGCTGGGTGAGACAAAATGAGCTGTGCGTTTTCAGTGCCTTGCTGTTACGGATACAGAAGATATAGACAGAAAATATTCCACACTCGAACTATTATATAGTTGCATAATTCATTGCAAAACCCTGAGCAGATAACAGCAACCATGCTAAAGGTGATGGGGAAAGAATGCTACAGCTATATTGCCACTTGGATTGCACTGAGCAATGGCAAACTGCAGAGATTTTAAAGGCTTTAAAGACAGACTTTGAATCTCACATTAATATTACTTTCGAATAGTACGTGTTCAACATAGGGCTTAAGAGGAGAGAGAGACTTGATCAGTACATGACTCCCTTAATGCATCTAGCTGAATTCTGAAAGTTTGGGCAATTAAGAGATTACCTCAGGAAGGATGCCCAATATGGGGAAAGCAGTGGACTAATTGCAAGAAGCTGAATCACTGTGTATCCAGGTGTTTAGCTACAAAAGAAAGAAAAGCAAGCAAGCCTATAAAGATGTATTGTGGTATGTCAACAATGACTCTGCCAAATCACTACATCATCCAACAGGTTGACAACATCAAGTCTAAAAATGATAAGTTATTTATCATTATCAGAATGATGAATGCAGAGTTCTAGATAGTAGACATTTAAACAAAATCCACTCAGCTGAAGCAAGTCCAATGATTGAACTAGTAACTCAAATATACCAGAAGAGATTTGTAGCATTTTGCAGGTAATTAAGCCATCATCATCATCATCTAGGATTCATTTGGCAGTTAAAAATGGAAAATCTTTTGGATATCTTCCCAATGAGTATCATCTTGAAGTAGGGGGAGACCAACACAGCATCTGCTGAGGACAGCTGGAACTCTCCTCATGTGCAGCTTGAAAGATAAGATCGAAGAGAAGGGAGTAAAAAAAAAAAAAAGAAAAGAAAATTACAACCCTCACACACTGGATTATCAGCATCGTAGCAGTGACAAAACCTGGAAAGAGTATGCATAGGTCTAAAGGATCTCTTCAAAGCTTTGAAGAGCTCTCTCTACCCTCATTATCGATCTTTGAAGAAATTTTGCTATAATTTGTCAAGGCAAATATCTTTACTGCCATTGATACAAAGAATGATTGCTGACATGTGAAGCTGGATGAAAACAGTTTTTATAAAACCACATTCTGGGTGCTATTCAGGAGATCCAGATATTTGCATATCCGTTTGGCACTTCCACTGCTCAAAAACAGATTGAATGCAGATAGCATTAGATGGTAAGTAATCTTCCCGCAGTGGTAATCTACTAATCTATGGATGTGGAGAAACAGTAGAAGAAACCATCATAGTTCACAATCAGAATCTACGGACTACTTGCAATAGGTTGCCAGATAAACCGGAGGCTGAACAAGTTGATGTAGTAGTTGAAGGTGCCTGAACTCAAGTACATCGCTCGTGTGACTAAAAACAAAAGGACTTTGCCTAGATCCTGACAAGATGAGGGCTGTAGCAAGAATGCACGACCAACAGATGTGAAAGCAGAGCAATTATTTGTTCAGAGATAGTAAGAACTGCAGATGTTGGAGTCAGAGATAATAGTGTGCAGCTGGAGGAACAAAGCAGGCCAGTCAGCCTCAGAGGAGCAGGAAAGTCAACCTTTCGGGTCGGGACCCTTCTTCAGAAGGATTCCGACCCAAAATGTCAACTTTCCTGCTCCTCTAATGCTGCCTAGCCTGCTGTGCTAGCAACAATCTGAGAAATACTTTTGACAAATTAGGCAAGAATTTTGACACGAGTGTGAACTTTTACACAAGATCATTGCTAAGAATGTATAGTAGCATCGGGGCACAAAGGAAGAAACTACTTTTTCTAGAATCAAAGAGACTAGCAGCAATAGCTGAGGTACTACAATGTTTATGAAGAAGTCACTTTGCAGTGTGACGCAGGGATGAATGATGAGGGGCATAGATTTAAGCTAAGGGTCAGGAGGTTTAGAGGGGAACTGAGAAAGCAATAACACTCAGGATAGTAGCCTGAAAGAGTGATAGAGAGGAAACGTTACAACATTTTAGTCGTATTTAGAGGGACATTTAAAACATCGTTGTATGTAAGGCTAAATGCCAGGAAATGGGATCAGTAGATAGATGAGATTTAGAGGCTTTTTCTTTGCTGTTAATATTCTTTGACCTCTAGGAGAACATACCTGGATAATTTTGCACATTGGCAGTAGTCAATATTATAATATAAAGCCCCTCAATTACTGTACAAAGCAGATCAGGTTGGACTTCATTACGTCCAAGTGAGATTTGTCATTCATGAAATTTTAAACTTTGTTTCATGTCTTCAACGTATAGCATTTATATATAACTTTAAAAAAAAGTCACTGTGTCAAGTTTTTATCTAATCAGCAGAATAAGGAACAACGACATGCAAGCCAATGTAAAAATCTTAGCAGTTTAATGCTTACCACCGTTCGATCAGACATCATCTGTTTTACATCCCCATTGAAGAAGGTCACTCTAATAGTTTTCCCATCTGCACTAACTTCTTTTCGGGTACCATTACAAAAAATAATTACATGACGTCCACTTCTCAACACCTGTTCAACCTACAAAAGAAATTATTCTTAAATACAAGAGATTTGGTAGAAAACTCAGGAAATAACAGGCAAATAAAACGTATAAAGAAAAAAGTTAAAATAATTTGGCATATTTTCTAAACCTACAGTTTGTCGGAAGAGCTTGTGATTCAGTTGGCAAAATCTTAAACTTTAAAAGGAGATCAGTTCTACACACTTATTGCTGTCTTTAAGTGATGGGGGTGTACAATAGTTAAATTCAACCCTGATGCTTTCACAGAATTTCATTGCAGGATATTGCATAACAGAAAGTGTTCATGTAATCGTGTTAATGTGCTTACAGATTACCCAAAGTTCCTCAAAACCAACAATGATAAAAGTTATGACACTGTTGGGCTTCAAACTAGTGATGTGCAAGCTCATAGGGTACTTCTGATTCAACATGCAGTTAGTTTCTGTGTACGTACCTGATAACCAAATGACAAGGTATCTTTCCATGGAATAGGAAAATTAGAGACAGTAGTTAATTGTTTCCACACCTACTGCATCAATACATATGACTGGAAACACATTTGATCCAACAACACCTTCTCCCTGAGATGGATAACAAAGCTAGAAGCATAAACTCATGATGGTATCTAATCTGCTAGGATTTCCCTAATACAAAAAAAATTTCTACTAACCTACCTTTAGTTTGGATGATTGTTCATCGGACAATAGATGCAAACTCTAAGTAATGGAACACTGTTCTATTTGGCAGCAGTGTCGATATCAAACATTACTAAGTATAGTAAGATAAGCTGAAGGTTAAAGCTCCCCCTGCATGACATCAGTGAAGCATTTTGTGGCTTTTCGGAGGTGACAGCCAATGTGAATTTTTCTTCTATCCATTTATTAGTAATTATAGTTTACAAGGGGCCACAGGTATTTGTCTCTATTAGTTTCAAATTTGTGTGGCTGTCATTCGTTTCTCTGTCCAGTTTCTGATGTTATGCACCCATCTGGTCCTTTTCACACTGGTAGATTCTTCCCTGACTTTCACTTTCTATTGTTGCCAATACCTGTCTCTCTCACTGCTTTCTCCAGTTGTCAATTTCCTCTTCTCCTCTTAGGGTAAAATCCCACAAGATGCTAGAATTCAAGTTTTCCTGTAGACAAATTAATTGGTCTTTCACTTTAATCAGCTGATTAAAGACCTTCAGCAGAGCTACATTTCAAAAGCTGTAATTCACTTCTCAACAGCCTTTTGAGAGTCCAACTCTCACACCCATTCAATGCATCGCCTCACAGCAGGGATCTTCAAAGTTGCTCTTAAAGCGTGACTTGCTTTGTTAGAAAAGTAGAAGGTTCAGCAACAATGGTGAAAAGTTACTCAAATGATAAAATTACAAGATGCCCATAACATTGTATAGACAGAAATACTCTCTCACCTTTCCATCCGGATACTTAATCACTTCTTGAACTTCATCCTCAGTTGCATTAGGCTCAAGAATCTGCTTTAGAGATTCATAGAGGGAATTAATAGTTTACATCAACTTGTACCCTTAAAACCAAGATGCTTATGCCAATTATGAATTAAAATGTAACTCCCTTGTATATGTCTGTGTGTTTCAGTTATTGAAGTTTTTAAATTAACAGACTCTTGTTTTTAATAAAAAGTTTAAAAATAAAGGGGTCACATCTCCCATGGCATGTTACAGAACAGTCTAGGTCAAATGCAATCTTCAAGTTACCATTTGTCTGAAAACGAAGGATAATTAAACCAGGACCATTTTGAACTTGTCAGTAATTTTTCTCATTAAGGAGTAAGTGCAATTTTCACAATGTGTCTATCTTTACATTATAAAAGCTTTACTTACAACCCATTCCTAAAAATGAGGAATTCCTGAGGAACGGTCACCGGACCTGAAACATTACCTCTGATTTCTGTTCACAGATGCTGCCAGACCTGCTGAGATTTTCCACCAATCTCTGCGTGTTTCTGATTTACAGAATCTGCAGTTCTCTAGATTTATATTTTGTGCTCAGACTCCAACTCTATTCAACAACCTACAGCTTCCTATCTGACCTTCGCACTTCTCACCACATGCATTTTCTTCATTAATAATATCTCCCAATACAAGCACCTATTCCATCTGACTCTGAGCTTTTCTACTTCAAGAATGCCAACCTATGACCTGCTGTCATAACCACAATATTTGCATGGCTAGTTCAGTGCGGTTTCTGGTCAATTTCTAACAATGGAGAAAGTCATTAATAGTAATGCCATCGAATATTAAGAGGGAATGGTTAGGTTTGCCTCTTGTTGTTACAGTACCCACTTGGTACTTGTACAGTGTGAATGTTTGTTGCTAGGTATTGTTGCATTAGGATATGGACTGCTTCCACATCCAAGAAGTTGTGAATGGTGCTGAACATTACACAGTTAATATCCCCTCTTAGAAAGATGGAAAATGGGTGCACGAGCAGACTAAATCAGCCTGTTCCGTCATTCAGATGTGATCATGGCTGTCAGTCTGTTCCTGCTTTCTTCTCCATAGCTCTTCATCCCTTTAGCCCCGAGATCCTTACTTACCTCCTCCCTGAAAACATTCAATGTTTTGACCTCAACAGTTTTCAGTGGTAGAGAATTCCACAGGCTCACCACTCTCTGGCTGAAGAAATTTCTCCTCATCTCAGTCATAAATGACCTACATCGTATCCTTAGACTATGACCCCTGCTTCTGAGGCTTCTAGTCATTGTGAACTTCCTTCCAAAATTTATCCTATCATGTCCTGTTAGAAACCTATAAAATTCTCTGAGACCTCCCTTCATTCTTATGATGGAAGCAAGCCATTAGAGAAGCAGCGAAGGATGGTTGGGTATAGGATACTACCCTGAGAAACTCCTTCAGTGATATCCTCGGAGCTTCAAGATGACGGACCTTGCGTAACCAAAGCTCCTTATACTGCATCTTCTAAACCCATAACCACAGATATCTTGAAGGACGAGGGCAGATACATGGGTGCACCACCACCTGCAAGTTCCAGTCTGAGCCACTAACCCTCTTTATTTGAAAATATATTGCATCCTTTCAGTGTCACTGGGTCAAAATCTTGGAATTCCCTATCAAATACATGGTGGGTCTACCTACCACTCATGGTCTGCAGTGATTCAAGGCGGCAGTTCACCACTACTTCAAGAGCAATGAGGCTGGAGAATAAATGCTGACCCAGCCAACAATGCTCACCACGATGAGCAACACGAAAAGCGAGCTTCCTTTGGGGTACATATGATTCCAACCAATGAAGTCCCATTGACTCCAGTTTTGCCAAGGCTCCTTGAGGCCACACCTATAAAAGGCATGCTTACGTCACCTCTGAACTTTAGCTCTTTAATCCATGTTTGGACCAAGGGTATAATGAAGTCAGGTCCAGACACTGTGGCAGCCACCTATAATCCCACTGCAAAGAGGCTAAGGTTTAGATTGCTTAAGATTGGATGTTCTAGGTGGGGAAAGGCTCTGTGATGCAGTGGTAGTGTCCCCTATTCTGAGCCAGAAGCCAAGGTTCAAGTCCCACCTGTCCCAGATGTGTGTCATAACATGCCTGAACATGCTGACTGAAACAACTATAATGAGATTAGGAGCTGAGTGGCCTTGGTGGAATCCAAATAGGATATCAGTAACTAGGCTGTTGCTACGTACTCTTGATAGTGATGACAATAACATCTTTCATCACTTTAGTGATGATTGAGAGTAGATTGATGAGCAGTAATTAGCAAGGTTGAATTAGGCTTGCTTTGTGTACAGAATACACATGGGCAATTTTCCACATGTCAAGTAGATGCCAGTGTTACAACCATACTGGAACAGCTTAGCTGGGGATGTGGCAAGTTCTGGAGCACAAGTCTTCAGTACAAGTTCCAGAATGTTGTCAGGGCCCATTGCCTTTACAGTGCTATTAGCCATTTGTTGGCACCACGGAGAGTGAATTCAATCAACTGAAGACTGGTATTTATAGGCACCTCGAGTGTTGAGCAAGATGGATCATCCACACGGCATATCCAGCTAAAGACTGTTGCAAATGTTTCAACCTTTTTTTAAAAGAACTAATGTGTTGGGTTCCTCCATCATTGAGAAATTCATGGATTCACATTCCAGGTATTAGTCTCAGATCCACTCCCCTTAAACTGAATGCAAAATTCAATCATATTATGGGTAACTCCTACTTACAGCACCTTCACTATGAGGTCATTAATTAATCAATCTCTGCACAATGCCAGATCTAATACAATCTGTACTCTGGTTGGTTCAAGATTGTCTCTTGGAGCAGCACAATCCTTAAAAATTTCCCTGAACTTGTCTCAGTTACCTTTGTCTGTTTCTGATTTATCAAGTTTAAATGCAGATCAATAACCCCCATTACCGACTGGCATAACTTCCTGACAAGTTCTCTTTATTTTTCTTCGTATGCCATCCTACCTGATGGTTGTTGCAAGCCAGCTTTTACACCAGTGCCACAACTACTGCATTGCCATTACCATTTCTCATCTCTATCCAAATCACTTCCTTATCTTGGTTTCCAGAACTTGTGTCATCACTCTCTATTGTGTTAATATCATTAATTAACAGGCCACCTTCCACATTTTCCTTGCTTTTTGTTTTTCCTAAATGCCGCATATCCTTCAATAATCAGATCCCAATCCGTCATCCTGCAGCCATGACACTAATGGCTATCAGATCATGCTGTTTATTTTTATCTATATCATTTCACGTGCTTTGTTTTAAATGCATTCAGATACAGAGCCTTCAGTTTTGTCCTTTTATTATTTTTGTAGCCTCACTCCTAGATATGTACTCTCTATCTTTTCCTGTCACAGTCTGCTTATCATTTTTCAGTCACTACCATTCTTTCCTGCCTTGTTTGCACTGTTATGATTCCAGCTGATCGTAATACTAAACATGTCCAATCCCAGAGCAGAACCCAGTTTTTAGTTTTTGTGAATTAGTTAGTGATGTTCATTCACTAAACAAATTCAAAAGAGGCTGCTAATTTACTTTTAACAAAAAACAAGCAATATTTATTAAAGTCTATTTTACAGCAATGCCCTCATCCTGTGAATGAATAAAAAATAATTTTAAACTAGACGAGAACTAGATGAAATGATCCTATTACAAGGTAAAGTTCCCATATAACCTTTTAGATACTTAAACCTCAGGTGAAGGTGACCCTGTTTCCACTTTAAAGTTCCTTGTTCAGTTAGCATTATTTTCTTTAGCTAATGTCTACATTCACTCCGTGATAGTTTTTTTAAGGTAATGTCTCTTCATTACATCCTTGAACAAACTGCTAACATAATTCACTTATTTCTGAACATGAATTGCTTAAGCTCCTCTTCCTCAGTCTTTTGTTTCTGGAGCTATATCTTACTGACATTAACCCACCCGGTACTTCGTTCTCCTGTCCTGACTGTTCTGGAGATTGCTAAACAGCATTGCTGCTCTTATAAACTTTTTATTCCTGAATGACCAGCTGCTCCTTCTGGATGCTCCGTCTTTCTAAAAGAACTGGCTACAGTATTTATTTCCATGTGTCATAGTAAACCTTGTTGTAGGTAACATCCTTTTCTTTTCTGAAGCATTTAACTGTTCACCTCAAGGATTTATTTAAAAGCTTCATTTAAGTGCATGTAATTATTTCCAGATACTACACCACCATTCAGAACTCAAAAGTTAAACCAAGTCCTTCCTTCCTTAGCCCACACAATATAGATACACAACTTAAAGCTGTACATGGTGCTGTCACATTAAATCCTAAGTTTCATAACATCATGAACTTACATCGCACTCATTTCGTCTACATGTTGCCAAATTTGATTTCTTGTCCCCAGTATTTGCCCCAGAATGGCAAAGAACAAAAATACAAAAATGAGTGACTTATCACAAGATGAATTAGCAATATCTTCAATGTCATGCATATGGCACAGCATCCTGCATGTCATACTTATTACAATGTTCTGTTGATGACATCCCTATTAGAAACAGAATTTCCATGTTCTCACTTAATTTGTTTGCAAGCCAGAGATTGCTGAACTTTTGTTAGGACCAGATAAAGATCCCTGACTAGAAATTTTAATCCTACCATCCTCTCTCAATATTACATTAGAGATGCAGAATATCTTCAGCATTCTCTTGATGAATATTTCAAAAAACACTTGTTACCTACGTCCCTTCCTGAATACATTAAAAGTTTGCACATTCCCAGTGTGCTACCTGTCTTTCAGTATCTCGTTCACTGGTCAATATTTACATACCCCCTTCTGAGCTGATGGGGTTACTGAACTACAGGGAAGGGGAGAATCAAAACCACAGCTCAGTCCTCTTTGGTTGATCCTCACGGATGCACGAGCCTTTGGTTAACCATCAGAAGCAACAACTCTGCCGTAGCCTTGGACACGAGGGACAACTACAGTACCCCCCACAGCTGCCCGGCTGCATCAGAACAAAGCAAGGATTGAAAATTTAAAAACTTTCTGGACCTGATAGGTCAGTTGTTCACAGTATAAATTTAATGGGACAATGGGTGTGCCCAGCTGGAAAATACTTTGACGAAAAGGTATGTGACTTATATATAAATACCATTTTCTCAGCATTTGGATTTCAAACAAGTGGTATATAAATATCGGTCATTTTTTTGTGAAGGGGGTTTAATACTTAAGTAGAAAGCAGATGACTGAAGGCCTCCTGGAGTGTTTATATTGTAGGTTTTATGATAGGACAAGAAGAAATGAAGCCATTAGCTTAACAGAAGCTAATGTGATCAATATTTTTATATTAAAAAAATTTAAAACTTTTGAATCAGTTCAAAGGAGACCTGACTGAGGTTCATTGCAAGAATGATTTCTCCTAGAAAAGGGAGTTTGTTCAAAGCAATTAATGGAATAAGTTCTCAATATAAAGGTTTCAGTTTGTGAAAACTTCCAATACCAGGAGTGTTTGGGTAGAAATCTGCATTGGTTATTCAAAGCTGAGAAATTCTCGGAAGTCAGTGATGTTAGGATTTCACAACTTCACAGGACAAGAACTGAAGACAGTAAAGACCGCAGATGCTGGAAACTAGAGTCAACAAATGTGGAGCTGGAAAAGCACAGCTGGTCAGATAGCATTCAAGGAGCAGGAAAGTCAACGTTTCAAGCCGAAACCCTTCAGGGTAGGAACCAAGGTTAAAATAGTTAAGTCAAACCTACAGGGTGGGCAGGGAAGGAAATTCCTCTGAGTAACTGTGTAGCAATGGGGAGTAGATGGAACATTATTTTGCCATGTGTTTTTGAAAGCTTTCAAATTGTGTTACACTGATGGTAGCTTTTCAAAATAAAATTCATAAATTTCTCTTTTATTCCAAAACCAATTCTTCAGCCCTATGTGCTTTTGTTTCAATAAAATACTGTCACACTAAACTGAAAATAAATAGAAACTAGGATCAAGCACGATTTCGTTCTGGGATCAGACTTGTCCAGTAGTAACATCAGCTGAGATCATACCAATACGAAGTTAAACCGTAAATCTATTCTTCATCATCATGATCTAAAAAGGTACTGTTAGCATCTTGCTGCTTTAAACTTCTAGGTTTAATCTAGAATCTCAGTTTTTCTACCAGTATGCATATTCATCACTGAAGACTTACAGATCCAGCTGGTGCTGAAATCCCATCAGAGTTTGGAGAATTTCCAGAGAGCTCTGAATGCATCATACTACCCGTTGCAGAATCAGTCACATCAGTGAGGGATACGGAAGAGACTGAAACAGAACCTGAATGAATAAAACAAAATTGCTGATCAATTTTTGTTGTGGCAATAATGTACTTCCCAACATTGCTGCATTAAAAAGTATCACATAGAACTGAAGACGCCTTTTGGCCCATTGGGTCTGTACCGTCAAAAATATAATACTGCTTAGACTACACATTATCCTATTCTTGCTTCCCACTTATTTCTTCCTCCGTTGCCCTTCCGTTGTTTGTGGTCTATGGTATACTGTTAATAGGATGGAAAAATTTCTTCTTTTAATTCAATACATAAGCTTTCTGTATCTGTCCAGTAACAGTTGCACTTTTTTTAAACCATTTCCATAATGTTATCTTTAACTGAAACAGATACATTACATCCTATTCCTTAGTTCTCTTTTAATCCTGAATGTGTTGTATCCTGCAATATTTATTTGCCAAAATTGTTCTCAATCTAGTCAGGTTTCAGTCATTTTGTATTATTTTCAGATCCTCTCTGCAAATCTCTTCCTCTTGTTCATCCATCTTTGAGGTTAGTTCTACTAACGTAGCTGTACCAACCATTAAATTTACTTTCCCTTTTAGTTCCTTTTCTGTTTGTACTAATTATTTATCATTGTATTCTCCAACTTTATTCTGTCCCTCATCATTCAAATTATCTTTGTTCCTTCAGTTCAGGCCAAATTCACTGTTTTCATTGATTAACATTTAATGTTAGAAACAAATATTGCATTAGTTATAGACTTTGCCAATACATTATTGAATATGTTGCAGTTGACACAGATACATGCACACAGCTGTAAAATCTTGCTAATTCCTGGGTGCAAGTGTGTTTTACAATATTAATCCCACACATCATAGAAGCTGTAAAATTATTACAATGTTCTGTAGCTGTAAATAACTTTGCAGATAAGATTATTTTGTTGTTAACTGGAAAGATGTACTCACTTTCTTTTAAGCTATTTCTGGTCACTGTAGGAGCAGATAACTTCACAGCTTGTCCAAGTTTAACATCTCTTGGGGTAGTCTGCAACAATAAATATCATCTATCTTTACTCAAATTAAACTTCTGCCAGAATATTGAGAAATGAGGAAATGGTAGACACAATGAACAATTACTTTGTCTATCTTCACAGTAGAAGACACTGATTACATATTAGAAATAGATAATAACCTAGGTGCCAAAGTAAGTACAAAATTAAGGAAATTCACAAAGAAAACTGGATAAATTCAAGGGTCTAAAACTGGACCGATCTCCAGTCCTGATGATCTACTCCCTGGGATATTGCTTGCAATGGCTACGATTTTCTAAAATTCACCAGATTCTGGAACTATTCGAGCAGAATGAAAGTTAGAACTAGAAACTAGGAGCAGGAGTAGGCAATTCAGGCCTTCGAGCCTGCTCCGCCATTTAATATGATCATGGCTGATCTCGTGGAATTACTAGCAATTGTTCAATTGTGACAGCATTATTCAAAAAATGAGTGAGAGAGAAAACAGGGAACTACAGGCCACTTAGGTTGCAACACTTTCTTTCAGGCTATTATTAAGGAAGTCTTAATAATGCCCTTAGAAAATCACAGTATGATCAGATAACGTCAAAGTGGTTTTTTGAAAGGAGAATGGTTATTGATTAATAGCATTTGTTGGTTAGATAAAAGGGAACCAGCAAATGTACTGCACTTAAATTTCCAAAAATATTCATTCAGGTACTAAACACACATTAGAGGGATGTCTCATGGATCTGGTAGCAAGGATAAGGGATGGATTAATGGAGGGGATCCAAATGCTTGGCCTAAATGGGGTATTCTTAAAATGACAGGGTGAGCTCTGGGGAGTTCTTTTAAGTATCACTACATAGCCTCAGCTACTCACTTACAATCTATCATGATGACTCAGTCAAAAATTCAGTACCTAAGTTTGCCAACAATACAAAGCTGGGTTGAGGAAGATGTTGCAGGCTGCAAAGAAATATATACAGGCAAAGTAAGTATGCAATAAGAGGACAAGTGCAGCATAATGATGGGTAGTGTAAGGTTATTCATTTTGATTGTAAAAAATGAAAAGGTGTAATGGTCCAGATATTCCAATTAGTTTCAGAAGGCCCATTTCGTACCCTGATTGGACACAAAAAAAAGAGGTATTTTTACATTTAGATCACTTCTGGTGTGCAAGTTTCTAGAGTCTGCTGTTAAACAATAATGGAACCCATGCAGGAACAGTGGAGCCAGTGGTGTTGAATCAGAGGCCGCTTTCACAGCAGTATTTGACACATGCTGTAATTTAAATATCCAGCAACTTCTTTGACAGCAGCTGTGAACGGTTAAATATGCAAGTTAATTAATCCATGAAATTAAGTATGAAAGTTAAGTATGGGGGTAGGGTAGCAGGTGGGTGGAGAAGATATTAGAGTGCCGGGGTAGGGTGTCCGATGGATGAGAGGTGCCCAGCTAAGTGGCTAAGGGTGAGTACTTATGGTAGGTTAACAGCTTTAAGAAAAGTTTAAGGGAGAAATCAGCAGCTTGTTGGGTGTGGTGAATTATAGTCAGGTGCAGAAGTGTGTAGGTGAATGGATTAATAGTGATTCAGGGTTCATTAATAGTGATTCAGGGGTTAGAGTAGGTTTTTAATTACTTAACTTTTACCACTTAACTATTCTGCTTATGGGAATAGGAACGTTCCAAGATCTCTGACTTTAACGGGACATTTTTGCATAGTTCACAACTCAGGGTAATTGCCTAACAGAATTTTCAATTTCCCATGCAAATCTCAGTATCAGCTGCATTGGGATTTTGTGCAGTCCCAATGCACAACTCAGTAAATACTGCTGCAACAACCATCTGGAATATCTATTAGTTTTTGAAAGGAATGAAGCGCGTAAACGTTGATGTCAAGAGAAACTTGTGTACTTGTACAGTAACACATGAAACCAACATGCAGTGCAGAAAACAATTAGGAAGGCACTAACATGCTGGTATTTATTACAAGGAGATTTCTGTACAGAAATAAAGATGTCTTGCTATAATTGTGCAGGGCTTGAGAACACACGTGGAATGCTATGAGAAATTTGATTGGAAGCAGTATAGCAATGATTCACTAAATTAGTTCCTGGTATGAAAATCTGGGCTATGATGAGACTAAGTAAATCAAGCAAATCTATTCTCTTTAGAATTGAGAAGAATTATAAGGTAATCTCACTGAAAAATACACGACTACTACCACCTGGAAGTTCTATTCCAAGCCTGAAACTATATTGCTGTTCCTTCACTGTCACTACATTGAAATTCTGGAATTCCCTTCATAACAACACTTTGGGTATATTTATGCCAACAAGGACCACAGCAGTTCGTGAAGGCTGCTCACCACTACCTTCTCAAGGCCAATTAGGAATCAGTAATAAATACTGGCCTAACCAATGTTACTCATATCCTGTGAATGATGAAAAAAATCCACAATAGATTATTCAGCTGCCGAAGCGAAGCTACAAACGTCGATATAATATACAGGTCACGTGGTGTGAGGGTTATAGTGGAAGCATTCATTTCCATATTCCCGAACACTCCCACACTTAATGTCTTTGTCATGTGGATCTGAATATAGGGATCAATTAAGCCTTTTGGCTTCTTAGGTCTGTTCCGCTATTCATTTGGATCATAGCTAATCTGTACCTCGATCCCACATATTTACCCTTGCTCCATATCTCAGGTATCACACTGATGAACGTGCATTACAGTGCCTCTTTCTGCAACGCAATAAACTAGGCCCAAGGTTCAGCATCCAAAAGTGCAACAATGTAGCGAATCGGACAATACCTCAGTATGACTGAAACATTACTTTCTAGCTTTTTAATTCCAAATCTCTGAGAAAAAGATCAATACTCATTAAGATTTTTGGCTTTTTTAAAAAATAAAGCTCCAATTTTTATGATGTTTATATATGGGCATCTTTTAAGTTCCTTTGTTCCTAGTCTTTTACTATTAAGAAAATGTTCTGATTTGTCTTCTTGTACTCAAAAAGGATGATAACTACAGGAAATGGACTTCTCTAGGATATGTCCAACTATTAAAGTCATTCTATTTCCTTTTATAAATTCCTACATTCATCTGCACAATTTACTTTGCTTCCTAACTTAAGCATCATCTACAAACTTGGGTAGACAGCTTTCTATTACTTTATTCAGTTCATTAACATATGCATAAAAGCCACTACACTTGAGACATTCAGCTTCAGAACTTTCACTATATCTCTGCTCTGTCTCCGATATAATGATGTTCTTTTGAAGTTGTTGGATTATAACTTAATTCCAGGCCCAACATTGTTGTGTAAACTCACTATTACCTTCTCAGAGCAATTATGATGATGGATAATAAACGTGGCCTTATCAAGGTCTCCTATATAGATAACAAATACAACATTGTTAAAAGTTGGATGATGGTACCTGTTCAATCATGCGAGAGATTTTCTTCCCTCCTGTCTGTGCAGCTCTGCCTCTGTCTTTCTGAACATCTGGTTGAACCTATTGTAAAAAATAGGTAAGATCAGTATGCATACCTCCAACCAGAAAATAAGACTGCTTTCAATTCTACAAAAAAATTCTACAGGAAATGCTAATATTTATGGAATTACAAAATTTATTTCTCCATTTTGTACAACTGTAGGGAAAGCAATTGTGAACAATTTTTTCAGTGACTTTGTTCAAAAAGTAATCTGAAATCAGGCCCGTGGCTGTGATATTTAATTCCTACCAGAATGTTGAGTAATTTGTCTGCTCTTTTTAGGCTATTATTCACCTGCTTCTTGTGGCCAGAGTTTCTAATTTGTCATGATTGATATTTTGCACTTTCATTTCTCCTTTGATAATAGCCTTGACTAGTGACGATAATCGACAACCTGTCTGGGACATCCCACGTAGATGTGACAGTCAAGAAGGCACAACACGCCTCTTCTTCCTCAGGCAATTCAGGAAATTTGCCATGTCCATAAGGTCCCTCATGAACTTCTACAGATGCACCACTAAAAGCATACTGTCCAGGTGCATAACGCCAGGTCTGGCAATTGCTCTGCCCAGGACTGTAAGAAACTACAGAACGTTGTGTGCACAGCCCAGACCATCACGGAAGCCAGCCTTCCATCCATGGACTATTTACATGGCTCGCTGCCACGGAAAGGCGGCCAACATCGAAGACCCATCACACCCTGGTAAGTGACCTCTTGCAGCCTCTTCCATCAGGCAGAAGATACAGAAGCCTGAACGCACATACAAGCAGTTTCAGGAACAGCTTCTTTCCGGCTGTTATCAGACTGCTGAACGGAATATAGCCTCAAATAATGTAACCTGCAATGAAACGTGTATGCCTCACGTCTTTTTTGCTCTGTACTTCCTTTGCTCACTGTGATTTGTACTGCTCGAAAACAAAGCTTTTCACTGTATTTCATAACATGACAGTAAAAAAAAAGTCAAGAGTTTTGGGTATCATATTGGCATTTTAACGCAAGGGTTGGTTCGATCAGTTAACAAACTGAATATAGTTGTTGGCGGGGTGGGTTCAGAAGAGGGAAAAAAAGAGACATACAGCATTTTAAGTGGGTTTCGCATCAGTTACAAGGCACTCAAGTGGAGAAAGCTGAATTGCATGAGCCACTGCATGTTTCGTACAGTGACACCTAGATGGTAACTATTCTCACATATTTGGATTTACTTGCCACAGTGTTAAACGCTCAGGTGACTTTTAGTTTACAATGACGTAATCTAATTTGAGATGACAGAAGAAATCTAGATGCAAGTATCATAAAATATACTGACTTAAGAATGATCAAGAGGAGTGTTTCAGAGTTATGGTATAAGCATTTTATGTGACAGCACAGAGCGAGGTAATATGTTATTTACGAATTTCCTGTGACTTTGCTCATAGGTGAGAGGAAATGCTTATTTCCTACATGTACCCTTCATTTCTATGAAAATGCTGAGTTCTACACAAGTACTTTAAAATGTTAATATGGAAAACCCTATGGAATCAATGAAAATAATTTTAGCAACTCAATTGTTCTGAAAATTCATATATTTAAATTGATGAGAAGTTATTTCAGAGTAATTTGCGTGCCAAAATCTTATAACAGAAATCAAGAAACATAGAAATGATACAATACTAATTCAACAGGAAAGCCTCTTCTGATTTTCTTCCTTTTCATTAAATGATAAATTTTAAGAATTTTAATTGGACATTCTCTGTTTTGAATAGCATGTGCATAGTACCACAGCTGTCTGGGTTCAAATGTAAAATGTGAAAATGCTGTCACACCCAAAGTATACTACCCAAGCTTACTGCTAATTCTGTTTTGTTTCGTCCTGGAGATGTGGTGTCTGCTTTCTTTTCAATTACTGCTTCAGCTTTCTTCCAAGTTTCCAACCGAAGTCTTTCCATAATGTTAACTTCATCTGTAAGCTCTCGGTTCTCCTTGGTCAGTGTATCAATCTGGTTTCGAAGTCTTGCATGAATACTTGACCACCTTAATTCTTTTCGTTTTAGTTCTTCCTGCAAATCGACAATCTGCCGTTTCAGTGCCTATGAAAGAAAGAAACAAAGTTCCAAAAGCATATGTAAAGCAACTGTCAATCACTATTATAGCTAAAGTATTAGAGAATTTGGGTCACTAGATCCAGCCAGGTTTTATAGTGTTCTGTTTGAGCCTCTTCCTATAAATTCTCATCTAAATTTACCAGCATAATCTTTTATGTCCTTCTCCTTTTATATGCAGGTCAGGTGGTGTGTGGCTTATAGTGGAGTGCTTTCCCAACATTCCCACATAATATCTATGACATGTGGATCAGAATACAGGAATCTGCATTTCCCTAAATCCACCTATACCATTTGCCTCAGCTATTCCACATCGCAAGTCTACATAGTCACTCAGTAAAGAAATTCCTTCTGAATTCCCATTTGAGTTTTTGTGAAATAAAATTGCATTGTATGATAGATACAATTGTTCTTTCATTAGCTTAGTGCGATACCCCAGTGCAATACACATCACCTGTTCCAAGTTGTAAATTTCAGTTCTTCACCTGGTTTCTGCTTTGAGCTTTCTGATCAAGCTTCTGGAGCATTACAATGAAACTTAATGCCAAGCTTAAGGAACAGCACCTCATCTTTCAATAGTGCACTTCATGGTCTTCTGGACTCAACATCAATTCCAGCAATTCTTGACAACAACCTCTCTTCGCAATTTGTTTTGTGCTCTTTGCCATATTTTCCCCGTCTCTTCTTTTCCCTTTCCTCCATTCAAACTATTACTGAACTTCCACTGTGCCTTTCATTCCCCTTGCACTTGCTAAGAACATAATATTTCCAACATTTCACTGATCTGACAAAATGTCACAGACTTCCCTCATCACAAATTCAACTAGACTTAACTGAACATTTCCCACAAGTTCTGTTTATATTTATCAGATTTCCAGTATTTGCAGCAGTTTATTTTTGTAACAGAACATTCAAAACATTAATTGTTCTTTTTCGTCTCACACAAATAATGAGACACGACGCTACTGTGCAATGCGAGTAGTATTTTTCATTAATAAGATGCTGCCTGCATCTACCACACAACCGAACGACATCATGTTTGAATTTCAGTGCTGATATGACACCAGGTATATGGATCATATCTCCCAGAACTGGCATAATCAAATCCAGCCACATAGCGTCCTTCACGTTTGTGTTTCACATTTGCTGGGCAATGGTCATTTCCAACAAGTGAGAATCTAAACAGGAGTTTACTCAGTGTATCAAACATAATTACTGCCTGCCCTGTATCCGACTTCAAAGTCATAGCCTCGCACCTTGAGAAGTAAAACACTATAAATGTGACTGTGCATTTGTTAGTGGTTTACAAGAGATCATTTTTAGTACTTTATGATCTATCTGGAGTGAATTTCATCCCAAATAAGTAGATGTGAAACGCACGATGACAATTACCAGAGGCAATGTCTTGTGCTCTATATTGGAACAGTTGGCTTGCACAGATGAAAGGGCCTCTAAACCAGAAACAATAGGCTTTCCATTTTGCAGAAGACAGGCACCCAGGATCTTTTGTGATGCATCTACTCCCAGAATTGTGTCTTTCCTGGGGTTGTAGTATTGCAGTGGGCAAGATTTTGTCAACAGAACTAGCATGAGAGAATTGAAGATATTCTGATATCATTTTGCTCCACATAAAGGGGCACATTTCTTGAGCTAAGCCCTCAGTGGAGATATGATATATTCCAAACTTTACAGAAAAAGGTGAGATAAAGATGAAATATCCAAGGCAACGTTATTCTTTTTATCCTTGTTAAGATTCTTCTTATCCCTTGAAGTGGGCAAATATGTTCAACATCCACAATTTTGCTTCAATCAGGACAGACTTTATAGTCTAGTAAATTGACCCAAAAATATTTAGCTGGTTGAAGACTTAGTATTCCATGGTGTTAAATGCCGTTCCATGTCATTGTGCTGCTGCCATCAGCACTAAAAGGTTGTGGTCATGCTCGGCTCTGCCTTGTTTGACATGTCTGTAATAGCTTCAGTTATATATAATACAGCCAGGCACATTTTTAATAATCCCATCTATATGGTGTTACAATAGATCTTGGCTTAGTCATGTTTCAACGGTTACCGTTGGAACTAGTACTGTTCAGTGGCACACTATATGTCATGATCCCTTGAGATTTCTGACGAACAGGTTTGTCAAAGTGTTTCACATTGCTAGGATGCACTGAAAATTCAAGTGGTACAGACCATAATCAACAGCCTGCACTAACAAACCAAAAACATCAGGTGTTATTCTGCAACTCAACAGCAATTCATGAACAATCCTAAGCATGCTCATAGCTATACTCACAATCAATTTAAAGATTTTCAGTTGAACTTATAAGTGGCTCCTTTACAGTTGCTAGAAATAACACGTTTAGATGCAGAAAACCATTTTCTGCAAACAAAAAGGGATATTGCGTCTTTTTAAATTACCCAGGAGTTTGGAAAGCCTTTAGTTTCCCCCATTGCATTTTTGATGGCAGCACGTTGGTCAGAGTTGACTTGCCAAGGAATCAACAACTTTTTCCTTCCTTTCACATAAATTGTCGTCATTATTTTAAATTTAGCATTTTTGCATTTGTCCCAATGAGTGCAAAAGAAAACTTTAGCAGTATTTTAAAGTTATGAGAAAACTGACCAGAGAGAAAAACTAAAGTAACTATTGGTAAATTTTCAAATACAAATCAAATTACTACACATTTTTGGTCAAGAATTCAGTAAAAGCATCCCAATTATTGAAAAATGGACTTAATTTTCAAAAGTTTAACAACGCAAAGGGAGATTTTCACCTGTATTTCTTGCCTCTCCTTTTTGTCAGGGATTGCTCTTGCAGCAGCAGCATGTTTTTCAAAAATCATTCGCTCTTTTTGGAGTCGTTTTAATTCTTCTTTTTTATATTCTTCGAATTGAGTTAACTGTTCAGTTTTCTTACGTTCAAAGTCTGCAATTTCTTTTCTGAAGATCAAACATCTTCTATTAGTTATTTTTGCGTTTTATATCATATTTTAACTCAGAACCTAAACCACTGAAGTAACACTGCGGTCTTCAATTTAGTTAGCAGGATCATTACAGAAAGATTTGTCAATCCACTATATGGCTACTTTAGTGGGAACAAGATTAAATGGTTTGAAATCTGAATCAGCAGTGAAGAAACCAAGTGGCACACTACAGTTGCAATATAGCCTTTGACTGAAAGGGGATAGACATAGGCTGGTCAGATGGGCTGATCAGTGGCAAATCAAATTCAATCCGGATTATCGTGAAGTGAGACACTTGGACAGCTCAAACAAGGGTAGGGAATATATGATGAACAGTAGGACCCTGGGAACATGCTAATGAGACTAGATAGTGACAAAGAGTCATACTGGATTTGAACAGTTAAGTCTGTTCCCTCTCCACAGATGCTGCCAGATCTGCTCAATTTCGTCAGCACTTGGTTTTTATTTCAGATCTCCAGCATTTGCAGTAGTTTGCTTTCATTAACTTGCTGGTTCACTCTTTGAAGAGAGTGGAGCAGGAGTTTTTGAAATTTAAGAAACATGGTGTACTAAGGTGAGCCTTACTGGTTGGTAGAAGCCAGTTCTGAATACCTCGGGCCAAGAGGAAGGATTTTTAAAAGGACACTGGAAGATTCAACTTGGTATGGGAAGAAGTGAACCTGCTGGCAAGTTGGCTGCAGCTTGGGACTTAATCGTTTACTCTACATACGCATCTGCCTGAAGCTCGCCAGAAAGTAAAACATGCTTTGTTTTGGTTGCATTAAATCAATACAAATGATTCTTTCATATTTATTAGGCAACTAATACACCAAAGTAATATTTAGTCAGTGTTTCCAGTCTTGTTTGTAAAAATTTTAAAACATTCAATTTTGCCCTTCAGTCATTTCAATCAGTAGTTAGGAAATTAATCTTTTAAAAAATGCATCCATTTCTCAGGAGATCATAAGATGACAGCAACACATTGTTTTTTGCAAATGTTTCTGTATTGACTGCTTTCAGTGCTTAACAACATTAGCAGTAACATTTTTACTTGCCACATTAGTAAATTGGATTTTTAACATTCAACCTTCTCCTTCACACACTCATTACTTTTTAGGTCTTATTCTATTCTGGACAAGAAACTTACAGATTCCAGATTGTCAAACAAAAACAAAATATACAAACTCTACTTTTTAAACAATTCACTTATTGAGTTCTTACAACTATGTTGCATTTCTGGATTTTTGTCACAAATAATTTGGCTTTTAAAGCAAAGTGTATTCACATAATTTTAAAAATGCAGAGGACACAGGTTAAAATGCTAATGGAATATGCATTGAAGCTGCTTTCAATAACTGAAAACATTAAGTAGCCTGTCTTGGTTATTGATTTTAATTGCACCGTTGAGACGTATTTAGTTTCGAATTTTCAGCAAGAGTTGCCTGTGAAATTAAGCAGCACAACTTTACATGTTAGACTTACATACTATTTTTACTCTGGTTTAATTTGTTCATGCAGTATGGATGTCATGGCTAGATCAGCATTTATTGCCCATCCCTAACTAGTCATAAGCTGCTTTCTTGAAGTACTGTAGTTCTTGGGTTGTAAATCTACCCATAGCGCTGTTAGGGAGCGAGTATGGAATAGTGACGCAGCAATAGTGAAGGAACAGCATACAGCTCAAAGTCAAGATGGCGTGTGGCTTTTTGGAGGGTAACTTACAGGAAAAGTTGCTCCCATGGCATCCACTGCCTCAGTCCTGCTAGATGGCAGAAGAGCATGGTTTTGGAAGGTGTTGTCAGAGGAACTCTAGTTAATTGGGAAGTGCATCTTGTAGGTGTTACACACGGTTGCCACCAAACGTCAGTGGTAAAGGAAGTGAATGTTGAAGGTGTTAACTGGGCACTGCAGAGACCTCACTATTTTTTAATACTTTTGGTGGAACTGTGATTTGGTGTTAGGATTAGTTGAACTTTGAACAGCTGAATGTTTTAAAGAAAACAAAAGCAAATGTTTGTTGCTGGTGAATGGTCTGGAAGACGATGCAACAAAAACACACTGGACGATTTGGCATCGAGCTTTGTTATGTTCAATGCTAGCAGCTTGGTTGAATATTGGGTTGGTCAAGAGAAAACAATGCTAACCAGCCAACCATAGATAATATTGATGTAAACAAAAACAGACAGAACATTTATTTTGTCTGGTTTTGGCAGATGCAGATTGATTCTGGAAGCTTTAGGACCAGGCACTATGTTTTACTTTCTCTAGTTTTCTATACAGTGAAAGAATTGTTGAATGTTCTGAGAAAAGAATTCTAGTTTGTAAAAAATGAGTGAACACTTGTGGAAGTCAACTGAAAGTGCTCATAGTCACTGCTAACTTACCTGTACCAGTTATATGCCCGCGAACACACTATTGTTTGGCTTTGTCCTGCTAAAGTTACAGCATTAAGAATAAATTAATTTTTATTCAAGTTATAAACTTACAGCAAAGATCTGTTATTCATAAAGTCTGGTTAGGAAACACTGGACAATTTTGAAGTTAACTGAACATTTTAATTTCACTGTGTCACAAATTCACTGATTGTACTATCCCTGCATCATCCAGTGCCAACTAAGCAACTACTTTATCTGGATGGTATTGATGGTTTATTGGCTCACTACCAACAATGTTAGAGGCAGTCACATGGCAGCATCTGCAAAGGTCACAAATATCCAGTTCAGATTTTCACGGGATACTGTTATACCAAAGTGAGTAACTGTGTGGGGAGATGGTGGAGGTACAAGAACACCCGAAATAGGAGACTCACTTATGAGACTGCACCTAAAAAAAATTCAAACAAAGACCCAAACTTTTAGTAAATAGTAACGTGCAGTGGATTTTGTACAAGTATTTTGCTTCATTCTATGACATTTTTAAAGGGGTAGAAAAATAATTTATCTTTGCTTCGCCATCAGGTTGTGGAGAGATAAGTATTGTATAAATGCTCCCTTCTATTGGGATTAACCACAAGCACATACCTAAGGTCCACCATGGCTTTTTCTCTATCATTTCGGAGTTTGGCCAATGTAGCATTTTCTGTTCGAAATTGGTTAATTTCATATTCTAATTCTGCCAGTTTATCCCTCAGTAACTTGGACTGGATACCAGCACCTAGTAAACAGCACAAAATATATTTAAAATGAAAGCTGTAAAAATGAAGAGTTAACATAATTGTTACTGTTGCCTGAAGTACATAAGTTAAAAGAGGAAGAGGAAAGAAGACAAAGTCCCACAGTGGGCCTCCCAATTGTCCACCAAGGAGGTTAGTGAAACACCCACTAAAACCATAGCAAGAACGCAAGGTGTCTATGCTATTTTTCTTGAGGCTCTGCAACTCCAAGTTCAGCTATTGTGGGCAAGCTAACTGTCAAAACAATTGTTCACTCACTCCCCAGGATTTCTAGAAAACAAAAATATAAAACTTTTCTCCAAACTGTTGGAAATCTTTCCAATGTATTTTCCACTCACCCTAGCAATTATTCTCTGCACAACTTTGCTCATGCTGCTTCCACCCTTAGTTACATTCTCCCTTGAAAGCTTCACATTATATACTGGCCAATCGGTCTGATTTCTGATTGGAATACAAGAATATAAGAAACAGAATCAGAATTATGTAATTCTGGACTTTGAAACTGCTCCATAAATCAATAAGAACATGATGTAACTGAAGTATATCAACCCAGCATGCCTTCACTGCTCAGTCCTTTGAGTATAGGAATTGGGAAGTAATGTGGAGGTTGTACAGGACATTGGTGAAGCTTCTTCTGGAACACTGTGTCCAGTTCTGGCTGTCAGTTATAGGAAGGATATTATTAAGCTGCAGAGGGTTCAGAAGAGATTTACCAGGATGTTGCCAGGTATGAGCAGTTTGAGTTAAAAAGAAAGGCTGGATAGACTGGGACATTTTTCACTGGCGTGTAGGTGCTTTACAGGTGACTTTATAGAAGTTTATAAACTAATGAGGTGTATAGATAGAGTTAGTGGTAGTTGTCTTTTCCCTAGGATGGGGGATTTCAAGACGAGGAGGCACATTTTTATTGTAAGAGGAGAAAGATTTTAAAAAGACGTGACAAAGTGGTGGATGTGGGTACATTTACAATGGTTAAAAGACATTTGGATAAGTACATGAATAGGAAAGGTTTGGAGGGATTTGAGCCAGGACCAGTCAGGTGGGACTAGTTTAGTTTTTTGATTACGTTCGGCATGGACTGGTTGGACCGAAGAGTCATACAGCATGGAACAGAACCTATGTCACAATATCCCCTTGTCCCTTTGTATCCAAAAATCTATTAATATACTCAATGACTCGAACTACAAATCTGCACAGAAAAATCACAGAGATAATTACAAAGGCCCTTTGGCGCCAGAACTTTCTCCTCATCTTAGTCCTAACTGAACAATATCTTATTCTGAGACTATGACCCCGTGTTCTAGATTCCCAAATAGAAAACCATCTATCCAACATCTCTACCCAGTTTGAGCCCCTTTAGATTTTAAATATTTCAATGAGATCACTACTCATTCTTCTAAATGCTGGGGAACACAGGCTGAGGGAAAAACCCGCATACCAAGAATCAGCTTAGTGAACGGTCTTTGCATTCTCTTCAATGCAAGTATACCTAACTTGTTTTAGGTATGAAAACTAAAATTGTACACAGTACTCGATATAATGATCTCATCAAGGACTTAACAACAGCAAGAAGATTTTGTAGACATTATACTCGAAACCCTTTGTACTAAAGGTTAACATGCCATTTGCTTTCCTAATTGCCTGATGTACACGTTAACTTTCTGATTCTTGCTGATGTTGTAATCATAATCGAAATGCCCGGTTATATAACATTCCTAAGAACAGAGTCAAACATTTTCCCTACACGAGCAGCCTAACTAGCCAATGATTATGCTTTTTCTCCCCCTCCTTTTTAAAATAGCAGCAGTACTTTTGCTGCCTTCTAATCCAGAGGGACTGCTCTGGAAGATCATAAATAACACATTCATGATCTTTGGCAACCAAATCTTTAAAAATAGGGCACCAGAAATTAGGTATACAAGATTTGATGGCCACAGCCCTAATCTCTACAATACTTTTTCTTCAATTTACGCAAGGTCACCACTCACAAAATTCTCCTTTCCAACTTGTTTTTCAGCACCATCCAAACAGATTCTACGTGAATTTTTAAAATCCAAGATTCTTTCTTTGTACTGTCTACCCAATCATTTAGCATTGTGGAAACCCTGGCCCTTTTTCTATTTTGACTAACCCTTCTAAAAGACATTCCAAATTATTGAACCCCACCTTTAGTCATACTGCAGACACATACCACTAGAGGCTTTTAGAAATCTTGTTGCATAAGCTCATCCATTTATTTGTGAAACTTTGTGCATTCAATATGGTGTTTTGACTTTGCCGTTTTTCCATTATTCCCCGATGGCACCTTAGTCAGTAATATGCCATAAATCTTTAAGCTCCCTGTCCCTTCCTAACACACTGCTTATTTTTAGCCAGCCTTAACGTTTTAATCACTTTACATAATAAAAAGTAGAACATCATTTTTGCACATTAAAAATCTATGGAAATTATCATTCGAGAAATAGGATTATAATGAGTGCCGTTAATGACAAGCAGCATTTTTTTTTTTTGTAATAATTGTGAAACTGTCAAACAGTCTATAGGATTTTCTGAAGAAGGGTCTAGGCCCGAAACATCAGCTTTCCTGCTTGGCCTGCTATGTTCATCCAACTCTACACCTTGTTATCTCAAGCAAACAGTCTGTTGTGCTCCTAACCAGCATTTTATGCCCTGTTGGGCTTTTATTTTTCTTTTCGAAACAGCTCCTATTGCATAATTCCTGTCTATCTGCCTTCCTATCTCTCTCGTTCTGCTGAGTGTGTTTTTCTTATTTATTTATTCCCTGCTTTTAGATGGGTGCTGATCGAAGACCTGGTGGTGAAGGGACACAAAGTGCTGCAACCTTCCACTGTAGTGAAAAAGTGTACTTCAAATGATCAATGGCTACCTCTCAATTCACAACCAAATGTCTTTCTTGTATGGTCTTCAGTCCAGTTCTGATGCCCTCAACCTACTATTCGTTGACTACTTCTGCTCTAATGTCAAATACCATTCTTGCTGTTCAGTCTCTACTGCAGATGCTGTGGTTCCACTTATTCTATTTTTCCTCTGACCTTCAACTCAATATCTGTTCCTTAATTAGCGATTCTAAGAGATATAGGCAAATGTATTATCCTATTCCTCTCTTTCTAGTATACCTCCATTTTGTAATCTCTCTCTGCAACTGGCCAATATATGGTGGGAATTGAATAAATAGGTTTTCAATGTGTGTATAAACCTTAAGATATATAAAATTTTCCCAAGTTGGCCTTATGCTAAGGCTAGCTCTCCCTATGTTTATGTGAATAAGCAATCACTATCTTGATTCTAAATCTCCTAACAGTTTGTCAAGTTGAACAATAACAAGCAGCATTTCACCTCCAGCTTCATATCTACAAACTTTTCATCATCACTGACTGCCTGCCTCTCCCTACAGTACACAAAACATTTGTTATTTTCAAAGTGCTTAAAAAGGAAGTCAGGATAATATATTTAACATTAATAGAATTATTCTATTTTTTAAAAATCCTGATCTCAGCCACTGATGGTTGGCCATACCAGCTCTAGTCCAACAGAAATACTGAGTTCCCCAGTATGCAAGAAGCTTTTTCAAATTCTTAATGAAAACATACACCGATTTCAGAAACATGAAGTATATAGATATTATACCTATTGGTTTATCATTCACAGCTTTAAATTTTTGTTCCTGTCCTTGATCAAATACAGGCTCAGTCTTGGATTTCAGTGAAGGAAACAATCTCTTTATCAAATCAGTGACTGGCGGTGATTCTGTGGCTTTGTCCATGTTCTTTTCATCCACAACATCTCCCTTCTTAGCAGAAGCAACTTTTCTTTGCATAATTTTATCCTCATTAGTTCTTCCAGAAGAGAAACACTGATCTAATACAGAAGAATTAGCAGGCTCTGCTGAGTTATCTTCATGTTTAATTAATCCACTTTCGTCCAGGTCAGCCCATGTCTGTTCATCATCAAAATCAACATTTTCTTGATGCAAAGTTGAACTGCTTTCACACCTGGAATTGAAGAGAGATGAATCTTGTTTCTGGCTCAAAAAAACTTTTCTGTTTTCTATTACAGTAGGCATTTCAATATCAACATCAGACGACGAGGAGGACGACGACGACAAGTCAAGATCTGTATCCACGTTCTTGGCTTTACTGAGAATATCTGTTGGTTTTTTTCTACATTTAGATTTAGGATCATCTTCTTCGTCACTACTGCAGACTATAGACTGCTTCCTCGTTTTTTCATTTGTCAGTGTGGAATCACGGTCATCGATTTCTGAATCCAAAGTGATATTACAATTGCTATATTCATCCTCTAAAGGATCACAGTCAACAGCTTTGAATGCTACTTTATCAGTGGCTGGTGAGCCTAAGACAGTTTTCCCATTTTCCTTTACCCTATTCCTATGTTCTAACACATTACGACTTTTAAGATTAACATTTTCCTCAAAATCTCTATTCCCACAATGCACTGACTCACTTGAATTTTCAATGGTTTGGTGTTGCTCAGATTTGACTGGGGTAGATGACAATCTGCGACATTCATTGTTTTGCCAGTTACCCTGTACCATTTTTAGTACAAAGGAAGAATTACTAGAGAAGGAAAGTTCTTCAGCCGCCTCCTCCAGAAATTCAAATTCATTCAATTCTATATTTTCTTTCTCTTTTTCCTTGTTCCACTTCTCCAAATTTTTCTGAAATGATGTTTCAAGTGTACGTTCATGTCCGTTTGCTTCTTTATTACTTGGCCATAGAGGAACTATATGTTCATTTGTGTGAAATTTATCACCATTATGAACCGTTGTTGGTCTATCTGAAGTGACAGTGCTCTGTCCAGTTTGTTTTGATGCACTCTGTTCGTATTTTTGAGCCACGTTTGCACTCTCCGTTTTAGTGATTTTAGGAATATTTTGAATTTTACCAACCGATGTAATTTTTTTTCTGTCTGCCTGCACTTTCAGAGGTGACTGGAGGGAGTTTTCTTCTTTACCATTGTCCAAAGCAGTTAACTTTTTAACACACAAAGCAGAGTTGTTCTTTCCTTTACTATTTGCTGCTGGATTATTGATAAGCCCAGCTGAGCTTCCAAAATGGTTTTCTTTGTTTAATATTGTGAATTTGCACTGCAATTTTTGATGTGCTGTGTTCACTGAACTTTGAGAACCTGCTGTCTGTTGGTTCGTTATGTTTGTTTCCTTATCAGTTGTTTTCTTGGATGTCAAACATCTTGACTTAACACTCGAGAATCTTGCTAGTCCTTCACCACACTTCAGAAACTTTCTCTTTTGATTACTTTTGTCCTAGAAAAGCATAGATGTATTAATTAAGAATTTAGTGACAGCTTTGAAATAGTTTTAAAATTTATAATGTTATCTTGATGCATTAAAGGCATTTAAACAAAACCCTATTTTCACACTTCCTAAAAAAGGTGTTGACTTCAAAGAACACCACAAACTGTATTTCCAGACCTATTCTCAAAATTGGGAACATAAAGGGGTGGGATCGGAAGTAATAATGTTGGCCAAAATTCAATGGAGCAGTTTATGGAGCATTTTGTTTGGGCTGAAAACTCCTGGAAGTGGAAGCAGATAAATGAGATTAATAGGACATCTGAAAAGCAGGAATGACAGTTTACTTCCATTATTGAGACTTAGGGACACAGACAAAAATGAACAGAAAGAATTGAAAGAAACAAATGACAGACTTCACAGAGAACTCCCCCGCTTTTCTTGGGAATAATATTCCACAATCTTTCCGTAGCTAAGGGCAGTTGAGGCTTCATTTTAGTCACTCATTTGAAAGATAACACCTGTCACAGTACTGACTGAAATATCAGTCTTAATTTTGTGCTTGAATCTCTGGAGTGAATTTTGATCCAACACAATGGCAGAACAGCAACCGTCTGTGCCATAAACAATGCTAAGTTTCTAATCTCCAACCTCTGGTACTGAAATGAAGAATGCAGACAGCTTCCCAACGGAGTCATTTTGAAATCTGACAAATAATCAGAAAATTAATTTGAATAACTTTAGTAGAAAATGATTTCTAATTTTTCTACTAATTTTATGGAATGAAATGCTGTTTCACAAATCTCAAATTGAATGTTTACCTTAATGCATTTTACATTGACTGATCCAAACACAAACCTGTGACTGATTCAATTTAAGGTGCTGTTGTTTCAACCTCTCTTCTTCCATTTGCACCTGTTTCTCCAAGTACTCTTCATAAGTTTCCTTCTGTATATCTAGTCCGGGTTTAATTGGTCTACGAAAAATATTAACAAGAGTATTTTTTTTGGAATTCCTCCAGTTTAAAATCACAGTTCAATAATCTTTGCAGTTTACATATCTGCCTGTAGATATAAAACATTTTAAATAAGATATCAATATAAAATTGTCATATATTTTCATTAACATTTCAATCCACCACAAACACATACAATTGTTTTAGACTGTGCAATTTTATTAACATAATATTTTATAAATTAGGGTTTTGCCAATCATTTGTTAGTATGGTAATTAAAGTAACAAGCCAGAAGCTAGGAATACTGCGGTGAGCAACTCACTTCATGACTCCTCAAAGCCTGTCCACCAAGGCGCAAGTCAGGAGTCTAAAGGAATACTACCCACTTGCCTGGATGACAGCAGCCCTAACAACCCTCAAGAAGCTTGCTACCATTCAGGACAAAGCAGCCCACTTGATTGGCACTACATCCAGAAGCATCCACTCCCTCCACCACCGACACTCAGTAGCAGCAGTGTGTACTGTCTACAAGATGCACTGCAGAAATTCACTAAAGATCCTCAGACAGCACCTTCCAAACCCACAACCACTTCCATCTAGAAGGACAAGGGCAGCAGACATTTGGGAACATCACCACCTCCAAGTTCCCCTCCAAGCCACTCACTATCCTGGCTTGGAAATATATTGCTGTTCCTTCACTGTCACTGGATCAAAATCGTGGAATTCCTTCCCTACAGCAGGTGGACTGCAGCGGTTCAAGAAGGCAGCTCACCACCACCTTCTCAAGGGCCATTAGGGCTGGGCAAGAAATGCTGGCCAGCCAGTGACACCCACATCCCACAAGTGAATAGAAAAAAAAAATGCTTTATTTGATATACAGGCAGTTCCTCAGGTTGTGAAGAGGTTCCGTTGTGGAGTCTGTTCGCAAGTCGATTTGTACGCAAGTTGGAACACTTTGTAGGACAATGTAAAGTTGCTGTTCACAAGTCCAAGAAATAGCTGAGATAACAAGGTGTAGAGCTGGATGAACACAGCAGGCCAAGCAGCATCAGAGGAGCAGGAAAGTTTTGGGTCTGAACCCTTCTTCAGAAAATGTTGGCAGATATGTGAACTGCAAAGATTATTGAACTGTAATTAAACCAGAGGAATTCCAAAAAAAAAAAACAAAGCTCGTTAATATTTTTCATAGACCAGTTAAACCCAGACTAGGTATAAGGAAGGACACTTAACAGTACTTGGACAAACAGATGCAAGTGGAAGAGGAGAGGTTGAAACAGAAAATTTTCTGAAGGGTCCAGACCCGAAACGTCAGCTTTCCTGCTCCTCTGATGCTGCTTGGCCTGCTGTGTTCATCCAGCTCTACACCTTGTTATCTCAGATTTCTCCAGCATCGGCAGTTCCTACTATCTCTCCCCCAAGAAATGTCTGTATGTGATGCCTTTAAAATTACATCCCTATACGGGATGACATTGTTAAGCACAAGCTTTCGTAAGTCAGATGTGCATTAAATCAAGAAGCCCTGTGTTCATTATGAGAGTTCCAACCTTTCATTTACCTTTCCTCTAAAGCTGTAAAGGATAGAGGATCTTTATAATCATGTTTTTCAGATGGAGATGGAAGGAAAGATGTACTTGTACAATCTTTATTTCTTTGATGTGTGTCTGAAGGTTCGCCCGAAAATGAACATCCTGAATTTGGTTCATCCTGGTCTTTGCTTTCACCTACAAAAGATTTTTGTTTTCAAAAAATTAGAAAGGCACATATTTTGTAGGTACTCGCAATACTAACTTTGTATCCTGCACTTAACGATTTTTGTACTGTCAGGGCTGAAATACAGTACTGTCAGACTTCATTTGCAAAATTTTTGAACTATTTCATGAGCTAATGTCATATAAAGAATTTGCATTTGTAAAACATCATACCTCTCAAATATCCAAAAAAATTACATTGTTTTATGCAAAGAAGTATGGGACCCAAGTAATGCACAAGATCCCACAAACAACAAAAATGTCATTTGTCCATTTATGATCCTATTTGAAGAAGAATTTTTTAAAAATCCATTCGGGAAATGTGGGCATCACTGACTGGGTCAGCATTTATGCCCATTCATCGTTCTCCCTTAAAAATTGGTGGTGAGCTGCCTTCTTGAACCACTGCAGTCCATTTGATTTAGATACATCCAGAATGCTGCTGGGGAAGGAATTCGAGGATTTTGACCCAACACCACCAAAAGGAACAGCAAAATGTATTTCTAAGTCATGATGATGAGTAGCTTGGAGAGGAACTTGCAGGTGGCAGCATTCCCATGCATTTGCTGACATTGTCCTTTGATATGGTAGTGGTCAAGGGTTTAGAAGGCGCTGTCCAACAACCCTTGATGAATTTCTGCAATGCGTCATGCAAATGAAACACACAGATGTTACTGTATGTTAGTGCTGGAGGTGGTGAATGTTTGAGAATGGGATGCCAATCAATTGGGCTGCCTTGTCCTGGAAGGTGTCTAGCTTGTTGAATGTTGTTGGAGCTACACGTATCCAGGCAAGCGAGGAGTATTCCATCAGACTCTTGACCCATACCTTACTGACTTTGAGGAGTCAGATGGTATATTACTCACTCTCTTGTTGGAGACAGTAATTGCCAGGAACTTGCGAGATGGGGATGTTACATGGCAATTATTAGGAAAGCCTAGATATTGTCCAAGTCTTGCTTCAAACATGAAGTGCTTTAGTATGTAGGGGGTCATGGATGGTAGTGAACATTGTGCAGTCATCAGAAAACATTCTCACTTCTGAATCGATGATGGTGAAGCAGCTGGAAGTGGTTTGACCTACAGTGAGCGAGCACTGAAAGCAAGAGACCACAACCAAATGCACCTTCTCCTCCTCATTAGTATTAGCATTTTGCAGGGTTCATTGCCTCCATTACACTCTGGTTCACTCTTCCAAAGTCCCTAACACACCCATTACTCTGCCATAGGGAATTGCTTGCAATCACAGAAGATGTACCACTTGCCCGTTCATCTCCTCCCTCCTCACTGTCAGTGGCCCCAAACAGCTTCCATAGGAAGCAGCATTTTACTTGTACTTCTTTCGATCTAGTCTACTGTATTTGCTGGTTAATAGTCTCCTTTAGACCAAATATAGACCAGGTGACCATTTTGTGGAACACCTTTGCTCCAGCTGTAGGAATTACACCAACCTTACCATTGCTTGCTATTTCAATAAACCACCTTGCTTCCACACTAGTATTTCTGTCCTTTACAATCTTAAAATGTCACAAATAAGTTCAACACTAGCTGGAGGAACAGCACCCCTATTTCCTGTTCAGAAACTTTACAGCTTCTAGGATTCATTACTGACGTGCACAACTTCAGAATATGACCTCTATACTCAATTTTCTTCTGTCCACACCCTTCCCCAGGAGGTATCTTGTTTGTAACATATTGGCTTTGCTCTCAGCAGAGCGGAACCATTTTCTCCTTTTCACTTGAACATTTACACCTGTTATACAAATATGTTTCCTCCAATACCATTACTACGGCCTTTTTTCTTTGGTCTGAGCATCCTCACAGTCTGTTCCACTAACACCTCTACCCCACCGGTCAACTGCAGGAGAGAAAAAAAAAAAAAAAAAAAAAAAAAAATCACCATTTTCCAGTTTCCTTCAGTTCCGAAGGGGGATACCAGATTTGAAACATTAACTCTGTTTCTCTCTTCACAGTAGCTGCCCAACCTGCTCAATGTCTCCAGCACTTTGTTTTTATCCCCGGTTCATTACCTGGGTTTCTGAATTACTAGCCCAGTAAGACTATCACTGTGCCATTGTTTTGCTGCTGTGGGCAGGAAACCAGCAAAACTCTGCACTTCTAAATAATGTCACGATAGTTAATGAGCAGAATTGCAGAGTTACACAATGTTACAGCCCCTCAGTACTGAACAGAAGTGGTCAGTTTAGATCACATAAATGAGTTTGTAATCTGCAGTCTTCTGAATCAGATGTGTGAACAAACAACTGAACAAAACTGACACTTGGAAAGGTTGTCCTTTGGCAACATCCAATTAACTTCTGATGCAACAGTAGCTTCAATACTATTTCACCTCTGAACATATTTATATTAATATATATTTATAGCACAGCTATTTCTCATATCTGTATAAATATTCCAAAGTGAAATTGTCATGCAAGTTACTGTTCTATTTGCTTACCTTCGAGGACATCATTGTCATGTTTAGCATGCCATTCTCTTTGCTTGACAGCATCAACAAGATATTGTTTTTCTGTATTTTGCAATTTACTTAAAGTTCCTGGAAAAGAGAATGCAGGAGGAAAATTTAAAAATTCAAAGACAACTTTCTCAACAGTGACAACTTGACAAAAGTTACAAAGTGTAACTACCCTTACCAAAATAATGATAAGAAACATGACACCCAGCTGCATGGAATATGACAGACATTAAAGAAGCTGAATTATACATGGTTATTTCAGCTGTATATTTTCTATTATTGAAGCTCCCTAGGAAAACGCCATTGATATTAAGCCAATCTTCCTTACATTTATCAATTCCAGACATGACCAGCAGAATTCAAAACTTCATCTGTGGATCAATAAAACAAGTCACACACCATTATTGGACAATCTAGAACGTTAGTGTTTAACAAATTTGATAAAAGGTCTCTGTAAGGCTTCTCTTCCAATTCAATTCATCCAGGGGCTGAGCCTTCCTCAATGACAGCACAGTCACATACTGCTGACAAATGCCGAGTTGAGCATCAGAACCAACTGCAGCACATAGTAAAATGATTTATGTTCATAACAACTTGCAGAAGCTGAAGAAGAACTTGGTATCTGAAGTCCTGGCCTAGTGGATGCATTCCAGAGGAGAGATAAGATTCCAAAAAAAAAAAAAAAAAACTTTTGACACGGAGAGATTTTCAAACAGTACTTTCCAGTGTACATTCTCCTAGGTTCCACTGTTGGTTCCCATTCTCCAAGTTTCAGCCACGCTCACAATTAAGTCAAGAGATAAGGAATCAATTTCAGGGGAGGTGATGGCCTAGTAGTATTATTGCTAGACTGTTAATCTAGAGGCAACATCTGGGGATCCAGGTTCAAATTCTGCCAAGGCAGATAGTGGAATTTAATTGTGATATTAAAAAAAAGAAAAAAAAAAACTGGAATTAGGAGTCTAATGGTGACCATGAAACAACTGATTTTTGGAAAATCCTATCTGATTCATTAATGTCCTTTAGGGAAGGAAACTGCTATCCTTACCTGGTCTGGTGTACATGTGACTCCAGACCCATAGCAAAATGGTGGACTCTTAACTGCCCTCTAGGCAGTTAGGGACATTAAATGCTGGCTTAGCCTGTGATGCTCACATTCTGTGAACAAATGAAAACAAAATGAACAAGGTGGAGTAGGAATGATGGCAATTGGCCATTATATTCAGAATCATGTAATCTTGTTCAAAACGTAGGCAATGCCTTGAGCAGAGTCAATTTGCCTGTTTTAAAATTTTAAAACAAGTTTGGCAGTTAACCTTCAATTATCATGGTAGCATATCTACCAATCAATCAGCATATTCTTCTCATACCGTATAAATGTTGTTTTCCTTTCACTTTCATATTTCTTGCAAATTGTCCTAACGAATGCAAGATAAAAAGTTTTAACAAAATGTGTCATTTTCAGCAATATTATAATTCAGTACTATTTAATATATTACTCTGTTTATGGCACAGGTGAGAGATGATGGCATTTAAAGATGAGAGCATGCAAACGGTTTACTGAACATGTCTCGTTCTTCTCATACCAATTCTCCTTGTTGCTCCCACAACATTTATAAATGAATTTATAAATTGTGCATTTATAAATGAATTCTAGACTATTTTTAATATTGTTGCATCTCAACTTACTAAGGTAATGCATTGTAATCTCCAACTCAGCCGCATAGCTAACAATTCATGAGGCAAAACATGTGCTTATCTCTGTTTCCGTAGTTTTTGCTGGAACAGGTCACCGGCCAATCGTGACTGGCTAAGACAGCTCTCAATCTTACCATCTACCATGGGTGTATTGGAACGATTTACAGGTCGACAATTAATGTTTGGCCATGTTATGAACACATCTTCCACGGACATCCAGTCCCAGTGCAGACTTGAACTTGGACCTTCTGGTTGAGGGGCAAGGGCACTACCAACTGTGCAACAAAATCATCTCAAAAGCTTTAATCAGAATTAAAAAGAATAACTTGAATCTGCAAATAGTGGCCATCAGAAAAACAAAGTTAATAGCTTGGTTAAATCAAAGTAAAAACAAAAGGAATTCCAAAATAAAAATCACTGTATGAGCTAATTATTTGGCATTACTACAAAAACAACATCCTACATTGTAGTCAAATTTGTATAAGCACAAGTATAATAAAAAGACAAATGACCAAGTAGCAATTTTATAATTGGAAAGCACTTGCATTTCATCTTTGTGCATAGCACAGATCAAAGAAATTATGCAATGTAATAATTCATAAATTTATGCATCATATTAAAAAACCTCATGTTTGTAAACTATCTCTGTATACACCACCTAATATCCTATTGTCTTTTTTTTTTTTACACCTACTTTATTCCTTTGTAAATTGCTACAGTTAATTACATTTGAAATTTTGCCTATATAAACTTGCATATATGCCACCTGGTCACATGTTAGACATAATTCTAATCTATGAACAGCTCCACATTTTTTCTTCTCAAAGTTTCAGGTTTTCACAGATCCATTTTTCCTCAGTATTGCTGAAAGAGAGATATGTTGTTGAGGCTTTTTGTCTAACACTCACTCAACAGGACAGGTGCAAGAATGTAAAATTACAAAGGGAGCAACAATTTCTGCTACAATATGCTTTTTGATTTGAAAAGTTGACACCGATATGTTGAGCTGCTGTCATGAAGTATTCGCCAGAGAAATACTGTTCCCCATGCTTTTTTTAAAAATTCACTCACAGGATGTGGATGTCACTGATTGGGCCAACATTTGTGGCCCATTCCTAGTTGCCCTTGAGAAAGTATAGGCGAGATGACTTCTTGGACTGCTACAGTCCACGTAGTATAGGTAGACCTACTATACCATCAGGAAGGGAATTCCAGGTCTTTAAAAAGCAAACTGAAGAAACAGCAACATTCAGAATTGCGAGCAGGAGTCAGGATGGTGAGCAGTTTAGGGAAGAACTTGCAGTTGGTATTCCCACGTATCTACTGTCCTTGTCCTTCTAGATGGAAGTGGCTGGATTGCAGAGCTTAGATCTAATGCTGGTTGTGGAATTGCTTGGATGTGTTTATCACTTGCTGCTTACACTGTTTGACACACAAGGAGCCCTGTTGTGTAGCTTCACCAAGTTGACATCTCAGTAGAAATGCCTAGGGATGTACCTTTTTCCTGAGAGGACAGGTCCATGTTTATGAATACGTTGCTTCTAACAAGAATAAGTTAACCACATCACAAGCCTGACTGATAATATTATGTTGCTTGCTTGATCACATTATTCTTAGCTCACTGATTCCTCTACATTTGCTGTCCAATTTCAGAATCACATCCAACAATAGATATTATAACTTGAGGTTTGCAAGCATGGGCTAGTCGAGTAAGGTCAGTTATTTGCCTATTGTGAATAGCTGAAGAGAAGCATCATTTAATATGATCTGCCAGCAATTAGAATGTGCAGCTTAGGTATCTAGCATCACAGAAACAGGGAACATCAAATGTATTACCAATTTGTGAAGTAGGAAGAATGCCTTTTTTGGCTTGATGGCAGCATCCTGCTTGCACCGTGTGTACTAATACTACATAGTTACATTTGAAATAGTTTGCTTCACTTTCAGCGACACTCATTTCCTTGTAGATTTTTTGCATTAAAATTTGAACTTCATTTTCATTTAATAATTGTAACCTCTGCACAGTCATCCACCATATAGCCTATTCTGGCCGCCATGTTTCTAAATTCTGCAATTTTTTTTAAGAATGACCTCTGTTCCTTTTCCTTCCATTGATACTGCATATTAGCACTATGAAACATCTTTCCCTGCAGGTTTTTGCATGACACTTCTAACAACCATTTTCTCACCCTAATGCCTAGGGCCAGATGACACATTGATATAACTGTCTTGATACAATGGAGTTTCTAGATCTGGTATAGAATATTCCTTAAATCAAACCAGGTAGAATAGATTCCACATCATTCAATCACTTCACAAAGCTCAGGTTATGTTCAATCACATGGTTCAGGGTTAAGTCAGGGCCTCAGCGTAAACATTTCACCTGTAATATATTTGTCAGTGCTACACTGGAGTATCAGCTCTGACTTTAAGATCAAAAATACTAAATAGAAAGATTTATAGATGAGCAATGCTTCAGAAACTTTCAATAACATTTCAATGGTATCAACCAGCTGAAGACAATCAAGTAAGTATTCAGCAAAACATTAGTACAAACAATATTAAAAGTTTTTGTTCAAACTCAAAAGTTTTAAAACAATAAATGGCAGATTTTAAAAATAATAAATAAAACTAACACCAAACCAAATTCAATTCACCAACTCTCACATCAAGGAAGCCAGTATCAATCTTCAGAAAAAGAAAAGGCTGCCTGACTTCTGGGGGAAAATAAAGACTGGCCAGACTCTGGAGAACCTTTCTTTTGCTTCCTAAACTAGTGAGGATGGTCTAGTACGGGTACAATGCTAAATGTTATTTGACACTGCTTACAATCTAGCAGCAACAGAATTAACAGGCCTAACGAAACAGGCTAATGTAGTTATAACAATCCAGCAGATACCATACTCGTTATTCTGTGCAACTTACTTATTGTTCAACAGTTTTCAATAATTAAAAGTTATGGTACGACAATTTTAAAATTTTGTTGCATTAGTACAATACTGGTAATGGACATGATGAGCTAAATGACTACCCATTTTGTAACCATTTACTTTTTCTATATTGAATGCGGGCATACAATGGTTTTAGAGTCTCTTTCAATCTCTTCTACTACACACAATGGCTCTTGAATCTTATTTTCTATCATTTCAAATAATGCTTGAAAGTTAGTTTTCTCTGTGCGGTCATATATATTTTGATAACTGCAAATTCCAGCGTTAGTTACAAAAAGATTGAGAACCAAAGCAATTTAAATGACACACCTATTCAAACAGACATTTTCAGTAATAGAATGTTTGCTATCGACCAAAAAAGCAAAAAATATTTAACATGCAAACTTCTTTACCCGAAAATCCTTGTTGCGTACCAATAAGACCAAGTAGTGTCTGTTGTTCATGCACCAGTCGCTGAAGCTGCTCCTGATGCTGCTTCTTTAGTTGCTCTTGTCTTTCCTGTTGCCACTGTCTTAACTACAAAATGAATTATATGATTAATGCCTAATTATCTTAGTTTCATATTTCAAAAGCTACACAAAGTTTAAGTTGTCTTTTTTTTCTAAGATAAAGATTTCAGCCACTGATTGTTGACAATCTTAAACAAGGAAGGTTTGATATAGATAGTCTATAACAAGTGTATGAGATCACCAAATTAGACCACGTGGGATTAGTGCAAGTTAAAAGGCAGAAAACATTAAAAAAAAGGACAAAACAACTACCTACTCAAGACACAAGTACTTTATTTAAATAGTTAACAAATATCATCAATAGTCAACAAACAATAAAAGGGACGTTTATGCCTTGCTACATCTTCATTCCTTTCCTTTTACACAGAAACTGACTAAAAAGAGGAAATTGTAAGTTTTTTTGCTTTGTTTTCTTTTTCTACGGTGACAAGTTGCTTCAACAACCAGAGGTCATATTTTCACTGTGAAAGCATACACTTTGATGATCACTGAATATGATTACAATTCCAAAGTACATTACAGCAATGCTTTTGAAGTATAATTACTGTAAAGTATGGGAAACATGATAGCCAACTTTGAGATTTTCATGACAAGAAAAAGAACAATCATTTACTCTATTCGGTTGGTACTAGTTGATATCTGGACACTCGTGAGAACTTCCATGCCATTTTTCCAATAGAAATGCAAAATCTTTCACTTCTACGTCAGACAGATAAGGCCAGAGGGCAAAATCTCAGGGTAAGGGGTTGACCAGTTAAGACAAAGATGAGCAGTAATTATTTTCTTTCAGTGGGCAGCGTATCCATGGAATTCTTTACTGCAGAGGGCTGTCAAGTCTGTGTCGTTAGGTATATTAAAGGTTAATACACACAGATTTTCAATCAATCAATAAGGGAATTAAGACTTATGGGTAAAAGACAGGAAAGTGGAGTTGAGGATTATTGGGTCAGCCATGATCTCACTCAATGGTGTAGCAAACTTGATAAGCTGTATGACTTTCTTCTGCTCTACGTCTTATGTCATCTTCAAAAAAAAAAAAAAAAAAATGCTGCACTGTCATAGGTCTTGGATGAAACAATGTCTCAGGACTGCACTGAAATATCTGCTGAGATTGGATGCTCAAATCTCTGGAGAGGGTCTTGAAACCACAACTTTCTGATTTGAGTGCTGCCATTATTGTATGCAGGCACCTCAATGGAGACTGGATTTTGTTTTTGAAAGAGCATGAGGAATAGGGAGCTGGCAAAACAGCAGGAAATAAACACACTGTTGTATGAAATTATCATAAAGAAAAACACATTGAAAAGCAAACAATACCATAGTTTGAAATTTCCTTTTCTTAAATTATAAATAAAAATGACAATATAGTTACTTTTTTTGAATATAATAATTACAGAAAATCTTTATTGCCTGTTAAGCTTTGGATTTTTGCTGTTGTCTTCTAACATATTAGCTACCTTTGTAAAATGTGCAGGAGGAAGGAAGCAAATCTTTATTGTACAGACCTGTTCAAGTCTTTGCATGACAGCATTATCACATGCAGTCTTTTCTTCAATGTGCTTCACTGTTTCGTTATTACAGTACAATAAGCCACTTGGGGATGAAGAAGTGTGCTGTATTACATTTGAATGAAGATCTGAAGTCAATGAACCATTGATATCAAAAGCAGTTTGTACCTTTCCATTTGGTGTGTCTATATTCAAAATAGGCTCATCATGAAGAGAGTCTATGCTGATGCAACTGCTGTCGTTTGAGAACTGAAGTGGAATAAACTGAGCACTGAATGAGTCGTTTACACTTCTACATTCCAGAGTTGAGTTAGTACCATTGAAACAAAAAGGAGCATTCAATATCACCCCTGCACGAGCAACATCCGTTGTCCATTCAGTCAAGAAATGCTGTCCTTGGTTGTTAATCATTGCAGACATATTCAAATTGTCCATCAAATTGTTTTGATCACAGGAATTGTTTTGGTGTCCCAAGCATTTCACAATTCTGTAAAAAAAAAGTTATTTATCTGCAAAAGTCAGAAAAATTATTTCTCTTAAATTCAGAATTAAATTAAAATATAGACTAAATACCTCCAAGAGGTATTTCACCCGTAAGAAGCTTAGTCATAAAAATTATAGACTTGTTTAGGTTAGCTTTATAAAACATTATCAGTGATAACAAGCATGGGGCTGGATGAACACAGCAGGTCAAGCAGCAGCATAGGAGCAGGAAAACTTGACGTTTCGGGCCTAAACCCTTCATCA
>JAHRHZ010000264.1:24528446-24564893 GCA_024137785.1 Ginglymostoma cirratum
TTTCGGGCCTAAACCCTTCATCAGAAAATGATGAAGGGTTTAGGCCCGAAACGTCAAGTTTTCCTGCTCCTATGCTGCTGCTTGACCTGCTGTGTTCATCCAGCCCCATGCTTGTTATCACTGATTCTCCAGCATCTGCAGTACCTTTTATCTCTAAAACATTATCAGTGTTTTGTTTCCCTCATCTCTACTCCATACTTAGTTAGCTTGCCCAAGATGAAGGCTAGCCCCCAAGGATCAGGGAGACTGACTGCTCTGAATAGAAGATATAATGATAAACACACTGTTGGAATCATAATATAAGGCAAAATAGATGGTTGGAGAGAATCACATGAAATTCTGACTCATGTGGCTTTGTTACCGTGGAGACCACCAGATCCAGGATAAGACTGATTGAGAACAGAATGCAAAATGTGCATATCTGAAGGCAGGAGCAGCTGAGATAACTGTGGTTATACTTTCTATCTCCAGGGTTTTGGAAGAGTGCAATGTACAGTTGGTGTTGCTTTCAGTTTGTCACAGAAAAGGTCTGAAAAAAACTTATTAAAAAATTGCCTGACAAAAGTTCAATTCAAATAGCTTTCTGAATGTTTTAGCTTGCTATAAGGATTGTGACAAATTGTAAAAATCCAGATGGAGTCATACATCGTGAAACAGACTCTTTAATCCAATTCATCTGCACTGACCAGACATCCTACTCCAACCTAGTCCCATTTGCTATCATTTGGCCCAAATCCCTCTAAACCCGTCTCATTCCAATCCCCATCCAGATGCCTCTTAAATACTGTTATTGTACCATATCCACCACTTCCTCTAGCTGTTCATTCTGTACATACAGCACCCTCTGTGTGAAAAGGTTACCCCTCAAGTCTTTTATGAATCTTTCCCTCTCTCCTGAAACCTATGCTCCCTAGTTTTGGACTCCTCCACCCTGAGAAAAACACTTTGGCTTTTCACCCTATCAATGTCCCTCATGATTTTATAAACCTTTATAAGGTCAACCCTCAACTTCCGACTCTCCAGAGAAAGAAGCTCCAGCCTACTCAGCCTCTCCCTATAACACAAACCTTCCAGCGTCAAGGACATCTCAAAACGGTTGCAGCATATTGTCAAAAGGAGAGAGTGAGAAGCCAGAAGTTGTTGTACACATTGGAAAGAACGACACAATTAGGGAAAGGGTTGTGGCTTTGCAGAGTGAATATAGCATGTTAGGTAGAAGATTAAAAAGCAGAACCTCAAAAGGTAGTAATCTCTTGTTTACTCTTGGTTCCATGTGCAAGTGAGAGTAGGAATAAGAAGATAGGGCTGATAAATCAATGGCTGAGGAGATAGTGCAGTGGGCATGGATTCAGATTTTTGGATCATTAGGATCTCTTCTGGTTCAGAAAAGACTTGTTCAAAAGGGACTAGTTTCACCAGAACTGGAAGGAGACCGATATCCTGGTAAAGAGATTTGCTAGTACTATTCGGGAACCTTTAAACTAATAAGGGTGCGTGTGTGCGTGCATGTGCACGTGCATGGGGCAGGGGGTGGAGGGGATCCTAAGTAGAAGTGAGAAGAGAAGGAGATAGGAGGATGGTTCTGGATTAAAAAAAGATCAAGTTATTCAGATAAGGTAGGCAAAAGAAAGTCAGAACTCTGAATAATTAAATTGCATTTATTTCAATGCAAGGGGTCTTACAGGAAACTCAAGGCATGGATGGAACATGGGACTGGGACATCATAGCTATTACAGCAACATGGCTGAAGGAGGGACAGGACTGGCAGCTCAACGTTCTGGGGTTTAGATGCGAGAGGAAGGATAGAAAGGGAGGCAAGAGAGGAGGGAGAGTGGCCTTTTTGATTAAGCAAAGTATTACTGCTGTTCTTAGAGAGGATATTTCCGAAGAATTGTCCAGTGAAGCTATATGGGTGGAACTCGTAAATAAGAAAGGGGTGATCACCATTTTGGGGTTGTACAAGTGTACTGGGGAAACATGGACAAACAGACACCAAGGAGTTCAGATATATAGTTATTTGAAAGTTGCGTCACGGGTAGACAAGGTAGTTAAGATGGCATTTAGCATGCTTGCCTTCATTGCTCAGACTGTTGATTATAGGAGTTGGGATGTTGGTGACGCCACTTTTGGAGCTCTATGTACAGTTCTAGTTGCCCTGCTATAGGAAAGATATCATTAAATTGGAGAGTGTTCAGAAAAGATTTACTAGGATATTGCTGGGACTGAAGAGTTTGAGTTCTAAGGAAAGGCTGGGACTTTTCTCACTGGAGCGTAGGAAGTTGAGAGGTGACCTTACAGAGGCTTATAAATTCAAGAAGGGCATAGATAACGTGAACAGCAAAGGTCTTTTCCCTAGAATAGGGAAGTTCAAAGCTAGGGGACATACTTTTAATGAGAGAGGAGAAAGATTTAAAAGGGACCCGAGGAGCAACTTTTTCACAAAGGTGGTCCGTACATGGAATGAACTGCCAGAGGAAGTGGTAGATGCAAGTACAGTTACATTTAAAAGATGTTTGGGTCGGTACATGAATTGGGAAAGGTTTGGAGGGATATGAGCAAGTGGGATTGTTTAGTTTGGAAAACTTGGTTGGCATAGACAAGTTGGACCAAAGGGTCTGTTTCCGTGCTGTATGACTCAATGACTCAATAGTTTCTCCTGGACAAAACCAAGATTTAAATCATGGCAAGTAACTGAAAAGTTATACTATTTCTGCTTTAAACAGAAGGATGACAATGGCTGGCTGAGAATTCCTTGAACGTTGAAAAATCTGCAGCCATGAAAGAGAATTAGAATTAGAATTAGAATCCCTACAGTGTGGAAACAGGCCCTTTGGCCCAACAAGCCCACACGAACCCTTGGAGCATCCCACCCAGACCCATCCCCCTATAACCCACACACCCCTGAACACTATGGGCAATTTAACATGGCCAATCCACCTAGCCTGCACATCTTTGAACTATGGGAGGAGACCGGAGCACCTGGAGGAAACCCAAGCAGACATGGGGAGAACGTGCAGACTCCGCACAGACAGTCACCTGGGGCTGGAATCAAACCCGGGACCCTGGCGCTGTGAGGCTGCAGTGCTAACCACTGAGCCACCATGCTGCCCCCATGGACATCGGAAATTAAAATTGCAACAGGTTTGGTTAAGGACTGCGTTTACAAGTTAACAACACCCTGATATTCATGTTCTTCGCACAGCTAACCAAACAAACTGCATAATTTTTGAATGCAGGACCTGGAAAAGCCATAAAACACTGACGAAATGAGAAAGAAGATCTGTAGCGATAAATCACAAAAGTGACATAATCGGTAATAAAAACAAATGCTCATTTGGAAGAACGTTGGAATTTCAAGAACTCAAACTGAACTTCAAATCCTACATGCCACACAAGATTGGATGTGATGGTTAAATCTAATAAAACTGTTAAGGCAGACTTTTAAACTAAGGAGGTCTGACTGCAAGGGCTGTGAGATATTAGCTCAGTATTATCTGTACTGAACGAAGTTAGCTGTCATTGAAATGACATGGATATATTTTGATATGATGTTTAAATTATTACTATGGTTATTATCACTCAGAATTCAAACATTTTTTAAAAACTTCAAAGTGTGACACCATGAGAGGATGGAGGAAGGATATTGCTGACAGTTCATTGTGTGACAGTACTATGGCTTTAAGAGGTATATTTTGTCGTTTCCTGAAGAAAGATTGAGATAGAGATGTTAAGCAGTCTGCTCCAAAGCCAACGAAGTGAACAGCTTGAAACTGGATATGGAAGCTCTTATTCCTTTCTCTGATACAGCAAAAAGCTGGGGTTCTCTTCCTGCTGCTAGAATTGCATGTGAGACAATCTATTTTACTGAATTTGCCTTTGCCAAGGATGTGTTTATGCAATATTACTATATTGGAACACTCAATTAGTAGTAGTTAATATATATATGTTATGTTAAGCATTGATAGTGTCACACTTAAGCCAATTATTTTAATTTTATTTTCTCTGATTTTAACTGTAGTGTAAAAATAAAGTGTTTATGAGTGGCAAGGAAAATTCAAGCCACACGAGTGATGCAATGAGCACCTCCCACAGGAGAGACTCTAACCATCTCCCCTTGAAATTGAATGGCGTTACTATTGCTAAATCCCTACTATCATCGTCCTGGAGGTTACCATCGAGCAGAAACTGTACTGGACCAGTCATATAAATACTGTAGCTATAACAGCAGTACAGTGGTTGGGCATTCTGCAGCAAGTAACTCATCTCTTGACTCCCCAAAGCTGCCCATCGCCCATTAGTTACAAGTTGAGAATGTGGTTAAATACTCTTTACTTGCCTGGATGAGTGGGATACCTTGAAAGGGCCAAGGCAGTAAGTGTATGGGAACACTTCTCCATGCAAGTCACCTCTCCAAGCCACACTCTTATCTCAACTTAGAACTATATAATTAGTCCTTCACTACCTTGTCAGAAAATGCATTTTATATCAATAATTCTTGCTGCATAGACATGATTTCCCCAAACCACCCACCTTAAAATATATTCGCTAGTTGCTACTGGATGCAGTTTGTTTCTATTCACTCTCACCATAATCCTACAAGATTTTGAACACCTCCATAAAACTTCCCAAGGAGGACAAACACCAGGTTCTTCAATCTCTTCATATAATTGATATAATATAATTCATATTCTTCATATAATATACTTCATCTATGCACCATTCTAATAAATTTTCTCTGCATCCATTCCATTGTTTTCACGTCCTTCCTAAAGAATTCACCCTAATATACCAGCAGAGCCCTGGTCTTTCATTAACTCTACGCCTAACTTCCCTACTTCTGTACTCCCTAGTTGTATTTATAAAATCAATCATTTCTTATATCTTTATTTATAGATTCCTCAACTTGTTCTGACCCTTTCAAAGATGCTTTCACCAGATCTCTCTTCCTGCATTATCTAGGCTGTAAGGACATACAAGGCTATGGGCCTAGTGCTGGAAAATGGGATTAAAATAGTTCCCCCCCTTCCCTCCAAATCGTTCAGCACTTGTATTCTTTCAAATCAATTTGTAGGATTCACCAATGCTTACCTCAGCTTTTGAGGAGGACCACGTGGGATGTTAGCACCTGACCCGAAACATGGAGGTAGAGTTCTGTCATTCCTGGCCTCTTGTAAGTGATTTCTTACTTATTTTGCTGTGGATGGCACATGCTGTCATTACTTGGTCTCGTCTACATGTGACACCAGTCCCACAAACATGGTTAACTGTCAACTGCCACGTGAAATAGCCTAGCAAGTCATTCAGTTCTATCAATCACCACCAAGTCTCAACAAAGAAATGAAATGGATGGACCATCTGGCATCCACCTTGGCACCAAAAATAATAACAGCAAAAACAAAAAGGCCTGGTGATGCTTAAAAGTGCTCCTTACTAACATCTGGGGGGCTAGCGCAAAAGTTTGAAGAGCTGTCTCACAGACTGCTGCAGTGAGAGTGACAACCCTTGATATCAAGGCTAAAATTTGACTAAGTGTGGCATCAAGGAGCCCTCGCAAAACTGAAATCCATGGGAGACTCAAATTTGGCACATGGGAAGACAATGGTGATTGTTGGAGATCAGTCGTCTTAGCTCCAGAACATCCCTGCAGGAGCTCTTTAGGGTAGATATTTATAACCAATCTGTTCAGAGTTGCTATCACACACTTCTGAAGCATTTGGGACCTGAACATGGACTTCCTAGTCTAAAGGTAAGGACATTACTACTGTGACACAAGAGCTTCAGGGGGCTGTCCCAGGCCCAATCATTTTCAGCTGCTTCAATGACCTTTGCTCCACCATTAAAGATTAGAACGGGTATGTTCGATGATTGCACAATGCTCAGCACCATTCCTGACTTCTCAGATGCCGAAGCAGTCCATGCCCAAATGCAGCAAGTCATGGGCAATATCCAGACTTGGACTAACAAGTGACAAGTAACAGTCACACGATACAAAAGTAAGGCCATGACCATCTCCAATAAGAGAAAATCTAACCACCGTCCTCGACATTCAATGGTGTTGCCATCACTGAATCACTCACTGACAACATTCCAGGGATTACCATTGACCAAAACTGAATTGGAGTCACCAGGTAAATAGTGACAACAAAAGCAGGTCAGAGGGTAGGAATGCTGGAGAGTGGAACTCACCTCCTCGCCCCCAAAAGCCTGTCCACAATCTACAAGTCACAAGTCAGGAGTGTGATGGAATACTCCCCACTTGCCTGGACGTATGCAGTTCCAACAACACTCAAGAAGCTTGACACCATCCAGGACAAAGCAGCACAAACATTTAGTCACCACCACAAATCTTTATAGCAGTGTGCATTATCAGCAAGATGCACTGCAGAAATTCATCAAAGCTCCTCAGACAGCACTTTCCAAACCTACTACCACTTCCTTCTAGGAGGACAGGGGCAGCAGGTACTTGGGAAAACCACCACCTGCGAGTTTCCCTCCAAGCCACTCATCCTGTCTTGGAGATATATTACCATTACTTCACTGTCACTGGGTAAAAATTTTGGAATTCCCTCCCTAACAGCACGGTTGGTCTATCTACAGCACATGGACTGCAGTGGTTCAAGGAAGCAGCTCTAGTCCGCCTTCTCAAGGGCACTTAGTGACAGGCAATAAATGGCCCAGCAAGCAATACCTGCATCGAAGAGAGTTAGAAAAAGAAATGTAATTTCAGTTCTCTGGATTAACTTACATCTGACATATATTACCTATCCATTTCAACAGGCTGTCTAGATGCTTGGAAGATTTTGATAGAATGGATAAAGAGAGAACACTTTACTCCCCACTTATAATCGAAAAAAAAAAATCAATAGAAATCTTTCCTCCAGAGTGGTGAGAACATAGAATGCACAGCCACCGGGAGTGATTGATTGAGATACCATAGACACATTTAAGAGGAAGCTAAACAAAGATAAAAGGGGAATAGATTATTCCAACAATTTTAGATGAGGAATGCTAAGAGGAGACTTCAGAGAAACATAAACACCAGACATGTTGGGCAAACGGCCTATTTCTATGCCAAATATCCTATGTACTTGTATCCACTCAGAAGAAAAACACTTAGAAAACTGTCTCTTATCCAAATTTTGCACCCACATCCGACCACATCAGTAATCAGATTGGCTTCAAAGTCTGCTATAAAGCCATCGTGCGACATTCAACTTCTGAAGGCCTAGTCCTCCGTTACTCCACTCCATTACTTCCAAGCGTACCTAAGCAATCAATAGCATATCACAAGTTTTAAAATCGTATTAATTCATCAGAAGTGGTTCAAACAATTGGCTTAATCGATGTATCACCTCTAACATCATAAATCTTATAATTATATTACCGTAACTGTTTTATCAAGGTGGCTTTTGCATTTTAAATTGCCACTTGATGGTTTCATCAGCAAACACTGACGTCAAAAGCCTCTCGGCAGTTATCAATCTGGCGTCATTCTCACAGCATATGCATAACTTAAACATTAAAACAACTGCAGCTAGCATTGTGCAAACAGCCAAGGAATCAAGAGATGCAATGAACAGGCTAATTTTCAGCCGAGGATGGCTGTTTCTCGCCAGTATTGGCATATGCCACAATCCTCGATAGAACAAACTGTTCGGTTTTACTAACGCAGCTCACACACCATCTGTAAAACTCCAAACCAGGGTAACTCACCATCGCTAAGACACCAAGACTGCTTCCAGGAACGAACAGCCGACATTTCCCCAATACGCACGAGAACGGCAGTTTAACTGACAATCCCAATTTCCACACATTGATCTTAAATCTACCGCCATTTTGAAACGTTAAACCGCGGCTCGAACTGGGCATGCACCCACTCTCTCAGCACTCTGGGAATTGTAGTCCTCCTCACAAGATCACCCCCAACAACTACAATTTTAATGAGTTTTTCCAGCAATTTCGGTTTTTGTTTCTGATTTCTAGCATCAGCAGTTCTTTCGGGGTTTTTTTGTACAACTTAAATGCGTTTTTTTTTGTCTAGCCAGCAACATGATTACACAAGTGTACAAAGAAAACCTATATAAATTGATCACAAAAATAAAGAGGTAACATTTCCATGAAATAACAAGACAAGAAGAGTTTGAGATAACAACGTGTGGAGCTGGATGAACACAGCAGGCCAAGCAGCATCAGAGAAGCAGGAAAGCTGACGTTTTGGGCCTAGACCCTTCTTCAGAAAAACTATCTGTCCAGCATCTGCAGTTCCTACTATCTCTGAAACAAAGAGTTTGATTAACTTTTGCGACATAGTCATACATATTATAATTGATTTATTTACATGGTGTAACATGAGAACACTTCAAAGAAACTTTTAAAAAGTATTAATAACATCACGACAACCTTTTCATTTTATCATCTGTTGTTGGTACTGAATATAAATGATTAATTTTCCTTTAACATTAAAACTTTCCTGGAACATGCCAATCAGCAATTTTTTTTAATATAGATGACAAGGTGTGGAGCTGGATGAACACACCAGGCCAAGCAGCATCATAGGAGCAGGAAAGCTTAACGTTTCAGGCCGAGACCCTTAATCAGAAATGGGGGAGGGGAAGAGGGTTCTGAAATAAATAGGGAGAGCGGGGAGGTGGATAGAGTATGGATAGAGGAGAGGAGGCAGACAAGTCAAAGAGGCGGGGATGGAGCCAGTGAAGGTGAGTGTAGGTGGGGAGGTAGGGAGGAGATAGGTCAGTCCAGGGAGGACGGATAGGTCAAGGGGGCGGGATGAAGTTAGTAGGTAGGAGATGGGGGTAACAAGGTGTGGAGCTGGATGAACACAGCAGGCCAAGCAGCATCATAGGAGCAGGAAAGCTTGACGTTTTGGGCCGAGACCATTCAGGGGTCTAGGCCTGAAACGTCAAGCTTTCCTGCTCCTATGATGCTGCTTGGCCTGCTGTGTTCATCCACCTCCACACCTTGTTATCGCGGATTCTCCAGCATCTGCAGTACCTATTATCTCAGGAGATGGGGGTGCGGCTTGAGGTGGGAGGAGGGGATAGGTGAGAGGAAGAACAGGTTAGGGAGGCGGTGACGAGCTGGGCTGGTTTTGGGATGCGGTTGGGGGAGGGGAGATTTTGAAGCTTGTGAAATCCACATTGATACCATTGGGCTGCAGGGTTCCCAGGCTGAATATGTTTTGCTGTTCCTGCAGCCTTTGGGTGGCATCATTGTGGCATTGCAGGAGGCCCAGGATGGACATGTCGTCTGAGGAATGGGAGGGGGAGTTGAAACGGTTCGCAACTGGGAGGTGCAGTTATTTGTTGCGAACTGAGCGCAGGTATTCTGCAAAGCGGTCCCCAAGCCTCCGCTTGGTTTCCCCGACGCAGAGGAGGCCACAACGGGTACAGCGGATGCAGTATACCACATTGGCAGATGTGCAGGTGAACATCTACCTGATGTGGAAAGTCTTCTTGGGGCCTGGGATTGAGGTGAGGGAGGAGGTGTGGGGGCAGGTGTAGCACTTCCTGCGGTTGCAGGGAAATGTGCCAGGTGTGGTGGGGCTGGAGGGGAGTGTGGAGCGGACAAGGGAGTCACGGAGAGAGTGGAGCCTCCGGAAAGCAGACAAGGGTAGGGAGGGAAAAATGTCTTTGGTGGTGGGGTCGGATTGCAGATGGCGGAAGTGTCAGAGGATGATGTGTTGGATCCGGAGGTTGGTGGGGTGGTACGTGAGGACAAGGGGGATTCTTTTTTGGTTGTTATTGCGGGGACGGTGTGTGAGGGATGAGTTGCGGGAAATGTGGGAGACACAGTCGAGGGCATTCTCGACCACTGCGGGGGGGAAGTTGCGGTCCTTGAAGAATGAGGACATCTGAGATGTACGGGAGTGGAATGCCTCATCCTGGGAGCAGATGCGGCAAAGGCGAAGGAATTGGGAATAGGGGATGGCATTTTTGCAGGAAGGTGGGTGGGAGGAGGTGTATTTTAGGTAGCTGTGGGAGTCGGTGGGCTTGAAATGGATATCGGTTTCTAGGTGGTTACCCAAGATGGAGACAGAGAGGTCCAGGAAGTAGAGAGAGGTGTTAGAGATGGTCCAGGTGAACTTAAGGTTGGGGTGGAAGGTGTTGGTGAAGTGGATGAACTGTTCGAGCTCCTCGTGAGAGCACGAGGCAGTGCCGATACAGTCATCAATGTAACGGAGGAAGAGGTGGGGTTTCAGACCAGTGTCGATACGGAAGAGGGATTGTTCCACGTAACCTACAAAGAGGCAGGCATAGCTTGGGCCCATGCGGGTACCCATGGCCACCCCCTTTGTCTGTAGGAAGTGGGAGGAATTGAAAGAGAAGTTGTTGAGGGTGAGGACGAGTTCGGCTAAGCGGATGAGGGTGTCAGTGGCGGGGGATTGGTCAGGTCTGTGGGACAGGAAGAAGCGGAGGGCCTTTAGGCCATCTGCATCGGGAATACAGGTGTATAGGGACTGGACGTCCATAGTAAAAATGAGGTGTTGGGGACCGGGGAATTGAAGTTCTGGAGGAGGTGGAGGGCGTGGGTGGTGTCACGGACGTAGGTAGGGAGTTCCTGGACCAAGGGGATGAAAATGGAGTCTAGGTAGGTGGAGATGAATTCGGTGGGGCAGGAACAGGCGGAGACAATGGGTCGACCAGGGCATTCAGGTTTGTGGATTTTGGGAAGGAGATAGAAGCGGGCGGTGCGGGGTTGGGGAACGATGAGGTTGGAGGCGGTGGGTGGGAGGTCACCTGAGGTGATGAGGTTGTGGATGGTTTGGGAGATGATGGTTTGGTGCTCGGGGGTGGGTTCATGATCCAGGGGGCGGTAGGAAGAGGTGTCGGAGAGTTGGCGCCTGGCCTCAGCGATGTAGAGGTCAGTGCACCATACTACAACTGCGCCTCCCTTGTCCGCGGGTTTTCTGGTGAGGTTGGGATTGGAGCGGAGGGAGCGGAGGGCTGCATGTTCTGCGGGGGAGAGGTTGGAGTGTTTGAGAGGGGTAGAGAGATGGAGGCGATCGATGTCTCGACGGCAGTTGGAGATGAAGAGGTCGAGGGAGGGTAGGAGGCCTTGGGGTGGTGTCCAGGAGGAGGACTTGTGTTGGAGGCGGGAGAAGGGGTCAGTAGAGGGAGGGTTAGATTCACGGTTGGAGAAGTAAGCGTAGAGGCGGCGGAAAAACTCAATATCCAAGTGTGAGCAGTATTCATTGATATGTGGGTGGAGGGGGACAAAGGTGAGCCCTTTACTGAGAACTGACCGTTCGTCCTCAGTAAGGGGGAGGTCTGGGGGGATGGTGAAGATTCCGCAGGGCTCAGTGTTGCTGTCTTCTCTGGAGCTGCTGGCTGTGGAGGCAGTGGGCGGAGCGTTGTCGGCGTCGGCGGTATATTTTGTTAAGATGAGTCAGAAATTTGTTGCAGAAACTTTTGGCGTTAGTGATCTAAATTTTACCTTTGGAAAAAAAAAGGCGATTGTCATTTTAAATTTTAACTACAATTTCAATCCTGTTAGATTCTTTATGCCTGTTGCGCACGTTTTTGTGTCATGATTGGAGAAACTGGCGCTTGTGTTCTTCCCTGTTATTCTGTTTCTATTATTTGACCTGCTGAGCTTTTTCAGCAATTTTTTTTGTGTGTTCCATTATTTGACTGTTTGTTTTGGACGGTGTTTGTAGTATGTTTCTACCGTTTATCGGTACCATTTTTTCCCTGATATTCCTATATTTGGTTGATCCGGTTGCAGAAAAGACAAATTGACATTACATCCGGGACAAGGGAGAATTTCCTTAATGACCGAACGAGGATGGAAGCATTTTTGTGTTTTTTTTTCACATTCTAATATCTGATTTTTTAAAAAAAATTTAGTTGCCTAAACCGCGACGTAAAGAAGTCAAGGTGAGACATCACAAGTTAAGTTTGCTGAAGGTGTCCAGAACTAACTAGAAGACGGCGGCGAGAAAAGTAATTTGCGATATTCAGTATCCGCCCTAATTTTCTGGCTGCTGGATCGATAAGAAAAAGAAAATGTCGATGAAAATGTGAAAGTTTAGACAAATGCTTCCGTCTCATATTTTAAAAAAAAATCTGTACCTACGAAAGGACTTGATTCCGGTAGGCACAAAAAATAATTTGCCGGGACTTCCGGTAATTTGTTTTTATTCAATCATGGACAATATGCATCGTTGGCAAAGTCAGCACGTATTATTCTTACCGAATTAGAGTCATAGAGATGTCCAGCACAGAAATAGGCCCTTCCGTCCAACTCGTCCATGCTGACTAGGTATCCTAAATAAATCTAGTCCCATTTGCCAGTATTTGGCCCATATCCCTCTAAACCCTTCCTATTCTTATACCCATCCAGATGCCTTTTAAATGTTGTAATTGTACCTTCACTACTTCCTCTGGTAGCTCATTCCATACATGCACCACCCTCTGCATGAGGTCCCTTTTAAAATCTTTCTCCTCTCACCTTAAACCTATGCCCTCTAGTTTTGCCTCCCCCACCCTGGGGAAAGACCTTGTCTATTTACCCTATACACGCCCCTCATGATTTTGTAAATTTCTATAAAGTCACCCCTCAGCCGTCGATACTCCAGGGAAAATAGCCCCAGCCTATTCAGCCTCCTTATAGCTCAAACCCTTCAATCCTGGCAACATCCTTGTAAATCTTTTCTGAAACTTGAATGTTTCCTTCAATGTTGATGTCATCTGCAAACTTATTAACCTTTTAGTTTTCCGATTACAGGTAGTTCTCCTAGAACACAAAAGTTGTGTTCTTGCATAACCTTGTGCCATAGAAAATCACATTATAGGGAAATTACTATAGAAAATTGCTATACATATACAGTAGAAAGTTTGCGTCATCCAAACAGCATCCACTATTCATCAGTTGCATTACAGCCAATTCGTGTTAACAAAACACACATTACAGCAGAACTATCTATATCTGCATTGCCTGAGTATCTGATTTGACTTCTATTCTCTTCCCTTTGCTTTGAATTACTGGTTATAATGTCTTTTCCACCTGGATCTACCTTTAGCCAATTTCCTCCATTAAAGTTCATGTGAACACCCTTTCCAAACCATTCTGTTAGAACCCTGGTTTCAAGGTGTTACTGTCTTAATATTGTCAATAATGTCCCAGAAAACAGATTAGACCATTCCTTCGCCTTGCTGATCCGGATGCAAATTCATAAATGACTGATAATCAAAGGATCATAAGCTGTTCTGTTCCTAATGTAAGGGGATCAATGGTTACGGGGAGAAAGCGGGAGAATAGGGTTGAGGAACTTATCAGCTATGATTGAATAGCGGAGCAGACTTGATGGACCGAATAACCTAATTTATGCTCCTATGTCTTATGGTCTTATGTTCATGGATGTTATGATACACCTCTGGAGCAGGTAAAACTGGAACTCAGGTCTCCTGGCTTAGAGGTAGGGGCATTACCACCGTGTGAAAAGAGCCCACCAGCCTTGTCTTTTGTATAAAAATGTACTAGGCACACTCATTAATGAGGATGGGAATATTAAACCCACTTGCTTGGGTTAATTGTTTAGTTGTTCACCACCATTCATGACTAATTGTGCAGGACTGCCAAGCTTCAATGTGACTAATTAGTTATGCATTTCTTGCTACTTCTATTGTATGGCATGCACAAACACCCTTGTAGTAGTTTCATCATGTTGACAACTTTTTAAATAAAAAATACTACCTTTCCGAGTCACTGCAGCCTGCACTGAAAGGGGCCAACAGAAAACTGGAACCTCCCTACTTGTAGTTCAGTTGGCCAGAGATCTGTTATAAAATGCTTTAATCCGTTATTAAGAAAGTATCAGCAGAACATTTAGAAATCAATACATTTAGGTAGGATCAACATGATTTGTGAACAGGTAAATGTGCTTGCCTAATTTGTTGGAGTTATTTCACAAAGTGCCAAGATGGGTGTATAGTGGGGAACCCCGTATGTGTCCTGTATTTGGATTTCCAAAGACATTCTATAAAATACCACTTAAAACATTGCTACACAAAAGCACATAGGATAGAGGTAACATATCAGTATGGATACAGGATTGGTCACCTCACAAGAAGCAGAAAGTTGGAGTAAGTGAGATAATAAGGTGTAGAGCTGGATGAATTTCTGAAGAAGGGTCTAGGCCCAAAACGTCAGCTTTCCTGCTCCTCTGATGTTGCTTGGCCTGCTGTGTTCATCCAGCTCTACACCTTGTCCTCTGATGCTGCTTGGCCTGCTGTGTTCATCCAGCTCCACACCTTGTTATCTCAGATTCTCCAGCATCTGCAGTTCCTACTATCTCTGAAACGGTTGGGGTAAGTGTTCCTTTTCACATTCACAGAATCACAGAAGTCTTACACAGAAAGCACACAAGGCTATTTGGCACCAGTTCTTCAAATGAGCATTATTGCCTCGTGCCACTTTCCCACTTTCTTCCCCACGCCCTTGCACATTATTTTTATCCATTTATTTTATACATTGAATACCTCAATTGAATCTACCTTCACCAAGCTTCCAAGCAGTGCGTTCCATACCCTAACCACTGACTGAGTGAAAATGTTTTTTCTCATATCATTCTTGCTACTTTTGCAAGTCATTTCAAGTCTGTGCTGTCTTGTTCTTGTTCCTCTTACAAGCAGGTATAGTTTCTCCCTCTCTACTCTATTCAGCCCCTTATTTCTTTGAAACCCTCTATCAGCTCTCTTTTTAGCGTCTTCCTCTGCAACGCTAACAGGTGGAATTTCCTTGAGTCAAAGGCTCTTGTTGCCACTCCATCTCCAACTATTCCCTCACTACTTTGAAAAGCAGCATTGTCTTTATACACCTAAAAATGTGCATCATGTGATTTCTTTTTCTGTTGTAGTTACTTCTAAGATTAACCATAGGAATGCTGAGTACAGGTTTTTGACCATTTTTCAAGCAAACACAGAGACTCCACTCTAGACTAGTTAGAATGAAAACTCTGCTGAATACAAGAAATAATGAATTTGTACACCTTTAGCCACATCCCTAAATTCTAACCTTGGAATGTAGTTGAGTTGTGGGGAAAAGGCTAGAAACTGTAATTGAGTGTTGTCACATCAGCCATGATCTCATTGATTGGAGAAGCAGATTCGATAGGTTGAGTGACCTTATTCAGCTCCTAGGTCTTACACTTCTTAGTTTGAAGTAGTGACAACTTCTATTTTTGGCTACTTATTGCGTATTTGAAAAGCAAACAAAAGCTTATAGTGACTCATAAGATCATAAGCCATCAAAGACATCAACTTTTGAAGTCTTATTTGGAGCCACAATTTAATTATGAAATGAAGCTGAGAACCTGTGTCTCAAAACAATATCTTCTCTGGTGTTGATATCTAGCAAAGCTTAGAGCAAGGTGCTCAGGATAGTGAATAGAATAACATTTTGTCTTATTCTACTTACTATAAGTTATGCTTCCGTACAATCATTCTTCCAAATTTGAATACAATTACTGGATTGTTTAAAACATATCAAGGATTAAATTGAAGTAAATGTCAAGAATGCAATAGAAAATTGCTTTTAAACTTAGTTCTATCTTCTGTGAATGAATTGCTGTACCAAAAACTTAACTTATGAAATAATTTGTGTAATATTACCTCCTACTGTAGTGATTAATGGTTTTAGAATAATAGATTTTTTTTAAAGAGTTGCTTTGTACAGAGTATTTTCAGAAGTTAATTACTGTTTGATATAAAATAATTCCAAACAAATTTTCTCATTTGGGCAGGTATACCATGGCTTTATTTACTGACTGTGTGATAGTCCTGAATGTGAAGGGTTTGCCAGTAAAAGAGAGAAACAAGTTGAAGACTGCTATCAAGAACAATGATGGAATAATAACTTACGTCGTCAATCAACAGGTATGACTCAAGCACGGGCATATATGGTAATCTAGTATCGAGGCTGTTGTGGTGCAGTGGTAGTATCCCTACCGCTGAACTAAAAGGCCTGGGTCCAGTTCTCACCTGCTCCACCAAACAAATTGTTTAGAAATATCTTAAAACTTGCTGTGCACTTAGTGTGCGATAATTCTTACTTGACTGTCCTTTTGAAGTAATTGATGCAAAGTTACTGTTTGCTTCAATTGGCTAATCTAAACCCCAAAGAAAACTGGTTCTGTGCATCATTCATTATGGTGACCTATAATTCATAATTCCAGCAGCGTTGAAACAGTGCTTTCAGGTACATATGTTTAGTCACACTACAGACTGGTAGTTATAATCCAGGAATGGAATGTTCATTTCTACAGAAGTTAAATTGTCCCATGCTCAGAACCAGCAAATTTTCAGTGGCAGAAGAACTAATACCTCAAAGGACAACAGCTGCATGCAAGTAAAGAATTATTTGATGAAAGTATTTCTGTTTTCCTTAAGGAAGACAACAAGAAGCGGCTTCATGTATTTTTTCCCCCTAGTATTGTGGCTTATTGTTTATTGAGACTGAAAATGGAAGGCTCTTATGTGTAACTGACGAGAAAGATGCAGGAACATGAAGAAATGAGCAGCAACCATGAACAGCCTGTTATTGGGGAAATCACCACTATGACCGTATAGCAGAGACACATTAGTAGAAAGTTAAAATATGAAAATGTGATATTAAGCAATTGCTGAAAAACAACCAATTTCTTGCTACAATATCTTTGTGAAAGCTATGAGGCAATTGTGAAAACAAAGAGAGGATACAAAAATAAATGGCTGATTGTATTAAGAAAAATCTAAAGGTGTTTTCTCAACACATTTAAGAGCGAGACAATGAGTGGAAAAGGTTTGGATGTACTTGAGGGGTATATGGTAATATTCACAGATGCAGAAGATATGGGCAGATTCTGATTGAATATTCTTTTTCCCCGTCTTCACAAAAGAGAGATACAATGCAGACATTCTAGTCGAAGAGGAGAAGGTATGATTATTAGATGAAATATGTTGAATCAAAAAAAAACCTGGAGGGACTGACCTCTTTGTAGGTGGATAAATCATGAGGGATGGATGAATTTTATCCTAGGCTGTTTTTTTAAAAAAAGAAGCTGAGAGGAAATAGCAGATAGATTCAGGCAAGATACCAAAGGTACAGGGGTTTGCAAATACACATTATTTACAAAATCTGTGAGGGACAATCCAAATATTATAGGCTGGTCAGTCTGACCTTGGTGGAATCTTGGGGGAATTACTGGAATCAATATCGAGAGATAGGATTAACTGTTACGTGGAGAGGTACAGATTAATCAGGGAAAGTCAGTAGTATTTGTTAAGGGAAGGTCTTGTATCAGTAACTTAGTTTTTTTGTGGAAGTAACCAGGAGGATTGATGAAGGTAGTACAGTGGATGTTATTTGCATGCCTTTTACTAAGGCATTAGAAAGTCAGTTTCCAACTGTGTTCCACAGAGTTGATGTTAGGTCCCTTCCTATTTATAACATATATGAATGATTTAGACTTAAATATGGGAGGCACAATTGGAAAATTTGTAAACTGCACAAAAATTGGCAACGTAGATGCTAGTAAAGAGGATGACTGTCAAGTGTTGGAAAAACTTTAGTTGAGTGAAAAAGTGGTAAATGGAATTCAGTTCAGAGAAGTGCGCGGTTAACCATTTGAAGGCAAACAAAGAAAGGGAATAAACAATAAATAGGAGAGCATTTAGAGAGCCGGAAGAAGTGAGAGACCTTTGAGTGCATGTCCACAGATCCCTGAAGGCCCATGTAGACAAGGTGTAACGAAGAAATATGGGATGCTTTCCTTCATCAGGTGAAATATTGAATATAACAGCAGGGATGTAATGCTGGAACTATATAAGGTATTGGTTGGGCCACAGAGGTTTTGTACACAGTCTTGGCCACAACATCCCCAGATTGCTCCTGAGAGAGTACAGAGAAGATTTACAACAAAGAATCTTGCACTAAGTAACCCACTTCATAACTCTCCAAAGCCTATCCATAACTACAAGGCTCAAGTCAGGATCATTATGGAACACTGCCCACTTGCCTGGATGAATGCAGCTCCAAAAGCAAGAAGCTTGACATCATCCAGGATAAAGCAACCAACTCGACTGTTACCACATTCTCAAACATTCACTTCCTCCACCACCAACACACAACAGTAGCAGTGTGTATCATCTACAAGATGCACTATAGAAATTTCCCCAAGGCTGTTTAAATCCTATGATCACTACCATCTAGAAGGACAAGGGGAGCAGATAAATGGGAACTCCACTATCTGCAAGTTCCCCTCAAAATCACTCACCATCTTGGCTTGGAAATATCACCATTTCTTCTCTGACACTGACCCAAAATTCTGGATTTGCTTCTCTTACAGCACTGTATGTCTACCTATACCAAATGGATTGCAGTGATTCAAGAAGACAGCTCACCACCACCAACTCAGTAATAAGTGCAGGCCCAATCAATAAAGACCACATCCCTGAATGGGGTGAATGATTTGGACCACACTTTGACACCAATCCACAAGCAAGCTACACTGTGTATTCCCGGGATGGTGAAAGTATTAGGGGCAGCAACATGAATGGACATGTTAGTCCTCATACCTGCAGTAGAGCCTGGTTTCCAATTATTTCAGCTACCCTTGCTATTGGACAAAGAACGTTTGCTGCCAGGACTTTGTGGCAGTCAGTGCAATGGCTTACCCGTGTTTAAAGGAATTTGCGCCCCAATAAAATTTTGGACCTGAAACATCAGAACCCTCGAAGGGAACTCACTAACAACAGTGTTGAATATCATACTGCTGTCATAGCCGAGGAACTACAGCATTGACATCGCTACCCTGAATGAGACATGGCAGGCAAGGGAAGCTTAGCTCAATGAACCAAGTAACGGACATACTGTCTTCTGGATGGATAGGCCTGAAGATGAATGTCGAGTGCAAGGGGTTGGTTTCGCAATTAAGAAAAAACTAGTTGACTGTCTCACTGAGTTCCACATGGGGGAAACAAATGCCTTACGAGGCTCTTCTGAATGTAGAAGCAATACACCATCAGTATAGAAACCCTCAACTCTAAAAGAAGTGGATGAGATCAGAGAGAGAATTCCAGTCATGATCAGTCATTGTCACATGCCCAAAAGGAAGACAAGCTGATTCTCATTGGTTACTTCAATGCCGGAGTTTGGAGAGATGCAAACCTTTGAAAATGCATTATTGGTAAGGAACATCCATGGAAGGCAAACGTCAATGAAGTCCTTCCCCTGATGAAATATCTGGTCATAACAAACACTCTATCAGGGAGAAAAATATCATGGCAACACCCTCATTCTGAATATTGGCATGTACTTGGATACGCTATTGCCCTAACGAGGGACTGTAAAAATGTTCTCAGCACCACATTATAACAGGAGCAAACAATGGCTGGGCAACCAACGCCAAATCCAGTCTATGACCTTCATTAGTTTGGCCCAAAAATACCAGCAGCAGTAGAAACACGGCCTCTGGAAACACAATATTGATGAACTTAAAGATTCCGTGAAGAAAACCCTCAGGGCCTAACAACAATAAATACAAACCACAAAATGTTCAGATCACCTATCATAAAGAGTACCTGCAAGGAGACTCTAGATCTCTCTGAGGAAACATCACGACTGGTTTGAAAACATGTCCAGGATCTCCATGACATATCAACTTGTAAGTATAATGCTTTCCTGAACACCAGAACCAGATGGAATAAAAACAGGTCCCCAAAATAAATGAAGGCCAGTGTCCAACAAAAAATGTTAAACAATAGATGGTAGTTGGAAAGAATATAGGAAATTGAGCAAGTTACTGACAGCCATGTAGATTCTTCAGCATCGTCAAGACCATCTGTGGCCCAGACACCAAAAACACTACTCCAGTGAGAGCTAAGAACACTGTGGTGCTCATCTAGCACAACCACAGCCGACAGGAAATTGAAAAGGCCATCCAACAGCTGAGAACCAATACATCTGCCATTGCAGATGAAATCCTTGCCAGAAACTAAAATATGGCAGAGAAGCACACTTGGCATGAATGCATGACACTGGTCTCCCTCATCTGGAAGGAGGAGAGCTCACCAGCAGATCGCCAAGACGTTGTTTATCTTCAAGAGAGGAGATATGACCAATTGCAATAATTACAGAGGAGCCTTCATGCTGACAACCAGAGGACAATCACAGCAATCATTCTCCTCAATCGTACGGGATTTAGAATCAATCATTTTCACTTCTGAGCCAGTGCATGTCTTGACCTGAGCATCCTTGAGGTAGTAGAAGATGATCAACCATTTCAAAGAGATCAGGTCAAGAGAAACCATGTCTATTCAAAGTGAAGCCAGTCAGAGAACCCATGCCCCAGCCTCTACCCTCCCTGCAAGTTCTCCAATGAGGGGACATGATCCCCATTAGCACAGCAGAATTCCAGCTACCATTTTAGGTTGCTGACCATTCATCGGAACCGGATATAATTTTAATCTTGCGTACGTATAAACAAAAGTATGTTCCAATTTCCGTCATGTGTGCAATACATTGTAACTGTTAACTGTGACAGTACACTCACATTTCCCCAATTATACTCCTCTGCAATCCCTGGTGAAATTGTCAGAGTCAAATCAAACCAACTAGAGAAATGTATAATTGAATGGTTAATCAATAGAAATTTATCTTGTTACTGAAATATTTTTGTAACCTTTGACAGTTTAATATACTGGTCATGATTATTTTCAAGTGAAATTGCTTCAGAAAACAGTCTTTTTCTTTAATTTTACAGTGTACTCACGTTATTGCTTCGGACCTCAATACCGTGAGTTCTTGCAGACTGAAAGCCATTCAGAAATACAATATTCCTGTTGTAAATCTGGATTATGTGCCTAGCTGCATTAAAGAAGGTAAACTTTTGGATGTCAGCTGCTACAAACTAAGCGAACCAACACCTCATACAAATGCTGATAGCAATGGTAAGTACACACTGTGAAGACTGGGCTGTAAGTCTGTTGTATGACTGTGTACATATGCATTAAATGGTAAAATTAGTGATAAAATTTGGAGCACAGTTGCAACCACAGCTAGGACTGGGAATTTTGCAATCAGGATTTTCACCAAGCCTGTGAAAAACATGATATAAATACAAGTTCTTCCTTTATGATCATAAAAGTACATGAGCAAATGTAGAGATTTTATTCTGAAAATTTACATCAACAGCAACAGAGATGCAACTGAACGTGGAAATTCCTCATGAGGAGATCCGAGATGATGCAGAAAACTTCAGGTATGTTAGTTTTGTAAAAATTCTTTTATGAAATGTGGGCAATGTTTCATGGACCAGTATTTATTATCTTAATCACCTAATGTCCTTAATTACCATTGGGAATGTGGTGGTGAGCTGCCCTCTTGAACTTTTGCAGTCTATGGTCTGCAGGTACAGCTAGTATGCTGTAAGGGAGTTCCAAGATTTTGACCTATTGACAGTGAATGAATAGTAATGTGGTTTCACATCACGGTAGTGTGGTTTGAATTGGCACTTAAACGGATGGTTTTTTCCCAATATATCTGCTGCCTTCTCATTGGTAGGTGTTGCAGGTTGGAAGATACTGTCGAAGGAGCCTTGGTGATTTGTTGCAGTGCATCTTGCATATGACAAAAAAGGCTGCCACTAGACATCAGTGTTGAAAGAGTGGCTGTTTCAGCTGGTAGATGGGGTACCAATCAAGCAAGCTGTCTCATCCTAGATGGTGTTCATTTCCTTAAGCATTGTCGAGCTGCAGTTATCAATATTGGTGAAGAAGTTAAGTTATTTGCCATTGAAGTCGTAGCCTCAAATCTACTCTAAAATCTTGATGACTGAGTTTCTCTTTGAAACCCTGAGCCACTGGTCTGGTTTTAGTCATCGGGGACACTTGTTCTTTTGCATGTTCACATGCCAGATAAGGGTGGCCGTCCCCTGTCTCGTACCTCCACGTGTTCTCCAAGTTCTTTCCGGCTATCCAACTCTTTTTGTTTGGCAGCGTTTATCAACTTATCTTCTAATTTGTTTTTAGCTCCTAAAGGGTTTCTGTTTCTCATGGTATTTCCGTCCTGTTCCATTGCCATCAGTTTTGTCCAAAGAATGATCTTTACTCACTCTCCTAACTTGGTTGAGACTACAAGATCTTCCCTTTCTAGGATCAGAACTCTTTTTGTAAGTTTGTCATCTTTTTCTAGAGCCATGTTCACTTCAAGGTCTGCTTTCATAATTGATGCTGCATTTTTTTGGCCTACGACATCTTTAACTCAGTTTACCAATCCATGGACCTTAAGCACATCTGACACATTTAGCCAATGTTTGTGCATACATTGTGCATTTTCCTGCTTTTCCTTTAATGTTGGAATTCCTCCATTCACTGGCTGCTTGTGGCCTATAAAGGGTGACCTTGGTCCCAAATTTTTCTGGTTGATCTCTGGGGCAAAGTCTTGTTCTGCATGTCTGTATCACTTTCTCCGTATTCTTTCAGCACTTCATCTGCCACAATCTGCTCCTCATAATTGTCGAACATATGTGTTTGCAAAGTGCATGGTGTCTTATCACTTCCGGTTATTTGTTTAGATTCTTTAAATATGTAGTCAGTGCTATTTAACCTTGAGGATCACGCTCTAACAGTTTTGATTGCCATAGCGTAAAGTTACTATCTTTACATCACTACTTATAACCTCAGTCATTCCCACATTTTTTTTTGCCCTTTTCCCTTGTAATATACCATGTCACATATCAGAAAAAAATTTATGGTTTTACATGAGGTTATAAGGCTCCCTGAAGTTTCTCTGAAATCTCAGCCTGGGGTTTCAGAGAAAGGTCAGTAAGCCTTATAGAATGTCCTGCAAGTGGGAGAAGGGCATTCATTAGACTGTCTATGCCAGGATAGATGTTAATTTATAACTTGGTTGGTCTGCTAGGATTTTATGAAGCATCTTATCTAATATTACGAGATTTCTTTTACTCTCTCATTTAGTAAACAGACTTTCTGCTGTCATATTCATTACCACACATTTGCCCAAACTGTAATGTAGGAATTTAGCCAGTGCCCCTGTCTAGTCTCTTTCTGTTTCTTCTTTATCTTGTCCATGATTACTCTTTTCTCTTTACCATATATTATAGATTGACTGACTAAATTTAGTATTCGTGTCTTCAAAGTGCAAAGAAATTTTATTATCCCATTCCTTCAAGTTCATTGTTAAAACTTTGTTAAAGTTTCTTGAAAATGCAAGACTGCATTAGTGCCCACCTATTTTTTAATGACGGCATCACTAGTAGGTCAGCATTTGCTGCTCATCCTAGTGGAAAGTTAAGAGTCAACTACATTCCTGTGGGTCTGAAATCACACATAGTCTAGACCAGATAAGGATGGCAGCTTCTTTCTCTAAAGTACATTAGTAAACCAGATGGGTTTTTCCAACAGTTGATACATAGTCATACCTTAATTCCAGATTGTTTTTTCCCCATTGAGTTCAATTTCCATCATCTGCTATTGTGGGTTTTGAACCAGGATCCCCAAAGTATCGGCTAGATCTCTGGATTAACAGTTCCGCAATAATACCTCTAGGCCATTGCCTCCTCTTATTTTATCCTTTATCAGACAGCTCACCTACAAATTTAAGTTGCTGTCTATATACCATATTCCAGCATCCTTTTGGTATAAGTTTTACCGTGTAAAAAGATGGATGGTAAAACTGCTGACATAGTTTTACAATAATTAGTCCCTTTTCCTTTGGACTCTCATCTCGTGATGCAAATAACATCTGCATCACAGACATTAGTAGGAAGTCATATCCTGACACTTTGCAATTATTTTCAGCCATTCTTCTTCGTAACTCCAGATACAATTGTCTGACTGAAAAGAACTTTTACTTTCCAATATTCACTTTTAGGCGACTGTCTTCTACTGTCAATTTGTGTCCAAGCCAGTTGATGAAATAGAGACACCTTTACTTTGTGCATGGAGTTTATTATCTATCTGTCTTACAGCTGCTTCCTTGCTTTTCTTTTAATAATCAACTGTAAGTTCTGTATATATTAATTAAATAGCTGCCATGGTGGGATTTGAACAATTGGTCTAGACCTCTGGATTACTAGGCTAGTGATATTACCACTGTACCACTGCCTCCCCAAAACAGTTAGGCTAAATAATTTAGATATTTTGAATCATCTTATTCAGAGATGTTATGACACACATCTGGAGCAGCTGGGATTTGAACACAGGCCTCCTGGCTCAAGGATACTCTTTCACTACCACTGTACCACAAGAGTTCATCCTCCATTTATAAGTGGAATTTTTGTAATGAACCTGTTCAGTGATGTTATTATACACTTCTGGAGCAGGGATCTTGAACCCAGGTCTCCTAGCTCAGAAGTATGGACACTGCTACTGTGCCACAAGAGCCCATCCTTTCCTGTTTATAAATTTTTTCTTTTTCTTATATGCAGAAGTGCCGTTAATGTACAACTGAATTTTTTTTCCGCCTCATCACCAAATCACCCATGTTTTTGTTTATTTAACCTATTTTTCTAGTTAACCTGTTCAGAGATGTTATTTCACACATTTGGAGGAGATTGGACTCGAACCTGGGCCTCCCAATTCAGAAATAGGGATGCTACCACTGTGCCACCTGAGGGCCCCACCCCTTGCGTATTTTTTCATCTATTTACCACCATCAGTAACCCATTGTGTTTTCCAATTGATTAATTTAGGTACAAAGCCTGTTAAGGGCCATGCAGACAACCAAAGTTGAGTGAGAAGTAGGGAGGAAGAAGGGGGCTATATCAAAATGGATTTTGGAAGGCATCCTTCCTTGTTTCTATCTATCAATTCAGTCAATTAAGCAGTTAACCCAAATCACCTGCTTACTACTTGTTAGTACACTAAGTCTTTAATTATTGCTTGTTGGAAATAGTCATTGTTTGGTACTTGTGTGGAACAAAAATTACAAGCCACTATCAGCCCAAGCCTGAATGTTGTCTATGTATTGCTCCATACGAATGCGACTGCTTCAGAATCGAAAGGGCCATGAATGCTACTGAACTCTGTGTAATCGTCAGCAAACATTCCCACTTTTGACCTTAAAAAGAAGGGAAGGTCATCTTGGAAGTAGCTGAAGATGGTTAGATCTATGATATTACAAAAAAGAGCTGCCGCAGTGATTCCCTCGGACAGCAATGATTGATCTGCACCAACTGCAACCATCTTTTGTTTTTACTTGGTGTAACTCTAATCAGCAGAGAGTTTTCCCCTTTATTCCCATTAGCTTCTCCTTTGCTAGGGCTGTTTAATGCCACCCTTGATCAAATGCTGTCTTGATGTCAAGGGCAATCATTCACACATTTATTTAACATTTCACTCCTTTTTATGTCTGCATGGTGCACCATTTCTATTCAAGATTATGCAATGCTATGCTGTTAAATTTACGCCAGTCTTTGTTAGCATTAGCGAAGAAGATTATCTCAGAGTACAAAGGGATCTTGATCAATTAGACCAATGGGCTGAGAAGTGGCAGATGGAGTTTAATTTAGATAAATGTGAGGTGTTGCATTTTGGTAAGACAAACAAAAGCAGGACTTACACAGTTAATGGTAGGGACCTGGGGAGTGCTGTTGAACAGAGAGATGTAGGGGTTCAGGTACATAGTTCCTTGAAAGTTGTGTCACAGGTAGACAGAGTGGTAAAGAAGTTGTTTGGCATGCTTGCCTCCATTGCTTAGACCAATGAGTATAGGAGCTAGGATGTCATGTTACAGTTGTACAAGATGTCGATGAGACCGCTTTTGGAATACTGTACACATTTTTGGATGCCCTGCTACAAGAACGATAATAGTAAATTGGAAACGGTGCAGAGAAGATTTACCTGGATTGGATGGTTTGAATTATAAGAAGTGGCTGGGTAGGCTGGGAATTTTTTCACTACAGTGTAGGAGGTTGAGCAGTGACCTTATAGAGGTTTATGAAATTATGAGCGGCGTAGATAAAATGAAAAGGTCTTTTCCCTAGAGTAGGGGAGTTCAAAACTAGAATGCGTAATTTTAAGGTGAGAGGAGAATGATTTAAAAGGGATTTGATGGGCAGCTCTTTCACAAAGGGCAGTTCGTATGTGAAATTAACTGCCAGAGGAGGTGGTAGATGCAGATCCAGTTACACCATTGCAACGACATTTGGACAGGAACATGAATAGGAAAGGTTTAGAGGGATATGGGCCAAATGCAGGCAAATGAGACTAGTTTACTTTGGGAATTCTGGTTGGCATGGACGAGTTGGACTGAAGGGTCTGTTTCCATGCAGAATGGATCCATAACTAGCCTCTAAGTTATGCCCAAGAACCTTCTGCTTCCTTGTAGTGATTCAAAATGTTTTCCAAAGATTTCACAACCAAAATCTTTAATTCCTTTTTGGAGAAATGTTGGTATGAGCCCACATGAAACTGCACTGTCCTTTCATGTGCAAGTATTCCAATCTACTACAGCATAAACACTAATTTCAATAATTCTCCACAAATAAGTCAGTAAATATTTATTGTTTATACTGCATAGATTACCTATTGTTTGTTCTTTTCTCCATAGTTTTATTTCTGCGCATGACAACAATGTTCCTCCTTTTCCACAAGATTTTGAGGTGGCAAAGTATTCTATAATGGAAAAGGTTTGCAGTTAATTAATTCATTTTACTTGTTTTCTTTTCATCTGTTTTCTTCTATGTTCACTTATTTTTTACAATTTTGTTTTCTGAGAGTGGTGGACAATTATACTTAGATATTATGTCCTTTGCACACTGTATAGGAGCAAAGCTACAGCATTTAATAATATGCTTTCCATTTTAAAGTCATCCGAAAAACATTGAGTATGACCATTGCTGGCATGATGAAGTAATGACTTTAGCCCAATCACTCCCCCTACAATTGATTGAGAATGTCTGAAGTGAGTTGCCAGAACAGCAATGTTTTATGCATTTAACTGAAAACACTTGGATGGATGGTACAATACGTTGGAAACAAAGGCAGGATGCAACACAGGTTACAACATATAACTCTCTGTTGATGAGTTCTAAATCAGATTTGCAGTGTGGAAGAACAGAGCAGAAAAAAGAACTATACTAAAGAGGAGCAAAAATAAGAATGGCCATGTACAGTTAATTCAGTCAAAGCAGTATTGGCATAACTTAGGGAGTAGATTGCTTGCATGTCTTCTTGGTTGCAGTTACATGACAAGGAAAAGAGAATGGTGTGTTAACTGTCAAACTTTATTCCTATTTCTATATATTCTGAATTTTAGTGATTGATTTGTATCACTTGCAGCCTTCGGTACTCAAGGCATGTTACAGTTATTTCAAAATTGTGCAACTGCTGGTCAAAGATAGTGTTATTTGATCTAATTTGCATAAAATAAATTATTTGCCATATAACCACTGTACTTTAATGTTTTTGCGAAGATCTTTAGCTCGGGTTGTGGCTGGAGTTGTTGGTTGGTTCACCAAGCTGACTGGTTTTCATGCAAACGTTTCGTTCCCCATTTAGATGACATCTTCAATGCTGTCTAGCCTCCATTGAAGCGCTGTTGTTCTGTTCTGTTCTGAATTTATATAGTCCAGCCTGTTACGGTGGGTAGTTCTGTTTCCGGTTTTGCTCTGTAGTTGTATATAGATGGGGTCTATTTCAACATGTTTGTTTATGGTACCAGTGGATGAAAACCAGACTTCCAGGAATTCTCGTGCTTGTTTTTTTTTTGCTTGACTTAGTGCTGGTAAATTGTCCCAGTTAAACTGTTATCCTTCTTTGTCAGAGTGAATAGAAACAGGGGTGAGTTGGTTGTGCCGTTTTGCTGTGAGTTGGTGTTTGTGTATCCTGTTGGCGAGTTTCCTGCCTGTCTGTCCTATGTAGTGCTTCTTGCAGTTGCTGCATGGTATTTTGTATATTACATTTGTTTAAACAAGTGATAACACACTGTAACATCCCGGAGCTATGCAAAAATGCAGAGGAACACCTATTTAAAGACTTAGTAAGCAATCGGAATACTCACAAGCTCGTTCACCGATGCCTGTCGAATAAACAACACCAAGAAGACTCTGTATGCCCCAGCACACTGGCCACCCTACCCTACCCTACCCTACCCTATATTAGGAACATATCGGAACTGACTACAAGACTCCTACGACCTCTTGAAATAATGATAGCACACAAACCAACAGCCACACTTCACCAGCTACGGTCAAAGACGAAAGACCCCGTACCCAATATGAGCAGGACAAATGTGATATACAAAATACCATGCAGCAACTGCAAGAAGCAATATATAGGACAGACGAGCAGGAAACTCGGCACTACGATACACGAACAACAACTCACAGCAAAATGGCACAACCAACTCTCCTTTGTTTCTATTCACTCCGACAAAGAAGGAGTTCAGGGGTTTAACTGAGACAACATAACAACAGTACTAGGACAAACAAAACAAAGACAAGCACGAGAATTCCTGGAGGACTGGTTTTCAACTACTGGTACCATAAGCAAATATGTTAAAATAGACCCCGTCTACATACCACCACGTCGCAAAACAGGAAACAGAACTACCCACCATAACAGACTGGAACACATAAATTCAGAACGGAACAGAACAACAGTGCTTCAGTGGAGGCTAGACAGCGCTGAAGATGTCGCCTGGAAGGAGGACGAAACGTTTGCATGAAAACCAGTCAGCTCAGCGAACCAACCAACAACTCCAAACGCTATACTGTTTTCACACTCCTGTGAAGGAGATATATTATAGAACAAAATGAGTCTACAATTCTACTGTAGCATGTACCCTCCTTGCATGTCAGTCTTCGTGGAAGGCATGGGTTGTTTTCAGTAATCACAATGAGTAAGCAGGCATTGTGTTTTTCATTATGTACCTGACTAAGTCAGGGTTCTTTAGAAGTATTGTTGTACAGATTCTTTGATTGAAAAGTTTTAAAAATATATTTCTACAACAGAACAAAATAATGCACCAGTTGATAAATTTAAACGTAATTAAAATATGGAACACTGAATTTTCAAGAGACTGACTGATCTCAGCTGGCAATAGGATGACCGACCATCCAGCTTTATCCTGGAATTTACCTTCCTGTCCTGGGTCTTATGCCTGGGCTTCTCAAAATACCATTTTGTCCTGAAACCTCTGGCAGTGACTGAAGAAACTCCATAGAGTCTCCATCCTCTCACTAGCTAAGCAACTTTGCTGTCTGTACAAGCTGATTTGCACTGAGTAAGAGAAGTGATATTGCTCCTCTGAGTGTTTTAAAAACCGTGTTTTAAGTCGATGAACCAAGTCGCACTGACCTTGCTTTCTTCTGTGTACAGAAGTGTGACACTGTCCACAAAGCCAGATAAAAGTGTAAAAGAAAAGGCTTCAAAAAACAGCAAACCTGATACACAGAACAAGAACCAAAACATTATAAGAACGCAATGGGCAAAATCTTTGGATCTGGTTTAGAATCCTTAAATTCCAACCCTGAGGAGACAAAAAGTTATCTACTTGCCTTTACAGGAGTTTTCCAGCTGAACCTCTAAGGCAAAAATTTTTCAAGCTGAAGCAGTCCGATAAACCACACAGACAGGAGCTGAGTCCATTGTCATAGAAACCACGCTCCCTGTTTACAACAATTGCTGCCATATTCCATGTTTAAAAGTTCCAAAACTACTTTGACAGCTAGTGGGTAAAGGTAAGTGAAGGGATAGGGTGCCAGATGGGTTTGGCAACTAGTGGAGTAAGTATGCAAAGGGTATGGCTACCAGTTGGAGAGGTAGGGTGCCAGGTTGGTAGATAGGATGTCTGAGTTTTGGGGTAGTAGGTGTGCATGAGGGTACAGGTGCCAGTTAAGTGGGTGACAGCATGTGGTAGTGACTTGTTTAGGTGGGGAAGCTGTTGGTTTGGTTGGGGGTCTGTGGGAGTAGCAGAGAAGATTGGGCGTCCATGGTGTCATTAGTTATTGTCTATTTGAGGTGGGGGAGTCGGGGGCGCTGAAGGTGTTGGTCAGATATCAGAGAGGGAAGGGGTGATGCATTGGCTGTCAGTGCAGGACAATAGTGTGTTGAGTCAGGTGTCTGTAGGGCCAGTGTGTAGTGTGAGTGCTTGGCTGGCAGGATAGGAGTAGTTCTTATAATCAGCCAGGAGTTTTCCTGGTGAGCTATTAAGTAACTTGGTACCACCCATACTCTGTAACTCAAAGCTGGGGACTTTGTCAGGGGGTTTCAAATATTGGGTAATTGCCCATTGGATGTCCTAAATTCCGGGGCAGCTATTGTGTATTCCCTGTGCCAAGACCTTTAGAGGGGTCTTTTAGAATACACTGGATTTCTGATTATCTAGGACAGGAAGATCTGGCCCACTGAATTGAATAAAAATGGATCTTTATCACAGTTTGTAAATAATGTGCCCCTATTAAAACACATGGATAAAATGTCATCTAGCTCACTCTGACTCCAAGATGTTATTGGCATGCTTTGTGACATATGGCAAGTGCTTGAAGTCTGGAGTCTTCAAAAAGGAAGTTTCACCCTGGGAAACTGGTGCCACTTCTATATAACTGATAGTCTTACTTTGTGACAAGGACCATCCCACATTGGTAAGATCGTGACAGCATCAAAAAATGGTTATCAACGGACCAATATAAGACCTTCAACTCACAGCCAACATTTTCTTCCAAGGCACATACTAATTATGTGTTCATCCCAGAATTCTTTCCTTCTACTTCCACAGGAAGCAGTCCAATTGTTGCAGAATGATTTTGTTCAACTCATTCATGAGAACTTGGTTTTGCTGGCTGATTCAGCATTTATTTCCCATCCATTGTTCCCTTTGAGAAGATGGTCTAGAGGGAGCTGCCTTGTTGAACTTCTGCAGTCCATTTCATGTAGGTAGACTCAAAATGCATCAGGGAGGGTGTTCCAGGATTTTGGCCCAGTGACACTGAAGGAACAGTGATATATTTCCAAGCTGGGAAATAGTTCATTTGAGATAACATTGACTCAATTAAATCTAGCCCATTTCATGTAGAAATGAAACAAAATGTTATTAACATAGTATTCCTGACATTTTGAAAGCATTTTACTTTAAATTTGCTTTGCTGCAAGGTCCCAGTTCTCCAATAGAAGGTTCAATGAAACCCTGTTATAGGTACATTTTGTTTAATATCAAGACAAAATGTTTTCTTGAAACGGCACTGAATGCTAGTTAGGTTTGTACTTGAGAGTCTGCCCCATGGTCATGGTGCTACTCAACATATAAACATTTTAAAGAGTGCATTCGGCAGCAGACAATCCATGCACATGCTCTTGGATTTAGCACTTTATCAGTTGCTACATTCTATTAACATGTAATTGCCCCAATCTCATGCTATACCTACATTGTGCAGGGAGAAGTGTTCCTACTGTTGACCATTCATTTAGTTAGAAACAAAATCAATTTGAAATAATCAAGTATCGAGGTTACAAAATTTCGCTAGTCCAGCTAAAATCTAGATGCTGCTAAATGTCTTGGTAGAATGTGGAATATGGAGTGTTCTCTCAAACACTAACCTGTTGCGATACCCTTGCATGCATTTATACAGCAGATACAAATCTCTTTTTGTCTTTGCCTTGTTTTACTTATAGTGACCAGCACTAAGTTAAGTTTGCATTAGAAACTTGCATTTAACAAAGGAAAATGTTTTTTTTGTTTAAATGGACATGTTATAACAAAAATTAACAAGAAAAGACTCAAACAAAAAGACTCATCCATCCATTCAGCCCACTGAGCTTCAAGATATTATGTAGAAGCAATATTTAATGATTAGCCTTGTCATGCGATGTTAATTGTTCTGTTTTTCTTCAACCAGAGATACAGCAAGCCATTTTTTTACTGAGATTTTCTTACATTTTCAATAGAATGAAAATGCAGCTGGTGTTATCGTGGTAGTTGAATTACAGGTTTCTCAGAAAAATGACAAATTTCCTTTTCGAATATCTTCTCACCTTGAACAGGTCAGTAACTTTGCTGTTTGAATGTGTGAGCTTCTGAATGAACTCTACAAATCCAGTATCTCTTATGAACATTTTTTACATTTATTCTGGCTACAAATGCACTCAAAAATGTTACTGTAACTTGAGCCACAGGACGCATGTCATGGACTTGTTGTCTTTATAGGAGGGAACTTGAATGTGCTAAAGATAAAAAAGGATAATCTTTTAAAGTACTTCACCATTGGCAAAATCAGCTTCATGTGAGTTATTAGTTCCTTGTCAGGTAATGATTAGTGCAGACAATAGAACATTTATTCAGAAGAGCCCGTAAAGGAAAAGTTGCTGTACTCATGACTTGCAGAGGAGTGACTTTGCTTATATACAGTACTGAGACCATAAAAAATAAGAGTTGGAAATGCTTAGTGATTCTGCCAGCAGCTATGGAGAGAGAAACAGAATAAACATGCCTATCACTTATTGAAAGAATAAGGAAAAGTTAGAAAATAAATAGGTTTTGAGAGGGTGAAAGGGAGGAGGGTGGGACAAAGAATTCAAGAGATCTGTTATACTGTGGAGGGTAGAAGAGATAAAATAATAGGTTTCATGACGCATGCTAAAGGGAGTGGTAGCTGGACAAGTAAAGACACAAAAGATGTGTTTAAGGTAAGGTGTTTTGGGGTAATAGCTGCTTTAGGAATGCAAAATAAGAGAAATAAAATAAAAAAGCAATTCAGCAAAGAAATACAAAACAAAAAGGGGAAAAGTTCTTGGTCTAATGTAGGACTCGGCCTTATGTCCAGAATGGTGTAAAGTTCACACTTGAAAATTGAGCTGCTGTCTCTTAAGGCTGCATTCAGTTTTACTGGAAAACTTTAACAGGCAAAAGCAGAGAGCTCGGTGGAAGCACAATAAAGAACTAAAATGACCTATGACTGCAAGGGAGGCAAAGTGGTTTCCAATCTGAATTTGTGGTCTCCTCAACAATAGGGATAACATCACGAGTGATTTCACAGGAAGGAGCTTTTAGAGTCTTGGCTGGTGAGATAGGAAGAGACAAAAGGGCAAGTGTTTCATCTGCAGCACATGAATGGCAAGGAAAAGGGTGTTGAGAGTGACAGAGGCAGGAACAAGGTGTTGCAGGGGACAATGATCCCTTCAAAATGCTGAGAGGGGAAGAAAAGTTGTTGGTATCATTCTGGGTTTAGAGGAAATCATAGATTAATCACCCATCATATGTGGCAGATGCAGTTCAGAGAAAGTTTACTAGGATGACCCCTGGTATGGAGGGATTGTCGTATGAGCTAAAGCTAATTCAGATAGGTCGGGGCTTGGCTCATACAAGTTTAGAAGGATGAAAGGTGAGCTCATTGAAAAATATAGGATTCTCAATGGGCTTGACAGGGTAAATCTTGAGAGGACGTTTCCCCTCATGGGAGAGCCTAGACCCAGAGGGCATAGTCTTAGAGTAAAGCGGTACCAATATAAGACCAAGATGAGGAGGAATTTCTTCTCTCAGATGATGAGAATGACTCAAAGAGTGAGTCTTTGGAGCACTTTGCTATAGATAGCTGTGGGAGAAGAGTTCTTGTGTATATTTAAGACTGAGTTAAATAGAATCTTGACTAGTAGGTGAATAAAAGGTTACAGAAAAGGAGCAGGAAAGTGGATGGGAGGAATGTTGGATCAGGCATGATCTTATTGAAATCTGGAGCAGGCTTGAGGGGCTGAATGGCCTACTACTCCTCCTATCTCTTATGGTCTTATAGTATTGAGGTAGAAAGTGAGAAAAGGGGAAAATTGAGATTCTAGGAGGAAGTAACAAGAACAGAAGCAGGCAAAATAAACCTGACAAGGTTGAAGGAACAATCAACTACTGTTGGCGAGGGTGGGATCCTTAGTTGAGGAAAAAGGAAGACGTACTGGAAATTCTGTTATTGAAGGTTGCATTGTCTCAACAGAAGCAACGGAGGTCGAGAAATGGGAATAGAGTTCTTACAAGAAACAAGATATGAAAAATGTAGTCAAGATAGCTGTGTTGGCAAGTGGACCTATGGTGATTATTGACTAATATTCCAATTCCAGAAATGAAAACAGAGAAATTAAGGCCAGGAAAGTGTCATAGATGATCATGAAAGAAGGGTGGAAATTGGAAGTAATTTCAATTAAATTTTCCAGTTCAGGGTCAGAGCTGGAAATAGCATTCATAGAATCATCAACAAAATTGTCACCCATCTGTCTGTATCCTTCTGAAGTCTGTTATTATCCTAATCATTCTTTACTGAATTTCCAAGTTTTGTGTTATCTGCACATATCTATATTATATCTGTATACCCAAGTTCGGGTTACTAAAATGCTTCAAAATTGAGGGAGCAAAAACTGAACCTCTTCAGTGGCTTTTCACCACCTCCAAGGTCAACTAAGTGTGGTCAATAAATGTTGGCCTTATCAGCAATCCTCATAATCCATGAATTAATGAAAAATAAAACTGTTAAAGGAGAAAATTACTTCAGTGATTAGCATTACTGCCTAGCTTTTGCTACATGTTTTCTATTGATTTTATAGTTCGCCACGCATTCAACATTGATCAATGATCAGGAAGTGCTGTGTAAATTTTAAGAAGTGAGTACATGTTTGCAATACAAAATGCACCCTTACATTAAAACAAAAATTACTTGGTATTAAGCAATATTGTTAATTGAGCAGAATATTTTTCAATGTAGACCTTGCGTTCTCGATCTCTGCATCTGGGTTTGCTCAAATTGCAAATTTTGGAACTGAGCCATTCATATCGAGGAACTTTAAACCAACCTAGAAATCACCTCAAGAATGCTCAAATTGTACTAATTAGATATTACTGCCTAGATGTCCAAATTCTAGCTAGTGATACATTCAGGTTGATTTCTGTGTTGTTACAAAGCACTGTGCTTGCAAAAACAAACCCAGCAGTTTGTGTTCATACCCTGGTAATTCTGAAACATAGTTTACCGGAATAGCATAATTATTTCCCTTAATAATTAAGAAAGAAGCTGCTGACTTTTTTAAAAAAAAATACTGAAATAGCCGCACATTATGCTTAAAATATAACCCAGTGGGATTAATGTACTCCTTTTTAGATAATCAAAAGGAAATTTTGAATTTGTATAGCATTTTCAAAATAGAAACATGCACCAAAGGAATGTAGTGAAATGAAATTGATGCAATCAGAAAAAAACTCCCTTAAATGTTGTCTCCTGAGTCATGGATTGCTGTAGGTTAGTCAGTCCTCCAGACTCTGGTCAATATTTTTGTAAAAGATGACTATGTAAATATAAGCAGTAACTGCGCGGCAATGTTTGAAGAAAACCGAAGCAGAAATAATTAATGCAATCATTCGAATAATAACTGAAAACCAATTTAAATATATCCTGTGAATAATTTTCAAAAAATGTGAGATTTTTGTCAATAATAAGTATAGTAAGCCTGTGAGTGTTGTTATGAGAAGTGAATTGCTGGTGGTTTCAGTTTGTCTTTTTCAAATCATTCTTTTGTATCTAATTTGGTGTTTTTCCACCTAATTTAAGTGCTGCTTTGCCACATGTACCATTAAGTTGTTTACTTCATGAAATGACTTCATTTGTTCTTTTCTGCTTTAATTTGTGAACTAACCAACTGATGAAGTGATTAAATCTAATTGACATAAATGTGGAGAATTGCATCTGTTTCATAAAATGAAAAAATTGTATATACTAGAGCCATCAGCAGCAGAAACAGTTCATTTTCACCTCAGTTGCTGAGAAAGCTGAAGAAGCCTATGACTGGTGTATACAGCAACTAGTTGCACAGGAATTCACAGTGAAAAGTAGTGATCTCGCTGCTGTACAGCACTTAACTTCAGACAAGTTGCAACAGGTGAGTATAGTGTTTAAATTCTAAGAATATGGACTTTCTCCTGAACTTGATGATTTACTGCAATGCACTTTCACAATGTAGTTATCACTACTGCATAGTGAAAAATGTAATAACAGCAGCATCATAAGGACTTTAGAAGTCCACCTGGCAAATTCCAAAATTCAGAAGATACCATAGTATGTTCCTCAGTTATTACTTTCTACCAAAGAAATCTAATCTCTGTCCAGTTTGCTAGAATTATCCACCTTTTTTAATTCCTTTGGTAGTCTGTTCCACACATTTCCATGCAAATTTATACTCTCTTTGTAAAATGTGTGGGTTTGTCAAATAATATGGCTTGATTTGCATATACTTGTTTAAATTATAACCACTTCAAAAAGGTCTTGCACGGACATTTGCCTCTCTTGAACATTCCGTTTTCCTTGGTCTGTCTCCAGTTGCCCAAACCTGGTAAAACATGTACTGTATAACCTAGAGATAGTAGGAACTGCAGATGCTGGAGAATCTGAGATAACAAGGTGTAGAGCTGGATGAACACAGCAGGCCAAGCAGCATCAGAGGAGCAGGAAAGCTGACGTTT
>JAHRHZ010000264.1:24565293-24583575 GCA_024137785.1 Ginglymostoma cirratum
GAAGAAGGGTCTAGGCCCAGAACGTCAGCTTTCCTGCTCCTCTGATGCGGCTTGGCGTGCTGTGTTCATCCTGCTCTTCACCTTGTTATACTGTATAACCTACTTACTGAACTCTGTAGTCTCACATTCAGGATTGTTTTTGAATGATTTAAGTTTGCCATAGTTTCCAGAGAAGCCCAATTTATAAAAGCACTTTTTGCCAAAAAAACTGGAGAGTGGAATGAATAAAGTTTTACGGAAATTTACTACCAAACTCTTTCACTTGCATTGAACTATTGAGTGGACTCCCAGTATCAGCAATAGAATTTCCCAGTGACTCCCAACGTACTGCTGTGGACTTCCATTTCTATTTTTCATCTGGTAGATTAATGGAATTGGGTAAAAATGTTAGTGTTTAATGGGGAAATATATATCCATAATTTCTGTCGAAGCTGCGCTCCCTTAAAAAATACATCAGTGAATGAACACATATGTTATCCAATTTATTACTAAATCATTCAAAGCAAAATTGTTCCAGTTTTGATTTCACATTTGTATTGAGTTTAATTGATGCACTCAGACGTTTTCCAGCTCTTGGCCTGTAGCCCTGGAGGCCATCATGATGCAAGTGAAATTCTAAATATTGCTTAAATGTTTCCAGAATTTTAGACTTAACCATCTTTCCATGCAGAGTGAGTTTCAGACACTCACCATCTCCCAGGTGAAAAAAATTCTCCTCACTCTTCTCTTCGGCTTCAACTTCTTATCTTAAATCTATTCCCCATTCCCCCTCCATTCTTCACCTCTCTACGAATAGATAAATTGCCTTCCCATCCTCCCTATCTATGTCCCTCATAATTTTGTACACCGCTATTAGCTCACTTCTGAACATTTGCTTCTTGAAAATTAACCACTTCAGTCTATCCAATCCTTTTTCAAAGCTCAGACCCTTCAGCCCATGCAGCATCTTGGTAAATCTCTGCATGATCTCAAGTGCAATCATATCCTTCCCATAATGTGACCACAACTGCACTCTAGTTGTGACCTAACCAAGTTTTTGTGACCTAACCAAGTTTTTCCAGCAAATGGAAAAAGGACTGTTTTAAAAAACTAAGGATTGTGAAAGGAATTACTTCACTTTTTCAATGCAAGCTACCAGCATTTATTATAAGCACTGTTTACACTTCCTCGTTCAAACAGTGAGGGCTGGTTACTGTCCGTGCAGCCGTAACCAGTATTGATGAAAAAGACCTTCTGACTGCCAATGTCTGTGTGATTAGCAAGGATTTATTCACTTTAGTTGGGAAAGGCAAACAATGCCTGGAGCAATCCCTACTGACCGAGTGCTGTAATATACTTATCTATCTTTGGGACATTGGACAATGACTGAACAATGTATTCTGCATTCTGTTCTAGTACCCTGATGTATTCATGCAGGTATGATTTGCCTTGATAGCATGCAAAACAGTATTTTTCCACTGTATCTTGGTACATATGACAATAATAAATAAAATAAAATCAATTCAAGACAAATCAAAGCTGGAGTAGATTTGCTAATTGGCCTCATCCATTGCTGCAGCTCATGTACTTATGACTGTAGTGTACTGCTTCTGGGGTAGAGTGAGCAAAACACTCAAGGTGTTTTGTTCATCCCACAGGGGCTCACTGAGCTGGTCAACTGGCTTGTTTTTTTATGACAAAACCAATCCCGTGGATTTAGCATTTATTCTGCCTGACCTTTCCAGAAGAAGGTGTTTTCTAAACTTTGTTCTTTGAGCTGGCCTTCTCTGTATTTCATTCAGACCAATGATGTTGATTCACAGCGACAACATTCCCAGGCTGTGACTAATGGTGTGATATTTAGGTCTGTTGCTGCTGGGGTTGTTAATGTGGATCCTGACGTTCCTGGTTCCAAATTAATTCTGAGGGTTTATCTTAAAGTGTTGCTGCTGTTGCACATCAACAGACATACAGACCTGGTGAAGCAAGGTCTTTGTCCAATGGCAAGAATAGCTGAGATGATTGGAGTTTGCCAAAACAATCAATGTATTCAAGAGGCAACTAGATATAGCACTTGGGACGAATGGGATCAAAGGTTGTGGATTAGGCTATTGAGTTGGACAATCAGCCATGATCGTGAAGAATGGTGGTGCAGGCTCGAAGGGCCAAATGGCCTCCTCCTGCTCCTTCGAGTCTGCTGTGCCATTTTTCATGATCATGGCTGATCGTCCAACTCAATAGCCTAATCCATAACCTTTGATCCCATTCGCCCCAAGTGCTATTTCTTGTTGCCAAAACATTGAATGCCATCAACTACTTCCTGTGGTAATGAATTCCACAAGCTCACCACTCTTTGGGTGAAGAAATATCTCCTCATCTCTGTCCTAAATTGTTTATCCCAAATCCTCATACTGTGACCCTTGGTTCTGGACACAGCCACCATCAGGAACATCCTCCCTGCATCTACCCTGTCCAGTCCTGTTAGAATTTTATAAGTCTCTATGAGATCCCCCTCATTTGTCTGAACTCCAAAGAAAGAAATTGTAGACCAATTAATTATATATTTTAGTCCTGTCTTCACAAAGGGGCACATAAATAATGTCCCAAAAACATTGGGGAATGCAGCATCCCGTAAGAGAGAGGAACTGAAAGAAGTTGGTATTAGTAGGGAGAGATAAAAGGTACTGCAGATGCTGGAGAATCCGAGATAACAAGCATGGGGCTGGATGAACACAGCAGGTCAAGCAGCATCATAGGAGCAGGAAAACTTGACGTTTCGGGCCTAAACCCTTCAAATGTTTTTGGAAATTAATGGGATTTAAAGACTGATTAATCCCCAGGGTCGGATTTTCTACATCCAAGAGTACTTAAGAAAATGATTCTCAACATAGTGGATGATGGTGGTCATCTTCCAAGATTCTGTAGAGTCTGGAAAATTTCCTATAGATTAGAGGGTAGCAATTTCAACTATTTTAGACAAAAGGGGGTAGAGTCATCACAGGGAATTATAGACCAGTTAGCCTGATGTGAGTAATGGGGAAAATTTTAGAGTCTATTATAAAAGCTTAGTGCCGGAGCGCTTGGAAAACAGTAACAAGATTGGACAAAGTCAGAATGGAATTATGAAAGGAGGTCATGCTTGACAAATCAGCTGAATTTTTTCAAGGAATATAACGAGTAGAGTTGATAAGGGGGAGCGAGTTGATGTGGTTTACTTTCAGAAGGCATTCAATAAGGTCCCACATTAGAGATTAATGTGTAAAATTAAAGTGTATGGGATTGAGGGTAGTGTACTTACATAGATAAAGAACTAGTTGTACAGACCAGAAACAAAGAATAAGAATAAACGAGTCTTTTTCCAAGTGGCAGGCAATAACTAGTGGAGTACTGCAGGAATCAGTGCTTGGACCACAGCTATTTACAATACATGTTAGGGGTTTGAAGGTGGCAACAAAATTTAAATCTCCAATTTTGCAGCTGACACAAAGATGGGTGGGAAGTGAACTGTGATGAGGATGCAGAGACGCTTCAGTGTGATTTGGAAAAGCTGGGTGAGTGGGCAAATGCATGGCAGGTGAAGTATAACGTGTAGAAATTGTACAGGACCTTGGTGAGACCACACCTGGAGTATTGTGTGCAATTTTGGTCTCCTTTTGGTGTTTTGATGATGGAGGGAGTGCAACAGTGGTTTACCAGACTGGAATGACAAGTTTGAGGTGTGAGATGAGACTGGATCGATTACGATTATATTCACTTGAGTTCAGAAAGATGAGGGGATCCCATAGAATTTTATAACATTCTGACAGGATTACACAGGGTAGATACAGAGAGGGTATTCCTGATGACCAGGGAGCCCAAAACCACAGGTCAAAGTCTAATGTTACATGGTAGGCCATTTAGGACTGACATGAGGAGAAATTTCTTCTCACAGAGAGTGGTGAGCCTGTGGAGTGGAGTTCCTTGACATGCGCTAGAGACAACTTTGTGAAATATACTGCACAGAAAAGCTATTTGGCCCGTTTATCTGTGCTGGTGTTAATGCTTGACACAAGTCTCCTCTCACCTTTTTACATGTAACCCTGACAACGCAACATTCTAATCTTTCTCCATCATAAATGATCAAGTTTCCCCTTATATACATCTATTCTATTCACAGCATATACAAGTATTTCCTTTGTTTTATTTTATAGTTACCTTGTTAATCTATGTGTCAGCAATGTCGTAGTAATATTTATTGGACTAGTAATCCAAACTCCAGGCTGATATTTTGGAGACAAGGGTTTGAATCCCACTTTGGAAAATGGTGAAATTTGACATAATTAAAAATCTGGAATTAGTAGCTAGGCTAATATCTTAAACTACATAACCACTGTCAATTGTTAAAAACCCATCTGGTTCACCACTATCTTTCAGGCAAGGAAATCTACCATCTTATCTGTCCTGGTGTATATGTTACTCAACCGTAATGTGCTTGGCTCATTATTGTCATCTCAGCAATTAAAGATGGGCAGTAAATGTTGGCCTACCAATTTGCATATTCATGAATGAATAAAACAAAAGACCTCAGGTCCTGTTTTGTGATTTGTGAATTTGTATCTCCTGGTGTCTTTGATTTGTTACTCCATTTAGTTATTTTCTGAATATCTTCCTTAATCTTCCAACCATTCTACTTCTTCTGTTACTTCTGACCATTCCTTTTGGTATCCTTTTGACTGCTGCTCATTGTATTTTCCAGATAGACTTAACAAGCAAGCTGTCTGCGTTGACTTTACTGTTTAAGGGAATACTTTTCTCATTCAGTTTATATTTTCCTGCCCACAGCTTATAATCGAGGAAGCTCTGAATACCAGCACAATTTCAAATGAAGTTGGACTTTTTGTGGAAATGGTTTGGGCAGAAGCTCTGGGCCGTTTGGAAGATCAGTTGATCAATCCAACCTCCATCACTCTCAATGATGTAAGATACGTTTTTGTTTTGCTTCTCAAGAGCTATCACAATATAATTGGCTGGATATGATTTTTGAGCAATACAACCAAGAACTAATCTGACAGGGACAGCCGTAAGGCTTCCTTTTCTCGTTTTTATTGCATATATACAAATTAGTGTCAATGACACTTTCTGTAAGTCATACTCGTTTCCCTCTATAATCTATTTATTGCAATTCATAAGATCCAGTGATTGAACAAAGAGCATTTGTTGGCGTATTTGGCCTTGCTAGAATAATTACTTGCTATCATCCAAACCTAGAGTCTTTGGCCATGCTGAATATACACTCTGAAATAACTCCACAGAGGCTGGTATCCTGTCACCAAGTCACTTTTTATAGAAATCATGGAACCCCAACAGTGTGGAAGCAGACCATTCAGTGCATCAAGTTCACACTGATCCTCCGAAGTGCTTCCCACTCAGACTCACCCCCTACCCTGTCTCTGTAACCCTGCCTTTCCATGGCTAATCCACCTAGCCTGCCTATCTCTGGACACTTAACAGCCCCAACCAGGGAACTCATATTCTAAGATGTATACCTGGCTGACCTCATTAGAATCACCACATTTGTCCCCCTCTGAGTCTAAGGGCATAAGCCTCAGACTTTTTATTGTAGTGTCTGCTGGGGTGTTTTAGCACTGGGTCAGGTTCCTCCGACTCTGTGCCAAACACAGCTGGCATGTAACACACAGGAGCTCGCTCCTTGCGCCCGGAATATCTTGGGAGAAGTTCACTCTCTTCTTCTGGCAGCGGAGGCTTCAATGCAGCGAGATCTGCCATGTCCATTTCAGATTCAGAGGTCCTTTCAATGCTAAACAAGAGGGATAACCCACAGGTTCCGACAGCCTTTCCAGCTGTTCCGATGAGCAGGGCATGTTTTGTTCCCATGCTGTTTGCAGTGCCTTTCACATGGTCCACGTGCTAGTTCAGGACCATCGCATCTATCTGAACTTCATACATCACAGATCCTGACCTTGCGTCAACCAAACCTTTTAGCCATGCAGGGCCATTTCTGTGGTTCCTACACCAAACTTAGTCCCCTGTAGTAAACTGTCTTTCTTGGCAGAGTTTGGCATCCAATCACTGGTGCTCCTCATGCTGTTTCATCCTCTCCACACCCAAGCCCACCCCCATCTAGATAAATGCAGACCTGAGGTAGACCTTACAAAATATTCTCCATCATCTGCTGAAAAATTGCGCAGGCTAATGACACCCCAAATGGCAGTCTCATATTTTGGTGCAATTCCTTATGGATATTAATTGTAGCATACTTCTGGGAATCCCCATCTAACCACAATTGCAAGGACGCGTGACTTCTGTCCAGCTTTGTGAAGAACAGCACCCCCCCGACATCTTTGTGTATAAGTCTTCAATGTGAGGGATTGGGTATTTATTCAGCTGCAAGAAGCATTTTACCGTTTGTTTAAAATCCCCACAAACACAAATTGACCCGGCGGGCTTCAAAATCGGAATGACCAGTGCTGCCCATTTCGCAAGCTGGACTTCTTTGCTTTCCAGCCTTCTAATTTCTGCCTGTACTTTTGGCCATAAGGCAAATGACACTGGGCAGGTATTGCAGAATTGTGGAATTGCTTCATGGCCAATATGCAAGATGGGCTTGGCTCCTTTGATAGTCCCTAGACCTCCTGAAGGGTATTTAATTAGGCCTTAATTCAGGTAGCCATTTTCTAATTGAAAAATGTTGAACTAATCTAGGCGAATCTGTTTTAACCAATTTCACCCCATTAAACTTGGGACCAAGGCTATTACCACAATCGTTTACTACTAACTGAACCAGCTACTTCTCGTGAGAGACCAGAACTGAAGTTGTACCCTCAATCTGTAAAGGCTCCCCAGTATAGGTTCTCAGTCTAGCCGAGGTTTTGCGCAAACTTAAGGGTTAGAATCCTGAGCGAATTTTGTTAAAGACTGGTTCTGCAGTCACTGAAATGGCCATGCTGTATCGAACGCCATTAGGACTGGATGATGGTTTACCTGGAGTCTATTTTGATTGGCTTTGATTTGGATGTTGCTAAGCAATTTAATTGTTCCAAACCAGATGTAGGTAGGCTTTCCAGGGAATGCACTCTCCTGGATACCGGTATGAGTTCTTTTACTCAAGTTAGGTCTGGTGGGATTCCTTTGCTGACTGTATGCGGATTCAAGATAGCAACGACAATGGCTAGCCAAGTCAGATCCCGAAGAAGATTTAATGATTTGGCCGAGAGTTGGCTTCATTTTGGAGATTTGCTGTGGGCTGACCTAGAGTCATTCTGTTCAGAATATGTCCTGAGTGAAGCTATGTAATTCATCACTCAAGTGGTTTTCCCCAAGCTCAGTCAGCCTGGCGAGGGTGTCCACTTCCGTTGGAATACCCTGCAAGTCATATGCTCCACTTGCCGCATTTTCCAATGATAAAGCCAGTTGTAGTGCTTGTTTGAAGTTCAGCTGGGCTTCAGCTAGTAGGTGCTTTTGCATGGTTACATTAATCCCACATACCAACCAGTCTCTCAGAACCTCATTAAGGGTTATATCAAAGAAACATCCCTTTGCCAGTAGTCTTAACCTGGTAAAAAATCCTAACACCAATTCCCTGATTCTCGAATTGCCGAGTTTAACCAATAGCATCTCCGATTAGAGGAGGCTTGGTGTTGTAATATTCCTTAACTAATAATGTTCGTCAACTCTTGAAAGGTTTTAGTATCTGGTGCCTCAGGGAAAGTAAGTCTCCTAATAACCTAAAAAGCTGTGGGCCCACAAGCTGTCAGGAGAATTATCTGCCCCAATGTCAATTGCCCATGAAAAAGTAACACATTTTCCACGTACTGGGCCCACTCTTTGACAGCAGGGTCGAACAAGACAAGCTTCCCAAATAATGGTATGACACCAGAAATGTTTACTCCAGCTCAAAGATGACTATTGCTAGCAAGTTTCTTTAGGAACGTGCTTTACTCTCGTTGCCACTGAAATAACTCCACAGAGGCCGGTATTCCATCACCAAGTCACTCTTTATTTACACGTGGGAAGTCCTTGATACTGGTTCAGTTCCCTCCGAGCCAGCTGTCACATTGTCAGAATATCTGACACATCACTTTTTATCTATCAGCCAGGGCTCACTGATTGAAGCTGATTAACAGCCCCAATCAGTGAACTCATATTTTATGAGATCCACCTGGCTGACCTCATTACAATCTCTACACTTCCCTCCGAGGAATATTGTCCAGGATGCCATAGGAACTCTGTTACTTCAAATTGTGCGCTGAAATCATATATATCTGTTTGATCCAGATAACACATTGATGATGTCTTGACTGGTGTTTTTCCATCACTTGTTTTGTTAATGCTTTTAAGTTGAAACATGGTATGGACCCAAGTCTTGAAGCATGAATCCACAGCCTTTTAGTTCAGGGGTGACAATGTCATCAAGTGAATTAAACTGACATTTGAAAGTTAAAAGCATGGATGATAGAAAAACATTTAAGAAAAATTGTGATCAAATCATTATAAACTCCATATTTAATATTTAATGAAAAGGTGTGTGTTATATTTCAGCTAATATTTAACACAAAATATTAAATTCTGTTTATTATTGTTTTATTGACTTGTAGGTATCCAGGGCAGAAGGGATCCTTTTGCAGTTGAAAAAAGCAATTGATGATAAAGTTGAGGCAAAAACGTTGAGAGATTTAATGCTTCAATTCTGTTCCACCTTGCTAATCAGATCTGAGACTGACTTCACAGTTACCAAGAGAAAAGTATCTGAGAAACAAGATCTCTGTCAGGTAATTACATTATTTTGTACGTTTGCTTGGTAAAGTTTGCTTTGCTGATGTAGCCCATTATTTTTACTTATGAACAAGTAGTCCTGGTGTTAGCAGTTCATGAAATAAACTGGTACAGTTGGCCCAGTTTTTAAATGTCTTGATTTTCACATTAAAGATACTGTACATCGCATTTTGATGTTTTTAATGGAGACACCACAGTGAAAACAGAATGGTCTGTCAAGCATGATTTAGTGTTACATAATAGCAGATGCTGACTTCCATATGTAAATTTCACTTGGTGAATTCCCAATTTCAGTGGTGCTACTAAAAATACTTCCTGGGCATTTAATAAAGGAAACCAGGTCAAAAGATGCTGTATGTGGCTATTCAAATCATAATATCAGAGGCTCTGAACTGATTGCTCCTATTCTGGAATGAAAAGGCTTGAGGGAAGCCATAGAATGAGACAAAAAGCAAAGTCACTGAAATTAGACTGAGATATTAGTAAATGAAAGTTTTACCAATTTACCTTAAAATAGTTAATATCCAAAAATAGTTAACATTCAAACCAAGCAGAGAACGGAACTTCAACAACTATAACTACAATAGTGACCTATAGCACCATTAATATGAAAACAGCTTCCCAATGTGCTTCATAGGAGCAATGTCAAATTAATTATATTGGCTAAGTTCACTAAACATTTATTTGTACGGGGGGGGCGGTTCTGGATTTACAAACATCTGAATTATGAATGCTTGTACTCGAGTGATGCTGTAATTTCAATGGTCCAACTTAAGAACAGTTCAGTTACTTACGAAAGGCTGCTTTGCATTGTGCTGCATTCAGTTTCAATTCGTACACAAATCGACTTTGAACAGACTCCAGGATGAAATCCATTCACAACCTGAGAACTGCCTATACAGTACAGTTTTGGGACTAAGTAGTTTTTGAAATTGAAGCTTGAGTGTGTTAATTTTTGGCAAGTGCCTTTGACATTGGAAAGCCAAGGGAAAGAATTCACTCTACCCAATCCTGTGAACAGACCAAAAAGCACCAGAGCATGAGATTTGTATGCTTACTCAATAGAAGGCAAAAGGTGGAAATATACAGTTTTGTTTTGTATTTCAGCTGCTAAGGGATGTCATTAATGCAAGTGAAGCGACTTCATGGACTCCCATACCTTCTTCACTTACTAAATATCATGCATTGAGATGTCAAATTGAATATGTCGATCCAAATAGTGATGAATTTCTGTGTGTCAGAACTCAGTTACTGAATACCAATCAAAGGTAAAATCCTATTTAAAACAAAATTACATTGGTTTATTTGCTAAGTTTTTTTTCAAATCTTTTTCACATCTGAAAACTTGCATAGTACAGTGATTGTTCTTAAACTGTCCTTGCACCTCCTGAACAATCTTCTTCCATACAATATTTGATCATCATGTCAATATCTTTCTATTCAGTTTGTAGTTTCATTCCAAAATATATATTCATCCTACTTTTGTGCAAGTTAGTCATTACCTGCTCTGGTTGGCAATCAGTTCCATATGGGCATCTCCCTTATAAGTGAAAACTGTTATAATCTCTCATGCTGCTTGAGGCTTTCTACTTTTATCCTTTTTGCAATGAGATTTCAAGTCAAGTAACTTCACAGCCACATCATTCTTCCTGTCATTTAAATGACAGCCTTTTGGAGAAAATAATTTCCATGTGAGAATGTCTTAGTTGTTCCCATGGAGCATTGTTTTTTCACTGATCTTGTAGCCATTACAGAGACATTGCTGTAAGAAAATCACAGCTGGGAACTAAATATTCAGGGACATGTGACTTTTCAAAAGGACAGGCAGGAAAGAAACATTGGTGGAGTTGTTTTGTTAGTATGAGATGGACTAAGTACGATAACAAGAAAAGATCTTGCATTGAAAGCTGTCGAATTCATGTGAGAGGAGGTAAGAAATAAGGAGTAGAAGAAGGCACCAGCAGGAACAATCTAGGTTCGCTTAACAGTACTGCACTGTGGACTACCACAAGGATCAGTGCTGGGTCCACAGTTATTTACAATGTGTTTCATTGCTTTGGATGAGGGAGGTGAATGTAATATCACAGGTTGGCAGATGATACAAAAATAAGTGGGAAAGCGAGTAATGAGGATGATACAAAGAGTCTGCAGAGTGACATAAAGAGTTTTAGTGAGAGGGCAAAAACTTGACAGATGGAATATAACTTTGGAAAATGGGCAATTATGCACTTTGGCAGAAAAAAAAGGTGATGAATATTATTTAAATGGAGAAAGATAGCAGAGAAGTGCAGCACAGGGGGAATTGGGCATCCCTGCTCATGAATCTCAAAAAGTTGGCTGACAAGTTCAACATGTCATAAGGACTTCTTGCTAAAAATATACAAGGTATAAGTTAGACCACAGTTGGAATACCATGAACAGTTATTGTCCCCTATCTTAACAGAGGCCATCCAGAGAAGGTTGACTGGACTGATATAAATCCAGGGGAGGCAATGGCCTATTGGTGTTATTACTGGACTGTTAAACCAGAGACCAAGATAACATTCTGGGTTCGAATGCTGTCGCGGCAGATGAATTTGAATTCAATAAAAAAAATCCAGAATTAAGAAGCTAGTGATAAGCATGAACCTGTTGCCCATTGTCAGAAAAACCCATTTGGTTCACTAATGTCCTTTAGGGAAGGAAACTGCCATCCTTACCTATTCTGGCCTACATGTAACTCCAGACTGACAGCAATGTGGTTGACTCTCAACTTCTCTGTGGGCAATTAGGAATGGGCAATAAATGATGTCTAAAAGCAACATCCCCATCCTGTGAATGAATAAAGAAAGAAAAAATATATGGAGGGACTATCTTATGAGGCAAGATTGAGTAAGTGGAGCTCATACTTGTTGGAATTTAGAAGAATGAGCGGCAAACTAATTGAAACATACAAGATTCTGAGGGGACTTTCCAGGGTAGATGTGGAAAGGTTGTGTTCTCTTGTACTAGAGGGAATAATTACAGAATAAAGGGTCACACATTTTAATGCATTGATAAGGAGGGATTTTTTTAGAATCATAGAATCCATACAGTGTGGGAACAGGCCATTTGGCACATCGAGTCCACAACAACCCTCCAAAGAGCATCCCCAATCAGATCCACCCCTCTATCGTATCCCTATAACCCTACATTTTCCATGGCTAGTTGACCCAGCCTGCATATCTCTGGACACTATGGAAAATTTAGCGTGGCCAGTCCACCTAACCTGCACATCTTCGAACTGTGGGAGAGGAATCCGGAACACCCGGAGGAAACCCACGCAGACACAGGGAGAATGTGCAAACTCTACACAGTCACCCAAAAGTGGAATTGAACCCACGTCCCTGGCGCTGTGAGGTAGCAGTGCTAACCGCTGAGCCACTGTGCCACTTTTCTGAGGATTGAAAATCTGTGAAATTCTTGACTACAGAGGGCTATCAATTTTCGACCATCAAGTATCCTCAAGGCTAACAGACTTTTAATTCATGAGGGAGTCAAAGGTTATGGAGAATAGCTAGGAAAGAGGAGATGAGGATTATCGCATCCGCTGTGACCTCACTGGATGACCAAGCAGACTGAATGGGCTAAATGACCTATTCTGCTCCTGTGTCTTATGGTTAAGGCAGGATACAGTGCCCTAACACGTTGAAGGGCCTCAGGAAGTCAGGAGAGGTAACGCAATGCATTCAGGTATGAACCCCAACACTCTAACTTTACCAGCAGTTTCATGCACATCGCTGTTCCTGCTGTTTGAGGAGTCCAGCAGTAGGGAACATAGTCAATAAAAGAGCCAGATATTTCAAAAGTAAAAATCAGGAAACACAAAGAGTGACGGGAGAATAGAGCCCTCTTCTGAAGATGACCTTTGATGTTAGATCGATTGTGAATTTTAGATTTGGGCTTGATGCCTTAACCAGAGGCATTATATAGGGCAAAAGCAGATTTATAAATTGACATCATGGATCAAACTTAATCACTTTGAATGGAGGATCACGCTCGAGGAGTTAAATGCCTATTCCTGTTTCTGTATTCCTGGGTTGTTGTGTATTCAAAGGTCACCCCTGAGTTGTCTCCTTTCCATGCTAGGAAGCCCAAGACTTTTTTGAAGATTTCCTCATAATGTTATCCAGGCACTGGAATTAACGTTGTAGCTCTTTACTGCAGTCTCCACTCAAATTTTTATGTCTCACTTTTGCATTATCTTTTCAACTGTCACTGAAGATAAACTTAAAAGGTATTATTGAAAGATTGACATTAAAAGATTACATTGAAAGATCAACAGATCTATAATAATCCGCTCAAATACAATCAACTTGAATCATTTTCATCCATTTGAAATGCAGTAGTAATTTTAGGGCTCTTGCGACATAGTGGTAGTGCCCCTACCTCTGAGCCAGGAGGCTGGGTTCAAGTATCACATGGTCCATAGCTGTGTTGATTAAAAATAAATTTCTGCAATGGTAATTTTTTGTGTGTAGTTCTGAATTTGTATGTATTTATAGATTATTCTGTTTTCTTCCAGTACTTATTCAGTGAAGATTTTGCAGATTTTTCGTGTTGCCAGATTAAGTGAAACTAAGAGTTTTCGAAGCGATATCGGCAATATTCAGCAATTGTACCATGCCTCTTCTGGAAGCAACTTTGTTGGTATACTGTCTAGGTAAGTGTGAGATTAAGTAATTTACATGGTTTGTATCATTGTGCTGTTTAACTTGTCCCAGCTGTTGTGAATCTAATAAACTTGTCATGTTGTCAAATGTATGATGAATAGTCCATTAAGTCTGCTCTATCTCTGTATAATATTACTTAAAGACATCATAATGCAAATTCTCCACCGTCACTTTCCCTCTATAATTTTCTCAAAGCTTTGTCCAAGTTATTAATGTACATTGTAAATAATTCATCCCCAGAACCTATGCCTGTGATATCTCACTGACTACAATTTGTCAGGCTGAAAATTACTCCTTTATCCCAACAGCTTGTTTGCTATCCTCTGTTTATGCTATGTTTATGTTCAGTAACCTTTTATGAATAATCTTCTTAGATGCCATTTGGAAATCCAAATATACATTTACTAGTTCTCCTTTATCCAACCTATCTGTTGCGTCCTCATTTTCTAAATGTCCTTCTGCTGCTTTGTTAGTGATGGATTCTAACATGCCCAATGGCAGGCATTGTGTTAAGTGATCTACGGTCTCTTGCATTTTGTCTCCATCTTTTCTTGACTGTGATAGATTTACAGTTTTTCAATTCAAAATATAGAACATTTTGGAAAATTGCAACTAATGCATCCAATATCACTCCAGCCACTCCTTTTAAGATCTTAGAATGCAGATTATCAGATCCAGGAAAACTTTCAGCCTTTAATTCCTTTATGCTTTCAGTTTTTCTCTGATAATAATGATTATTTTAAAAAGTTCCCTTTGTTTTTCCTTTTAATTTTCCATGCTTTTATTGTCACCCACTGTGAAGACAATTACTCAATGGTCGTTTGGATCTTCATCATTTCCTTATTTCGTATTGTTGATTTTCCAGTCTCATGCTCTGATGGACATAGCAAACTCATAGACTGATAGACATTTACAGCTCAGAGGATGGGCCATTCAACCCATCATGTCTGCAGCTGTCATCAAAGATCTGACTGTACTAATCTATCTTTCAGCTCTTTGTCTATAGTCGCAAAGGCTATGGCAACACAAGTGACTATCTAAGTACTGCTCAGCTGTTTTGACAATTTGTAACTGGACCATTCTTTCATGCAGTGAGTTCCAGACTTTCACCACTTTCCGCGTGAAAAATATTATCCATAACTCCCTCTTAGCCTTCTACCTCTTACCAAATCTGTGACCCTGGTTATTGATCTCTCTACTAATGGAAAAAATGCTTTGTTCCAGGCAGCATCCTGGCAAATCTCTTGTGCACCCTCTCTAATACAGTTTCACCCTTCTTGTATTGTGGTGACCAGAACTGCATCCAATACTCCAGTTGACATCTAACCAGCATTTTATACACTTCTGGCATAACATCCCTGCTCTTGTATCTCATGCCTCAGACAAAGAAAAACAAATATTCCATATGTCTTCTAACTACCTTACCTACCCTCAAGGATGTGCAGATAGGCATACTGAGGTCCCTCGGACCTTCGGTATTGTCCAGCATCCTACCTTTCATAGTGTAATTGTTTGCCTTGTTGACCCTCCCCAAGTGCATTACTTCATCCTGTTTCAAATTGAATTCCATTTGCCACTGCTGTGCTCACCTGACTGTCTGTTGATATCTTCTTGCTTGCTATTTACCATCTATCAATTTTCATGTCATTCGTGAATTTCTTGATCTTAGAATCTAGCGGGTGTGTAGAGGCTAATGGGAAAGAACTTACCGTCTGTGTTTATTCTCCCTGCTCTTTCACATTTATTTCTCCTTTTCTCAGTACCGTTGCAGATCGAAAATTTACCTGATCTGCTGGCCTACCACAAGTCTTCAGACTATTGTATGCCATTTCCTACAATTTGATAACATCCTGAACTTCCTTAATTATGGACTACTAAATGCTGAGACCGAAATACTGATCTTTACGTAGCATGCTGGTTATAGCCTGCAACTTGGGAATGAGCAGCTTATTTTTACTCTTGTTCACTAACTGTTTACAAGTTCTCATTCCATGCTAATATGTCATTCTTAATCCAATATGTTTGATGTAATAACTTCATTTTAAAATTTATTTGTTCATGGGATGTGGGCATTGCTGACATTTATTATCTATCCCAAACTGACTTCCTCAACTGCTGCAATTCGTGTCTGGGTAGAGGGGAGAGGATATTAGGTCCACCCATAGTGCTGTTGGGAAGGGAATTTGAGTATCCATCTGCGGATTTCCCCCTTTATTAACCCAAAACTTAGACTCCTTACACATAACTTCCTTTTCATATTTTGTCTCTTTAAGTGATCTGTCATCATGACACTAGTAATAGTTTTTAACATTGTCTTGACTACTGATTTTGCACTAACCTATTGTTACATGTTTTTTTCTCTCCCTCCTTTTTTGGACAGTGTCTTAACAATTCTTACCTGCCAATCCTTGTTCTAGAATCTAGGGAAATATGGACAATTTAAATCAATGCACCCAGTGGAATTATCCACTGATAATCTCATTAATTTCAGCAGCATTACTCCCACTACCCCAAAGTTTTCTGCAACAGTTGTGCGTCTCTCATGAGTACACGCCTACATGCTTGACTCTACAGCTTGGTGATACAGCCTGTAAAGTATATAGCTGTTTGGATGTTGCTTCCTAAGTCCATCACTTTGAATGTTTCTAAAAGATTTTGCAAGAAAACAGATTGTTTCCCCCCATTGCATTTTATCACATCAGCGACCAAGTTTTCTTCTGAGACCTTTGTGTTCACATCTTTGTATGACCTACAACGTTGTAGATACTTCACTGAATACCTTTATCCAGATTATTTTATGAAGGTGATGAAAACAGTGGCTTTATTACCAATCCCTGAAGTTCTTCACTAGTGACCAAGCCTACATGAAAGTTCTACAGTTAATAATTACCTTCTGCCTTCACAAATGTAACCAGTTTTGACTTGCTTTTGAGTGATTTCTATGACTTCCTAGAAGGAAAAATGGGGATAAGAATTCAAAAAGACACAAAAATTTTTGAATGATTTGTATCTCCCTTCAACTTGGAAATATTAATTTAACCATTTATATTCATTTTTCAAGCATTTTGATGTAAAATTGAATGGTTTCCCATTCTACCTCAAGTTGTGCTGCTAACTTCAAATCTTGCCCATCAAAAAGACATTCTACTTTTGCATTATCCAAATCCATCCTTGCCTTCAGAGTCATAAAGGTCTACTGAACAAAGGTCCTTCAGCCTATTGAGTCTGTCCGTGTTAAAAACAAGCATCTTAAGTATTCTCCTCCCAGCAGTTGGCACATAACCTTGTAAGCCTTGGCATCACAACTACACGTCTAAATACTTCTTAAATGTTTTAAGGGTTTCTGCCTCTACCACCCTTACAGGCAGTGAATTCCAGATTCACACCACCCTGTCAGTGAAAACATTTTTCCTCACATCCCCTCAAAGCCTCCTGCCTCTTAGCTTAATCGATCTCTCCTGGTCATTGATCCCTCCATCAAGGGGAGAAATCTTTCCTGTCTACCCTATTTCTCCCCCCCATAATTTTATATATCTCAATTGTGTCCCTCCTCAGTCTCCTCTGTTCCAAGAAAAATGGCCCCAGTCAATTCAATCTCTCTTCATAACTAAAACTTCCAGCCCAAGCAACATCCTGGTAAACCTCCATTGCACTTTTCCTGGTCCACCTCTACTTAAAACTCTTATCCAGGATGTTATTACTTCTGGGTGAGTGTTTCAATGTGTGTCTGACTGATTTGCCATCCTGTATGATCTGTAAACCTCAGCTCATCCAAACTTCTGCTGCTCGTACACTTTCTCAATCGAAGTCTTGTTTCCCATCTCTCCTGTCCTTGCTGATGTACATATTAATTCTGAGGGTTGGTTAACTCAGTTTGCTGGATGGTTTGTGATGCAGAGTGACACCAATAAAGCAGTTTCATTTCCCTTACCAGCTAAGATTACCATGCATGTCCCTCCCCCTTGACCTTTTACTCTTGCCTGTGGCATGGTGACCCTCTAATTAGACCACCTCTCTCTAATGAGAGAGCAGTCCTACAGTTCACAGGGACTATGGCAACCTTATCTTTATCTTTATATATCAATTCCCATGTACACTAGCAAAGGTATGTGGAAATTGGTTCACATCCTTTGTCTCCTACATGTTAATGGGTTCTCAGCCCCAGTGTAGGGGAGAACTCAGAACTAAAAGCAGGTCAGTTCTTCATGAAATAGTGATGCGAAATCAGAGGACTTCTCAGCTGACAGTTGATCAAGAATAGAGTAAAGGCATTTCAAAGGCTTACATTTCATAGTTGTGTTATCCAATTCCATGATTCACTTCTTTTAAATTAGGAACAAATACATTCTAAAAATGCTGCTAACTATTTTGAAGTTATAACCCATTGGAATCAACAATGAAACAGTCAATTAAAAGGCAAGTAAAATTCTAATTCGATGATGTGACATAGGTAGGCTGCATCACTGCTGCCCAAATCTGTAATACTGTAGGTTAGCTTTTGGCACGGATAGCTTTATATATTATTATATATGTATACTTATCATAGATTTACAGTTTTTAAGGATTAAGATTTTATAATGATTATGTTGCAATAAATCTCATGTTAGGACACAGTTAATGATTGATACATCATGGTATTTCAAGGCAGCATTTTACAGTACTTGAATGGCAGTCACCCATCCAGTCATTGGACAGAATACTTTGCGCAGAGATAAAAGGTACTGCAGATGCTGGAGAATCCGAGATAACAAGCATGGGGCTGGATGAACACAGCAGGTCAAGCAGCATCATAGGAGCAGGAAAACTTGACGTTTCGGGCCTAAACCCTTCATCAGAAATC
>JAHRHZ010000264.1:24593575-24606162 GCA_024137785.1 Ginglymostoma cirratum
GGCCTAGACCTGATGAAGGGTCTAGGCCCGAAACGTCAAGCTTTCCTGCTCCTATGATGCTGCTTGGCCTGCTGTGTTCATCCAGCTCCACACCTTGTTATCTCGGATTCTCCAGCATTTGTAGTACCTATTATCTCTGGGAAATCATACACTTGCTTTTAGCTATTCTTGTCCAAACTAATTCCAATTAGAATCGTCTGTCTTCCAATCTCCATCTTTATACAAATATCCTGTGCTACCAATGTTAATCATATTCAAACAGCAGGTGAGATTGAAACAAGACACCTGTATCTTTTACAGAGTTTTGCAGAGTTTGTTGACTTCCTCAATTTTACCCCTTTCATCCAGCACGCAGCGTTAAAGCTGGTCCTTCTGTCTATGCTTTATTGTTTAAATCAAACTGATCGATGGTGTTATTACACACCACTGGAGTGGGTGGGTGAACCTTGCCTTCTAGAGCGGATGCAGAGACACTGCCACTGTGCCACAAGAGCTCTTCCTTTTTTACATGAACATGGACAATTAAAAGCCAGCACCAGTTTCTCTTAAATAAATATGATTAACCTGACATTAACAAATGTACGTCATAGAATCATAGATATATACAGCACGGAAACAGACCCTTTGGTCCAACTCGTCCATGCCGACCAGATATCCTAAATTAGTCTAGTCCCACTCGCCAACATTTGGCCCATTACCTTCCTATTCCTTCCTATTTGTACACCCATTCGGATGCCTTTTAAATGCTGTAATTGTACCAGCCTCCACCACTTTCTCTGGCAGCTTATCCCAAACATGCACCGCCCTCTGCATGAAAAAGTAGCCACTTAGGTCCCTTTTAAATCTTTCCCCTCTCACCTTAAACCTGTGTCCTCTAGTTTTTGACTCCCCCACCCCTCAACCTCTGATGCTCCAGGGAGAAAAGCCCTAGCCTATTCAGCCTCTCCCTATAGTCCCTGCAACATCCTTGTAAATCTTTTCTGAACCCTTTCAGTTTTCAGAACATCCTTCCTATAGCAGGGAGCCCAGAAATGCATGCAGTATTCCAATAGTGGCCTAACCGATGTCCTGTACATGACCTCCCAACTCCTGTACTCAAGGTCACTGGTAAGACCAGCGATTTTTAATCCCTGCATTCATCTAATGACTCCCCAAAGCCTAGCCATCATCAAAACTGCACAAATGAGGAGCATGATGGAATCTCTCTGCTTGCCTGGATGAGTGCAGCTCCAACATTATTTGAGAAGCTGAACTTCATCCAGGACAACCTTGGTGCCCACTTGATTGGCACTCCTGGTACCCTCTGAGGTACTATTAGGAAGCTAATTCCAGGATTTGACCAAGTGACAGTGAAGAAGTGGCAACCTTTGTCCAAGTCAGCAAAACAAATGACTTGCAGGGGAACTTGAAGATGATGGTGTTCCCATGTATCTGCTGCTTTTGATGTTCTTGGTGGTAGAGATTGTGGTTTTGGAAGGTTCTGTTTGGAGCAGCCTTGGAAAGTCACAATAGCATGTCTTTTATATGGTATATAGTACTACCATTGGTGAGGAAGTGAATATTTAAGGTTGTGAATGAAGTGCCAATCAAGTGGGCACCACGGTAGTCCTGGATCAAGTTCAGCTTCTTGAATAATGTGGAGCTGCACTCATCCAGGCAAGCAGAGAGATTCCATCATGCTCCTGATTTGTGCAGTTTTGATGATGGCGAGGCTTTGGGGAATCATAAGTTGAATGCTCCTTGGCAGAATTCCCAGGTTCTTACTGCCGTTGTAGTCACAGCTTCTAGTTAAGTTTATAGACAATAGTAATGCCAAAGATCTAGGTGCTATTGCCAGGGAACCCAGCAATGGTAATGCGGTTGAATGTCAGTAGAGGAGACTTGGATTCTCTCGTGTTGGAGAGAGTCATTACCTGGCACTTGGATAGTGTGAAAACTACTTAGCAGTTGCCAATTCAAGCCTGAATGTTGTCAATGCCTTCCTGTACATAGATACAGACTGCTTAAATAAATGAGGAATTGCAAATGGTGCAGCACAGTGTATTGATCCGTAAACATCTTCACTTGTAGTAAAGAGTTGGTTACTGGTGAAGTAACTGAGGAGAGGCCTAGTGGTATTATCACTAGACTATTAATCCTGAGATCTAGGTAGAGATCTACCCTCCTATTTTGCTGCTGTTCGACAGCCAGAATCTGATTGGTGGAAATGCAAGAACGGACGGGATGGAACTAGTATTGGAGAAGCTAGAGCTGCTATTCCAGTCCCATTGTCCCAACATGCCTATTATCACTTTGAGAGGAGCCTGTTCTAAAGGGAGCTAAGAAGCAATTTTTCCCATCAAAACCTGTACCTGCATCCACAAATGGAGATCCCCAAAATCCAGATGCCAATCTCCTAAACTTCACGCAATGTGGTATATGAATTTCAGTACCAATGTGATGCTAATTCCAAAATAATCCCATGCTGTGCTGACAATCAATTGAAGATTGTCGGTTGGGCTTGTTGGGTAACATGCATGCACATACTGGAAGCTACATATATTACATTTTTTACAGCCAAAAGAACATGTACATACATTGTGCTTACTTTAATTCGATTAAATAGGTGACAGCCATTCTCTGGTACATTCCTCAGGACAATTCAACCTGCCTGGTTTAAGTTTAAACAAAACTTGGCTGTTAACTGTCAGTCATCATCCAGCTGTTGCATATGTTGTTTTTTTCCTTTATGTTGCTCCTCATAAGAATGTCCTGATGAGTGTGTTGTGAAATACTTCAACGAAATGTGCATTTTTTCAACACATTTAAACAATAATGGAGAAGGTGATAAAAGGTTTAGTCAAAGAAATTGGTGTCAGGAAGACCTGGGGACAGGTTTAGGAAAGAAATTCCAAAACATAAGCTCAAGATGCTGAAGCCATGGGCTGATTAGAATAATGGTGCATATCAGGCTAGAATCAAGAGAGTGAAGAATTGGTTGCAGATGGGAGTGGGATTGTTGTGCCGAGGAATGTTCCAGAGATTGGAAAGGGAAGGCCACGGAGATATTTAAGTATGACTCATAGAGTCATAGAGGTGTACAGCATGATGTTTCAAATTAGAGTTCTCAAGGAGAAATAGCTGGCAATTCACTTCTAATTTCTAAAGCAAAATTGAAAGTGCTTGTAGAGAAATGTCACCAAGGGGATAACACCGTGTGGAGCTGGAGGAACACAACAGGCCAGGCAGCATCAGAGGAGCAGGAAAGCCAACGTTTCAGGTCGGGACTTTTCTTCAGAAATGGGGAGGAGGAAGGGAGCTCAGAAGTAAATAGAGAGAGGAGGGTAGGTGGGATGGTGATAGGTGAGTGCAGGTAGGGAGTGGTGGGGTTTGGTCAGAGAGGTGGGAGGGACGGACATGTGGGAGAGAAGATGGACAGGTTGTATCAGGTCAAGGAGGTGAGGATGAGAGGGAGAGATGGACATGGGATGAGGCCAGGGGTGGACTCCTTTGATGCTGCCTGGCCTGCTTTGTTCCTCCAACTCCACATTATGTTACCTCTCACTCAGGCATCTGTGAATCTTGCTATCTCTGTCACCAAGGGAATGTTGTCTTCATTGGCAAAGAGACTATGTCTCACAAGCTGTGTTATAAATTGCTACCAGAGTTATTGAAGTTTTAAAATCCAGAGAATTTGAAATTAAATGATAAATGTTTTGTAGCTTATTGAAGTCTGCCACGGTAAGACAAGTGAACATCGAGTATACACCTTAACATACTAACACAATGCAGGGCTACCAATTGGTTGTTGCCTCTTTGTTTTTCATGACTTAGTTTTTCTTCAGTTTTTCTAGACAAAATTGCATGTAAAGAGAGTGAGTCAGAACCCGAAACGGTCACCTATTTTAGAATCAATTGTCAGTGTGAACATGTGACACTGAATGTGGTGAAGCAAGGAGTGAGCTCTGGTAAAGCTGGAGCATATAGTAGAATGAATCTGAAAAACTGTAATTTGTTAATATACATCATCATAGCATTTCATTTTACAATATATTTCATGCCTTTTTTTCACAAACGTCTTAGGTTTTCTTCGGTGTTGATTTGATGATCACATTAAGATCACATTAACAGATTCACCCAAATCCTCTACCTGCCAATTCTCTCCATGCTCATTCTGCTGTGGAACGAGCATTGTTCTCTGTCAGCTGGAAAATATAGTCTCTGTTGTCAACAAGAAAATTGAAGTTTCATGGTCTGTTGCGTGAAATCCTGAAATTTCTAATTCTGAATATTATTACAAACATTTTCAATTTGCTTATTTGTAATCTAATGATGGAAACTTGTAACTTAGAATCTGGCATGATTAGTGAAACTAAATAGCAGAATCTTTCATGATGCTACTACTGAACTCCTAACCATTAAAACTGTTTGTTCTGTCCTGTCAGAACAAGTAATGTTGTTCTCCCTCACAGTATAGCACAATCCACTAAATCCATTAAAATAGCACTCTGCATTTTTTTTTAACTTAACAAAATATAGTATACTAGGAAAGTAAAAAGAATTGGTAAATTATCTGTGATTCATTGGAGAACACTGAAAGCTCCAAATTGTCATTAATTTATTTAAATATATTGTGACATGCATTAACATCTTGCTCACTTTCTCAATCTCCTGATGTGTTAAGACCTTTTTCCATTTTTTTAATCTGTCTACATAATCTACTTTATACTTAATGTTTCAGGATGTCTTTACCATTAGTGTTGGCAATCTACCTGCAAATGCCAGTGTCATCATTAAAATCACCTATATCACTGAACTTGCAGTTGATCGTGAATACATTTCATTTCTACTGTCTGGAAGTCTGACATCTCAGCAACGGGACAAAGCATTGCAAGAGAAAACTCAGGTTCAGTTTTTAATAACTTATTTTGGCAGATCTGTCATATAGAACTAATTTTGCAGATTGTGGCTTCTCGTTGTAACAATATTAACTTCTGCTTCTGAGTGTACAGTACTTCAGTTCTGTCACTCAAAAGGTGAAATCTAATGTTTGAATCCAAGTCCAGTTCAAAGCATTGACATCTTTCTCCCATTTTAAAAAAAAGACTATTATTTACTTTCCAGTGAAAACTAGTAATTATTACTGTTCACCTATTTTGTATATGTTGTGATTCAGGAAAGTGTAGTCGATACAAAACCTATGTAGAGAAACTTTAATAACTTCTATCCAAATTGTGCTACTTGTTTTATTTTACCCAGTTTTGTTTTACTTTTGAATTTACTAAGGAGCAACTTTCATTCCTCCTTTCTTAAATGGGGAGGTTATGTTTACTATCTTCCAACCCTTAGAAACTGTTCTAGAATGTAAAGAATCTGGAATATTAAACCAATGCTTCCACTATGTCTTCAGCTACTTTGTTTAAGATCTTAGGATACAGGTTGTCACCTCCTAGGGGATTTGTTGCCATTTAGTCCCATTAATTTCTCCAATACAATTCCTTTACTTGCACTTACTTCTTTAAGTTCATATTCTTGCTAAACACTGCTAAATGCAGCTTGTCCCCTCTCCCCACCACTTCCAGCATTGCAAAGAGATCGCTACATCCGCGAATCTCTAATCCTACATCTTAATCAACCTTAGTACCTATTATAAACCTTCTTAAATCAACCTGTTCAGAGATGTTACTACACACCTCTAGAGCAAATGCAATTTCCCTCTGGCTCAGAAATAGGGACACTACCACCATACCACAAAACTCCTCATGCTCCCTTTGTTATGCAACCGCAGGAGATGCAACACCTGCTTTTTACCTCCTCTTGTGTCATGCTGGGCCCCAATCATCCTTCCAGGCAAAACAGAGTTTTAATTGTGCTACTTCTAATTTAATATATTTTACTCATTGCTCATAATGCAGTCTTGTTTACCTGGGAGTACCAAACACAGATTGAGTGTCCACTGTACAGATCACCTCCATTCAGTCTTCAAATGTTTCTCTAAGGTTCTAGTGCTTGCTATATTAATTCTCTGTCCCACTCCCAACATGTCAGCAATGGCTTACTTGGTAGCGGTCTCACCTCTACACTACAAGCTCCCAGATTCAAGTCTCACTCCTGTGTTTTTACACAACTATCTACACAGACATGTCTGTGCAGTAGGAGTTTTAGACTGTTGGAGATGGCATCTTTTGGCTGCGGTTTTGAACCTAGTCCATACTGCATGCTTGGGTGAATATAAAATATTCTGTAGCAGTATTTCAAAGAAGGCCAAGGGAATTATCCATGGAATGATGATCAAATCAGCATCATTAAAAACAAGCAGGCCATCTGTCCACAGTGTTGTATGTGGGAATATGATACATATAAATTGGCTGTTGCATTTCCCACAATACAACACTTCAGAGGTACCTCATTGACTATAAAGCATTTTGAAGCATCCAGTATTTTTGAAAGGCACTGTATAAATGCAGCACTTTTCTTTTCAAAAGTTGAATTTTCTTCCTTTCCTTCCTAAACTGTTGCACTGAAGCTCATGTTATGGACCAGACCAAACCTCCTCAGATATATCAAAGAGATAGCCTACCTTTTATCTTATTGAAAGCCATGTTTAAGGTGTTGTGTTCCAGATGTAATTCGATTGGCTACACTACTTGGCTTAAAGCAAAACACGCTTTATTCTTATCCTATAGTTAAAATACAAACAAACAAAGGAAGAGTTGGTATAACATTAACTGTATTGGAAAACTTAATTCTCCCCATTGTTTTAAGGTATGGCACCAGAACACATCCTTATCCATGCAATGCAGATTATTGTGGTCCTTATACATGAAAGGAGTTCTGCATTTCTGAAACGAGAGACTGTTCAGGACTTCTTCAGAAATGTGGAGCTGTATTTCCATTCTGACAGTTCTTTTGTAGCTCAGAACTGTTGGGGGAAGGCAAATCACACTCCTTTTCACAGCAGTTGTATTCTGAAATTTTAGAGCAATTGATGAATAGTGGTTAAATTCATTATTTTGTTAAGCATTTCAATAGAGGTAAGGTTATGCCAATTTTTTTTTTGTATTTTAACTGTATTGTAAGAATAAATTGTGTTTTGATTAAAGTCTAGTGGTGGACCAATCAAATGACATCTGGAACACAGCACCTGACACTTGCCTTTAAATAAACAAAGAAGTTAGAGTCTAGGCTATCTTCTTACAGTACTTTTGGGGAAGTCTCGTCTACTCCCTGTCATCTGATCATGGTTCACAGTGTGGATGAAACTGAAAGAGATGAAGAGCAGAAAATATAAAACAATTTTAAATCATTTTTTAAAATGGAGGTAGTTACTAATCTAGCTTCGAAAACTATTTTCAGGAATCTCTGAAAAAAATTGATGTGCAGAAACTGGAACCAGCTGGGTAAGTCTGTTTTTAAGGATTTTGGTAACCTTAGCAGCAGTCCTGAAAATGGTATTTGTTCACAAATTGATAAATTTGGCCTAGAAATTGGGTTGCATCTGAATTCCAGTGCAGCGCATGCCCTAAGTGCCGAATTGCAATACAATCACAGCAATAGGTCAGTCAGCTTCAAATTTTTATTCTTGATGACTAGGGAAAATGCCCCAGAGGCAGTTCACTAGATTCACTACAGGTGAATTTCCTTCTGCAACACCATCTGGCCGTACGTTCTAATGCTACCACTATTGCGTACTAATTAGGAAGGTGAATCCTCCAGCGAACTCCCTCTAGTCCGCATCCCCGGTCAGCATCCAAATACTCACTCATGTAAAGAATTACGATTGTTTGATCATGGAATAGAATCATGTGCAGGTTTTTAAAATAAATTGGATCAATTCCTATTAGGAAAGAGGATAAAGATTATTAATTCCTGGAGTACTGATGAGAGGTTTGGAAGTGTAAGTTGGGTAGATCAAAAATGATTCTCATGTTAATGTCTATTTGAACAATATTGAACTAAGCCCTGGTTTTCATTGAAAAATTTAGCACATCAAGATGTCACAAAGACCATGTTTACATTCGGTGCTTCATGTGTGTTCCCATTAATACCACCTCGATGTTGCTGATAGTATTGAGCTGGATGCTATGGGACATTGTGGCCAAAGAATCACACAGTACAGAATGACACTCTACAGCACATCAAGTGTGCAATGACAGAAAAAAGCCATCATCTATTGATACTAGTCCCACTTCTCAGAACTTAGCCCATAGCCTTGAATGCTATGACACTTCACGTGCTCATTCATGCTTTTAAAGGTTGTGAGGTTTCCCGCTCTCCTGCCCTCCCAGGCGGTGCATTCTAGATTCCTAACACCCTCTTGGTGAAAATATTTTTTTCCTGAAATCCCCTCCAAGCTCCTGCCTTTCACCTTAAAATTATGTCCTCTTGTTATTTAATTTTCAGCTAAGGTGAAGAACTGCTTCCTATCCATGCTTCTCACGATCTTATGGACTTGAACCAGAACCCCTCCAGCTTCCTCTGCCCAGAAGGAAACAACCCAAATCCATCCAGCCTCTTTTCATGGCCAAACTGGTCCAACCCAGGGAACATCCTGGTGAATTGCCTCTGCACCTCCTCTAGTGTAATCACATCCTTCCTAGAGTGTGGCGGCCAAAACTGCACACAGTATTCCAGCTATGACCTAACCAAAATTTGTAAAGTTTTTGACCCTGTATTCCCCTCACCACATCAGCTAAAAGGTCAGTGAGGACTCCATCCATGATATTGACAGCTGTCTTGTGGCGTCTTGATGCTCAGAGCAAAATTAATTAGTTTAAGACAAGATTTCTGCCTCACCACACTGTAACATTTCAGACAGATCAGAAGCAGTCATCCAGGCAGTGGGAAGGTCATCTACCAGATTTATGTGCTCCTTCTGTCAAAGCCACCGGCAGGGGAGCACTAAATCTAGTCCATTTGAGTAGTGCTGTCAAATAATGGGAAAGCAAAGTACTGCACATGTTTTCTTATCCTATCTTGAGGATAGTGAACACTAGTGTTGCAATAAAGACCAGAATTTTACTCTCAGTTCTTCCTTCCCGTCCACTGCTTTACTAGCTGGTAATCTGTTTTCATGAGTGAAAATCAAATTAAATTTAATTTGATGCTTAGATATGGATGCTCTCCTGACAGGGTCACAAAGTAGCAATCCAAGATGCTGTCTGATTTCCACATTCATGTGGCCAATGCATGTATCTAGTTGCAAAGTCCTTAAGGGCTCCCTAAGTACCTCAGTGAACTGAGGACCTGGAGCTTCTTTAAGCACTATGGCACAGTTGTGCTTAGCTCCTGTTTAACATGAAAGATTTAAAAACAGTTTAGCTGAGACTTTCAGAGTTTTTATGTGTCAATCCTACTTCTTCAAAATGGATGCAAAAGCAAGGCCAAAGTCAATTGAATTATTTTCCATCATTATATGTAAAATGAAATTTCAATAGCATAGCTATTTTGATTTAGCTTTAAAGATGATACGATGACATAAAATAACTTTTTAATTATCACATTTTTATATAATATCTGCTTGTAATTTTACTAAACACTATTTTTTAATTGATTCAAAGTGGATTCTCACTTAACTTATCCATTGAGATGCCGTTTGAAATAAAAGAAATCACATCTCCAACACACAGCATCAAAATAAAGGTAATTGTTTTTCCTGCTTTTTGCGTTACTAGGTGTCTGAAAATAGAATAGTTTTTATTAGATTACCTGACCTGCTGAATCATATTTTCTCATCATATATCTATTTTTCAGCGGACGGACTGTAAGGCTGTTATCTCAGTGGACCAGAACAGCTGTCTGGGAACTGGTTTCCAGTTGCTGATTTTATTGGCTGAAATCCATGTCCCGAGAATGTGGGTGGAGAACAACCCAGAAAAAGACAGTCAGGTATGATTTGCACCATTTTGAGTAAATGTTGCTGGTGAACTTTAAGCAAAGTAGGTGACTCATTATGGCATATTAGTGTTTCAAACAATGAGCATATGATTACTATGAATTACGATGAATGACTATATGTTCACAATTTGTACCAGCACTTTTTTTGACTTTTTTTAAAGTAACATTTTTATGATTATTGTCAAGTTTCAGCTTCTTTGCAGCTGCTGTTAACACAAAGTGATAATGTTAGTTAAATTGAAGGCCATCATCAGTTTGGCAACTTTACACATAGCCATATTGCACATGTTGCATTAAGGTAATACCATCCCAATTAAGATTGTACAATCAACTTTAGTCATGTCTGTCTGACTCTGACCTGGATCTGAACTGATTTCAGGAATTTATTGTATTGGAGTAACTATCGGTACTTATATCATGTCCAGAATATCTTACACTCAGAATTATCACACTCATTTCATTCTTCCAAACATGCTTATACTTCATGAACCTTTGAATATAAAACATTAGCAATATGTACAAACTTAACTCTCTACTACCAAACATCTTGACCAAATACGTGTGAGGACCACATAATTTCACATCTCATTTTAGTTGTCATTTCAATCATTTCTGAGGATGATCTTTCACCTTTAACCTTCAGGCTTAATTCCAGACTTCTTTCTTGCGCAGCACCCCAGTCATGACTTACTTTCTGCCTTAATTGGTTCTATTCTAATGACTCCTAAATTTGGTTTCAACAATGAAAACCTTATTTCAGTCTGTCTTAGAAGAAATATTTTAGCTGGTGTTGTGCCATTCGTAATAACAGGAGTGTTATGAAAAGTAAGCAGAAAATTCACTGGTCTATGATGCAATGATAACTGATGTTTCTTCCAATTTGAACTGACCATTTCCTTAACAAGAGCACACTTAACGATTTGTACTTTGTGCTGTGCTGCTCCATTGAAAGTAGATGATATGGTGGAATTCTGGTGTATTTTCCTCTGTTCATTCTCCTGACTTTTGCACATTGTTCTGAACAAAACTGAATCTGCTGGCAGACGCACATTCCTCTAGGTTTCCATAAACAGCAGACTACACAACATATGTAAGAGTTTAGCTAATTGTTCAATTCATCGGGAACTAATCAACCATTTCAAATGGCTATCTATAAAAATGATTAGCTATTGCCCTTCAAATTCTGTGCAATTATGTGTAACCTCTGCCACACTCTAGGTGGCCATTTCTGTTGTTGCAAATGTACCAATGGTGGCATATTTTCAACTGCTGAGAATACCATACACTGTTTCAGTGTGTTTTCTGGGTCCTGTGTAACCCTGACGACCAAAGGTGGCTTTTCTAATCAAGCTCAACCCTAAGTGTTGGTCATAGAGATCATGTAGAAACTATGGTCTGTACTTCTCAGGAATTACCACTCTGGCTGCCCTCATAATACACATTGAGGTGTCCACCTTGTGCAGCTACTAAACAGGACTACTTTCATGTCTAATTGTATAAGCAGCAAGTGATAGACAGAACTATGCAATTCCACAGCCAACAGAGCAGATCTAAGCCACGCAATCACACCATATCTAGCCATGGGTCAATGGGCTGAGAAATGGCAGATGGAGTTCAATCTGGATAAATGCAGGGGATTGTATTTTAGTACAACAAACAGGGGCAGGACTTATACAATTAATGAGGTAATGAGGGACCTCGAGGTTCAAATACATAATTCTTTGAAGTTTGCGTCAATTTAGACAGGGTGGTTAAAAAGGTGTTTAGCGCACTTGCCTTATTGCTCAGACTCAGGAATTGGGAAGTCATGTTGACGCTGTACAGGACATTTGTGAGGCCTCTTGTCCAGTTCTGGTCACCCAGTTATGTGAAGGATATTCCACTGGAGAGGATTCAAATGAGAGTTACCGGGATATGGCCAGGTATGGAAGATTTGAGTTATAATGAAAGTCTAGATAGGCTGGGACTTTTTTCACTGGAGCATAGGAGTTGAGAGGTGACCGTATTGAGATTTATAAAATCATGAGGGGTATAGGTAAGGTTAGTGGTAGGTGCCTTTTTCTTAGGATGGGGGATTTCAAGATTAGGGAGCATTTCTTTAAAGTGAAGGTAGAGAGATTTAAAAAGACATGCGGGGCAAATTTTTTACACACAGGGTGGATTGCATGTGGAATGAATTTCCTGAGGAAGTGGTGAATGTGGGCACTGTCACAGTATTTAAATGACACTTAGATTAGTACATGAACAGGGAAGTTTTGGAGGGATGTGGGCCAGGATAAGGTAGGTGGGACTAATTTGTTTGGGATTATTTTCAGCATGGACTGGTTGGACCGTAGGGTCTGTTTCCATGCTGTATGAGTCTATGAATGCCGGTGGACAATTAAACAACTTCACAAACATCCCAGCCGGCCCCTCCAGTGATAACAAGGCGTGGGGCTGGATGAACACAGCAGGCCAAGCAGCATCATAGGAGCAGGATAACTTGACGTTTCGGGCCTAAACCCTTCATCAGAAATGGGGGAGGGGAAGAGGGTTCTGAAGTAAATAGGGAGAGAGGGGGGAGCCGGATAGAGGAGAGGATAGGTGGAGAGGAGGCAGACAAGTCGAAGAAGCGGGGATGGAGCCAGTAAAGGTGAGTGTAGGTGGGGGGGTAGGGAGGAGATGGGTCAGTCCAGGGAGGACGGACAGGTCAAGGGGGCGGGATGATGTTA
>JAHRHZ010000264.1:24606262-24682965 GCA_024137785.1 Ginglymostoma cirratum
AGGTGAGAGGAAAAAACAGGTTAGGGAGGTGGAGATGAGCTGGGCTGGTTTTGGGATGCGGTTGGGAGAGGGGAGATTTTGAAGCTTGTGAAATCCACATTGATACCATTGGGCTGCAGGGTTCCCAGGCTGAATATGATTTGCTGTTCCTGCAGCCTTCGGGTGGCATCACTGTGGCATTGCAGGAGGCCCAGGATGGACATGTCGTCTGAGGAATGGGAGGGGGAGTTGAAACGGTTCGCGACTGGGAGGTGCAATTGTTTATTGTGAACTGAGCGCAGGTGTTCTGCAAAGCGGTCCCCAAGCCTCCGCTTGGTTTCCCCGATGTAGAGGAACCCACAACGGGTACAGCGGATGCAGTATACCACATTGGCAGATGTGCAGGTGAACGTCTGCCTGATGTGGAAAGTCTTCTTGGGGCCTGGGATTGGGGTGAGGGAGGAGGTGTGGGGGCAGGTGTAGCACTTCCTGCAGTTGCAGGGAAAAGTGCCGGGTGTGGTGGGGCTGGAGGGGAGTGTGGAGCGGACAAGGGAGTTGTGGAGGGAGTGGTCCCTCCGGAAGGCAGATAAGGGTGGGGAGGGAAAAATGTCTTTGGTGGTGGGGTCTGATTGCAGATGGCGGAAGTGTCGGAGGATGATGCGTTGGATCCGGAGGTTGGTGGGGTGGTACGTGAGGACGAGGGGGATTCTTTTTTGGTTATTATTGCGGGGACGGGGCGTGAGGGATGTGTTATGGGAAATGCGGGAGACTTGGTCGAGGGCGTTCTCGACCACTGTGGGGGGGAATTTGCGGTCCTTGAAGAATGAGGACATCTGAGATGTACGGGAGTGGAATGTCTCATCCTGGGAGCTTGACCTGTCCGTCCTCCCTGGACTGACCCATCTCCTCCCTACCCCCCCACCTACACTCACCTTTACTGGCTCCATCCCCGCCTCTTCGACTTGTCTGCCTCCTCTCCACCTATCCTCTCCTCTATCCATCCTCTATCCGGCCCCCCCTCTCTCCCTATTTATTTCAGAACCCTCTTCCCCTCCCCCATTTCTGATGAAGGGTCTGGGCCCGAAACGTCAAGTTTTCCTGCTCCTATGATGCTGCTTGGCCTGCTGTGTTCATCCAGCCCCACACCTTGTTATCTCGGATTCTCCAGCGTCTGCAGTACCTTTTATCTCTGATACAATTTTGGCCCCTCCAGTGAGTTGTTTAGTTGTCCACCACCATTCACAGCTAGTTGTGGTATGACTGCATGGCTTAGATCTGATCTGTTGCTTGTAGATTCACATAGGTTTTGCTTATCACTAACTGCCTATTTATTTAACATGTAATTAGTCCTTTATAGCAGCTTCACCAGTTTGAGACCTGTTTTTTAGGTATGCCTAGTGCTACTCTTGACTTATCCCTCCTGCACTCTTCATTGAACCTGGATTGGTCCTGTGACTTGATGGTGATGGTTGATTGGGGGATATGCTGTGCCATGAGGTTGCAGATTATGTTAGAGTTCAATTCCTCTGTGACTGATGGCCCACAGCACCTCATGGATGCCCAGTCTTGAGTTACAAAAATAGAAATTGACTCAGCGGGTCTGGTAGCATCTGTGAAGAGAAAGTAGAGTTAACATTTCGGGTCCAGTGACCCATTTTCAGAATGATGGTAGCTAGGAAAAGGTAGGTATCTTGGGTGGAGGGAGGAGTGAGGAGTAAATGATAGTTGGAGATATAGCCCAAAGAGAGAGAAAAACAGCTGGACAGATACAGGACTAGTTAATGTCAGCTTGGGAGAATGAATAGATGCTAATGGGGACTATTTGCAGTTGACAGTGGGTTGTGTGTGGTAGTAGTCCATGTGATCACAAGGCCGGGTGTGTAGGGGTTGGGGTAAGGACATAGGAGAACGTGCTCAAACCCTAAAATCATTGAGCTAGATATCAAATCCAGAAGGCTACAGAGTTCCCAAGCAGAAAATGAGGTACTGTTCTATCAGCCTTGCACTGAGCTTCACTGGAGCACTGTGGCAAGGTGGAAACAGAGATGTTAGCCAGGGAATACAGTGGTGTGTTGAAGTGGCAGGTAACTAGAAGCTCACGGTCATTTTTGCAGACAGAATGTAGGTGTTCTGCAGAGCTGTATGGAAAGACTTCAGAAAGTGTACCTCAGTGTTTAGTTAGCTAGCTGACAAGGTTGCCTGATCAACAGCTGGAGACTGAGATGTTGCAGCCTCATCATTCTGTTTCAGTCTGAACCTCAAACAAGTCCAAGTAAACTGGGTCATTTGTATCTGTAAGCACTAGACAGGTAAGAATTTTTGCAGTATTTTTGAGGTCTACTATGCTTTAATGAAGAACATTGGGTATATTCCGTTTTTAGAACTGCCTTGGGTTATTAATGTCCAGAGTAAATCCAGCAGACCAGGGAAAGTTGGAATAAAGCCTGCACTATCATTGTTTGAAACCAAATATGCTCTCCCTAGTCCTTTTCTGATTTTCTAAAAGATTATTCATATAAATGAGATGCTTAACTGTTGCTATGTGCACAATATAGAGAGTGACTAATGGCCTGTCTATTTATGTAATTTGTATATCAAAAGTACGCTCAATCTCGTGTAAAATAAGCAAAGTTAAACCAAATGCTTTGATTGAATGAATATAATAGTTTTTCTAATTGGTAATGTCCAATGTGATATCACTGATCAAGAATGCCAGATTTGCACTTATTAATGACCACAATGCCCTTTCTGCAGATACCATAGTAATGACATCTGTTGATTCTTTGCCATGAATCTTGCTCTATTTGTTTTCTGTACAACATAGGATCATTTAATAAAACTTACATAACTTGCTGAAATCAAGTTCTCTCACTGTGCTTACTCAAAGGCCTGTATGCTGGCATTTTATCCAGAATTTGATGTTGGAACTCTTTCTGACTGTGAGGCGATTATTTGTTTGGATTGTTCCTATTCAATGAGGGGCTTAGCTCTTGAAGAAGCCAAGAAAGTAGCACTTCTTCTGCTCCGATACCTTCCAACCACCTGCAAGTTTAACGTCATTACGTTTGGCTCAGGTTTGCAAAACTGTTTGTGATATGATCGTTTTTTATTTTGTGTGAAATATTGTTAGTTTGAAGTTGTCAATTTTTTAAGTGATTAATGAAATATTTAAGTGATTAATAAATGATTAAAAGTACATGTTAGAATCAAGTACTGTGAAATCCGCACCAGGAACTGTATCATACTGGATGACGCCAAACCACCTGCTGTTTTAGTCTAGTGCAATAATAGGCCACAATTTAAATGTGCCCAGGCAGTCTATTTGACACATGGGAACTGACAATACTTTATTTGAAGTAATTTGGATATCACAAGAAATTAAAATGCTGTTTCAAATCGAAAGTAGACATTTAAAATACCAGAAATAAATGATGTTCAAAACATATCAGAAGCTTTTGGAATTGGAGACAAGTTCAGTTCTTGGTTTCCACTGAGTTGTGATTTCAGGCAAGGTAGAAGTTTAGTCTGCAGTTAGCTTCAGTGTACTTCAGCTTGGGTATGATAGGTGAGAGATGGTGTCATACGAATTACAAACAGGATAGGCCATTTAATCCTTCAAGTCTGCTCTGCCATTCAGTAACATTGTGGCTTATCTGACTGTAACCTCAAATCCATATTCCCATCCACTCCTGATAACCTTCAGCTACTTGCTTAACAAGAACCTATCTACCTCATTCTTAAAAATACTCAAGGACTCTGCTTCCACCACCTTTTCCTAGAATCCTTTTGTGTTGTGGAGTATATCTTTGTTGTGAGCCATGATGTATCTCCTTATCTGCCATGGTTCTTAAACCATCTTTACTGCTAGACTCCTTTCCCAGTCAGCCCAGTTAGCTTTGCCCTCATTTGTTTGTAATTACCCTCATTTAAGTTTTTAGCACAGTTTCCAACCCAAGTTTCTTTCCTCTCAAGCTGAATACTAAATTCTAATGTGTGATGGTCACTATTTCCGATGGGATCTTTTATACTCTGAGAGCATTTATTAAACCTGCCTCATTATACATCATCAGCTCCAAAGTAGCCATCCACTACATGTTGTTCTAGGGAACTGTCCCAAATACACTTTACGAATTCTTCGTTATGGCCACCTCTGCTAATCCGACTATCCCCATTAACTTGAATTTGTGCTGTTAACTTTTTTTTTCCCAAAATACTACATGTTTTTAAGTAAGGAGCCACTGAGTGTGCCTTTTTGCCTTTTTTTTTTGCTTTGACATTTTTTTTTGTACACACTTTCCTTTCCTATCCAACACTGGTTACCATTATCCAAATAGCTGTCCTGTCATGCTGCTGTATCCTTTGCTTTGTAAGCTTACATTTCCCTGTCCCAAACCTTCCCTCCTCTAATTAGTTTAAAGCCCTCTTGAAATCGATCCTGTCCAAACTGGCCTCATTAGATTTGTAAGGATTTCTTCATAAACCCTACCCCTAGTCCAGATGTAGTCCAGTATACCTTCTGTAAACTGCCTCTAACACACTCCCATCCTTCGTTAAATAAGGTGATTAGTCAATGCAACAGAACCACCCTAGTTTTGTATTCCATTCCCCTCACAATAAATGATAACATTCAATTAGGTTTCCTAATTACTTGGTGTACCTACTATTCTTGCAATTCCTGCACAAGGACATCCAGATCCTTCTGGTTCTCAGAGCTCTGCAGTCATTCATCATTTTAATTATTTGCCTTTTTTTATTTTTCCAGTCAAAATGGATAATTTCACACTTTCCCACATTGTACTCCATTTGCCACATCTTTGCAGACTTATTTAATTTATCTATTTTTTTTGTAACCTCCTCATGACCTCTTCACAACATCCTTCGCTACCGACCTTTGTGTCATCAGCAAATTTGGCAACTATGCCTTCCGTCCCTTCATCAAGTAATTTGTATAATTTGTAAACTATCGAGGTCCCAGCACCAATCTCTGTGGCACACCACTTGCAACATCGTGCCAACTTGGAAGAGATCCATTCTCTTTGCATCCTGATAGCCAGCCCATCTTCTATCTATGCCAGTATGCAATTGACTACATCATGAGCTTTTTTATTCTGCAGTAACCTTTTATGTGGCATCTTATCAAATACTTTCTGAAAATGTAAGTACAATATATCCAGAGGTTCCCCTTTATCCACTGCATATTACCTTCTCAAAGAATTCCAGTCGACAATTGAAATATGATTTACCTTTCACAAAACTATGTTGCCAGATTATCTGCAACTTATCCAATTAAACTACTATAATTTCTTTAAAAATATCTGCTAACATTTTCCTGATGGCATGTGTTAACTGGCCTGGTGTTTCCTGCTTTCTGACTCCATTTCAAATAAAGGAGTTATGTTTGCTATCTTCCAATGTAATGGGACCATCCCAAACCAAAGGAGCTTTGGAAAATTAAAATCAATGCATTAACTATTTTGCTGCTGTTTGAAGCCTTTCAGTTGAAGTTTATCAAGACCAGGCACTTGTCAGCTCGTAGCTCCAATAATTTATTCGGTACCACTTCTCTGATGATTGTGATTTTCCTAACTTACTTCCTCCCTCTTTTTATTGCATTTATCGCTCCTTTTGCAGTGTGAAATACCAGTTCAATTCCTTTGGCCTTTGCATATTTTCTATTATTAATTCTGCTCTCTCACTTTCTATAGACAAGTATATATAAAAACTCTTAGACTGTTTTTATATTAAGGCTAGCTTTCTGTCATGCTCTAATTTTTCCCTATTTATTAATTTTTTGGCCATTCTTTGCTGTTTTTCATATGCTGTCCAAACTTCTGACCTTCCATCTGTCTTTGCATAATTATTTGCTCCTTCATTTAGTTTAATATAATCTTTTAACACGTCTGGCTAACCATTGATTGTAGGTCCATCTCTTGGAATTTTTCTTGCTTCTTAGAATGTTTGTGTATTCAGAAATATTCCCTTGAATGACTGGCACAGCAGCCCTATCGACCTATCCTTGAACCTAATTTGCCCAGTAACTTTAGCCAGCTCGACTTTCATGCCCTCATAATTCCCCTTATTTCAATTATTTAAAATATAGTCCCAGCCCCACTCCTTTCTACCTCAAATTAAATGTAAAATTCAATCACGTCATGGTCGCTGCCACCTATATAAGAACATAAAGACTAAGTGCAAGAATAGGCAGTTCAGCCCCTCAAGCCTGCACCACCATTTGATACGATCATGGCTCATTTCATCACAACCTCGACTCTACTTTCCTGCCTCCTCTGCATAATCCTTCAAACAATTACTAATTTAAAATCCATCTTCTCCTCCTTAGATTTACTCAATGTCACAGCATCCACTGCACTCTGGAATCCACAGATTCACAACCCTTTCAGGAGAAGTAATTCATTTCTGTTTTAAACCTGCTATCCCTTATCCTAAAACTATGACCTCTAGTTCTAGATTGGACTACATAAGAAAACATCCTTTCTACGTCTACTTTGTCAATCTCTTTTCGCATCTCATGTAATCCAATTAGATCTCCTATTATTCTTCTAAATTTTGGACAGGAGAGGCCTAAACTGCTCAATTTCTCATAAGACAGACCCCTCATCCTCTCAACTCCTGAAATCAATCTAGTGAAGCTCCTCTGAACAGCCTCCAATACAGCTACATCCCTCTTCAAGTAAGGGGACCAAAATTGTACACAATATTCCGAGATCACCTCTGCTATGAGATCATTAATTAGTCCTACCTCATTGCACAATACCAGGTCTGGTATGGCCAGCTCTCTGGTGAGTACGAGAACAGTTTTGTTCCAAGAAACTATCCTGAAAACATTCTACCAATTCATCTGGACTACGTTTGTCCATCTGACTGTTCCAGTCTCCCATGACTATCACCACACCTTTCTGACAAGCTGTCATTATTTCTTTGTTTGTGTTCGATCCAACAATGTAGTTACTCTTAGGGGTCCTGTACACCAGTTGTACAAATGATTTGTTTCCCTGAACGTAGGTCATCCCTCTCTATTGTGCTAACACCATAAATATTGGTGGGTGGTGTGGTGGCACAGTCGTTAACACTGCTGCCTCACAGCGCCAGGGACCCAGGTTCAATTCCAGCCTCAGGTGACTGTGTGTGGAGTTTGCACATTCTCCCCATGTCTGCGTGGGTTTCCTCCCACAGTCCAAAGATGTGCAGCTTAGGTGGATTAGCCATGCTAAATTGCCCGTAGCGTTCAGGGATGTGTAGATTAGGTGGGTTATAGGGGGATGGGTCTGGGTGGGATGCTCTGAGGTTCGCTGTGGACTTGTTGGGCTGAAGGGCTTGTTTCCACCCTGTATGGATTCTATGATTCTATAACTAACAGAGCTACCCCTCCATTTTTTGCTTGGATTCCCATCTTTCATAAATATCCTATAGCCTCCCAAGATTAACGTCCTGCACCCATATCTCTGTAATAGCTACCAGAGCATACTCACTAATTTCTATTTACCCTCTCAATTCACCTCTTCCGTTTCTAATTCCATGTGCATTCAGATGCAGAACTTTTAATTTTATCTTATTGCTCTCTTTATAAATCCCAATCTTATCTGTTGATTGAATTTTAGATTCATGCACTGGATTCTTTCCTGTTGCAGTCTGATTAACATTATTTCTTAATATTATTATTGTTAATAGTGTTAATATTATTTCTTTTGGCCATGACTCTACTCTTTGATTTATTACATCTTCCCAAATTTGATTCCTTAGCCCACTATTTAATTTAAAATCCTTCTACTTCCCTAATTGTGTGACTGGCAAGAACACAAGCTATGGCATGGTTTAGGTGGTGACAGTCGCATCAGTACCGTCCAGCTTTCCCCAGTACTGGTGCCAGTGCCCACACCTGAAAACCATGTCTCCCACGCCAGTCTTTGAGCCATGCATTCATCTCTCAAATCTGATTTGCTGATTTGCACATGGCTCAGGTAGAATGTAGAATGATGACTGTTCTGCTTAATTTGGCACCTAGCTCCTCATGCTGACTATACAGCACCTCATTCTTTGTCCTCCCTTGCTGTCAATACCTACATGGTCCTTTATGACTAAATCCTCCCCTCCCACTGCAGGTTCCTTTCCAGCCCTGAGCAGATATCCTAAACTTTGGTAGTGGGAAAGCAACACAGCTGTTTGAACTTGCGCTATTTGCTACTGTATCAATATCATTATCAGAATCAATCCTTCTGAATATACTGTCCCCTACTACCACTACATTCTTTCTTACTCTTCTACACACACATCCCCACCCCACCCTGACACACCCAACAAACTGAATGGCTTTGTATATCATGGTACCACAGTCATTTAGCTCACCATTCATGCAGCCCTCCCTTTCAACCTGACAGAGCTGAGAGAACCTGAAGGCTGACACTCTATGGATACCACTACCTGCCTCACTTGCAGTCACATTCTCCTGTTCCCAAACTCTGGCCAAATCAAACAACCCAACCCTAAGAAATGTGACTGCTGCTGGTACGAAGAATGCATCAACTTCAGCCTTCCCTGATTTGTCACAGTGTCTGTAGTTCTGCTCATAAACTCTAAGCTGAAGCTGCTTAAACTTCAAACAGTAGCTGCAGACTTGTTTACTCTAAACTAATCTGGCATCCAGAAATTCCCATATGCTGCAATTATGACACATCACCTATCCTGCCATCATCAATGCATTCTGTAAGAAATGACTTAATTATTGTGTTCAATTTTATATGTGGTTGTGTTTTGTATATTTTATTAACCGTCTAAATAGTTTCTATACTATCTTGAACTTTAGGAATAGAATAGACTCTAGTCAGTTACCAGATACTCACCAAATAACCAGTGACAGAACAAATTATTCAGTGTTTCTGTTCAAGCTTACTATGCAGATGCTCTTATTAGAAATTAAACCTGTAAACATCAAGTAAGGAAAAGATCTCAGGCAGACATGTAGTCCAATACCACTTGCCATTCTTAAACATTCTGAAATTCTTTTGAAAAAGTCATTGGTATTGAGGATGTTTTGGGTGGGAGAAACACAATTTAACATGAGCTATCCGAATGCTTTGAGGAGAGAGAAAATTGTGAGCAGACCATTTGCTGAAACCAGGAAAGTGGTACATGTTTACAATTAATTTTGCAATCTTCATTGCAGGAGCAGAGTTCTGGAATACCAAAATATTTGGAAAAGAAAGCTTGCCTACTGGCAACAATATAACTGTCAGTTGGCGTAAAAAATATACATCTGGTTCGTTAATATCCTTCAGAGAAGGAAATCTGCCATCCTTACTGGCTCCAGTCTAGAATCATAGAAAGAATCAGAAAGTCCCACCGAGTCCACACCAACCCTCCAAAGAGCATCCCACCTAGACCCACCCCCCTACCCTGCATGTGACTCAATACTCATTAATTTGGGCAGTTAGGAATTGGTAATATATGCAGGGCTACCTAGTGACACCTATATGCCATGAACAAAAAAAAATGTATTCCTGTCTTTTTGATTTCTGTTCTCAGCATAGCAGTAAAATCTCCTGGATTATGCTGGCATACACTCAGTTTTTTTTCTACCGTTTTACTATTTTAGATTACAAAGAACTCTTTCACTGTTCACAACAAAGAAATTCTGAAGATGCGGTAAAAACTGCAAATAATTTCATTCTGGTAGGCATTTAAGATGTTTTATTTTCTCAATAATAATTATAAAATTCGAGCAACTCATATTTAATGTATATTTACGAAGGAGATTTACTAGGATGTGCCCAGGGCTGGAGAATCTGAGCCATGAGGGAAGATTGGACAGGCTGGGATTGTTTTCCATGGAGCAGCGAAAGGTTGAGAGGGGCCTAATAAAGATGTTTAATTAAGATTATGACGAGCATAGATAGGGTGAAAGGAAGGCAGTTTTTCTGTTAGTTGGGGTGGGGGTGGTGTCAATAATCAGAAAGCATCCATTTAAGGTAAGAAATAAAAAAGAGAGAGTTGAAGAGAAACTTTTTCACTCAGAGAGAGGTGGAATCTGGAATTCACTGCTTGAAAGGGTATTGAGTCAGAAACTTACAACATTACACAGTAGTTACATATTCACTTCTTTTGCCACAGCTTCCAGAATTATGGGACAGAACATATAAAGTAGGATTAGTGCAGTCAAATGTTTGTTGACTAGCATGGATACAGTGGTCTCAATGGCATCCATCTGTACTGTAAATGCCTGAGTCTATATGAGTACATGCAAATTAGATTATAATTTACCTTGTTACTGATATATTACCAACAGTTGCTTGGTAATGCAGAAGTTGAATATGCTGAAGAGAGACATGTTGGTGAACATTTTTGCACTCACCAGGACTAACATTAGAATACCAAGTTTCAAATTATTACAACAATTTATACCACAGGAGAAAAGATGTGCTGATTGGTTCAAAAGTTGGTCCTAATTGACCTATGCATTATCATGGAGAAAGCAATGAGAAACTAAGGCTCTCCATGCTTTCAGGTAATTCAAAAAAAAATGGACAAAGCTTAGATATATTCCTTTTGGACATAGGGAACATGTCCCTGTGTAGAAACATATGTTCCTTTTAGCAAGCATAAATGACAGATTTCACCGATTATCAGGAATTGGCTGTTTGTGTGGCTATTTGAGCAGTTGACATTGTTCAGCAAGTCCTATCAGTCATGGAATCACGCCTTACACTAGACACAGACGTTCCTCTGTATCCGCATTCCTGAGAACACCCAGAAATGATGAAATTTGCAAGTGCGGAACTCATTAAAAGTTAGTTTAAAATGTGATTTTTGCCCTTGGATGTTGATTTTTGTTACTTAATTTTTGGTGCAAATAGGCGAATTCACAATTCATGATTTCACAGTTACACAGGATTTATTGTATTTTGTTTCTGGTTTTGCAAGAATGATTGCAGTCTGTTGTATATTGTTACAAACAGCCAGAGAAATATGATTGTTACAGAGATAGTAGGAACTGCCGATGCTGGAGAATCTGAGATAAAACGTTGTGGAGCTGGTCGAGACCCTTCTTCAGAAAACTGAAGAAATTTCTGAAGAAGGTCTCGACCCGAAACGTCAGCTTTTCTGCTCCTCTGATGCTGCTGGACCTGCTGTGTTCATCCAGCTCCACAATGTTTTATCTTAGAGAAATATGATGTTTGATTTGATCAGCTAATCATTGGAATGTATGTCCTATGCACCTAGCATCTGACTATATTTTTGCGACCCACCCCCCCCATTCCTTGTACACATGCTATCCCCCCATGATGTAATATGGAAACTGTGTCAGTTTTCACGGCTATGCCGACAATAACCAGCTGTATTTTTCTATTAACACTCTTGACTTGCTCCATTGTTGCTAAATTGTCTGATTGCATTCCAGAGCCCTCCTCAGCCTTCTTCGCTCTAAATGAAAAAAAGGTCCAAGCCTATCCAGCCTCTCTTTATAACTAAAATGCTCCAAAGCAGACCTGCTGCTTCTTCACTGCACCCCTTCAGTGCAATCACATCTGTCCTACAGTGTGGCGACCAGAACTGCGCATAGATTCCAACTGTGGCTAACCAAAGTCCTGTACAGCCCTATCATAACCTTCCTGCTCTTATAATCTATGCCACGACTACTAAAGTGTCCCTTATACCTTCTTATCCACCTTATTAACCTGTTCTGCTGCCTTCAAGGATCTATATGTACAAGCACCCCAAGATCCCGCTGATCCTCTGAGTCTTCTAGTGTCCTGCCATCCATTGAGTAAGCCATTGTCTTGCTACATCCTCCACAGTGCATCACCAGACACTTTTCAAGATTAAATTCAATGTGCCAGGTATCAGCCCAACTGACCAATTTGTCAATACATTCCTGTAACCTAACAGCTTCTTTCTCACTGTCAACCTGTCAGCCAATTTGCGTGTCATCTGCAAACTTACTTATCATCTCCCACACATTCTTATCTATATTGTTATATATCACAAACTGAGAAACCCAACATTCATCCCTGTGGTGCTCCACTGGAGACCGGTCTCCAGTCACATAAACATATTTCTACCACCACCTTCCACTAATTTTGGATCCATCTTGCCAGTTTACCCAGGATCCCATGTGCTTTTACCTTCTTTATCAGTCTCCCATATGGGATCTGGTCAAAGGCCTTGCTGAAATCCACATAAACTACATCAACTGCACTACCTTCAACTACACACTTGATCACCTCCTTGAAAAATTTAATCAGAGTTGTTAGGCATGACCTCCCTCTGACAACCTATGCTATCTCTGATCAAACCTTGCCTCTCCAAATGAAGATTAATTTGCTCCTTCAGAATTTTTTCCAGTCATTTCCCAACCACTGATGTAAGACTCACTGGTCTGTAATCCGTAGGTTTATCCCTACCACCTTCTTTGAAAAGTGGAACCACATTAGCTGCCCTCCAGTTCTCTGGCATCTTCCCTGAGGCCAGAGAGGAATTAAGAATTTGGGTCAGAGTCCCTGTGACCTCCTCCCTAACTTCCCACTGCAGTCTGAGTTGAACTCATCCAGACCCAGGATTTGCCAAAATGTCCTCATTCCCTATATCAATCCGTTTAAGAACCTCACAGTCAATCTCCCCAAATTCTGTACCTACATCTTCCTTCTCCAAGTGAAGACAGAAGTGAAATACTCATTTAATACCCTACCGATGTCCACTGGCTCCACCCTCAGATTGCCCCCTTGGTCCCTAATGTGCCCTACACTTTCTCTGGTTATCCTGTTCCCCTTAACATACTATCAGTATTAGATAAACAGAATTTTCTCCAAATGAATATTGGCAATACTGAAACTACTATCTTTAATCTAGACTACAAGCTCCTTTTTTAATTACCAATTTTATCCCTCTCCCTGCATCTGTCAGAGGCTTAACTGGATTGCTTTCAGATTTGGCCCTTAGCTGAGCTTCCAGTCTCATATCTTGCCATTGCTAAGACCGACTGGTCCAAGCAATGTAACATTGCTGAAGTCAGTCATTTCCTCAGCTTACCTGCTGCTGAGCGACTCAGCCATCCATGTTTTACTTGTGGAATTAATTATTTCAACACATTCCTGGTTAGCTTCCGGTATTCTGTCCTCTGTGAGCTTCAGAATATTCAAACTTTTGCTTTTTGTGGTCTTAGTCGCAAGTCCTGTAAACCCATCACCCCTGGTGCTTGCAGTGTTGGAAACAGCTCAAATAATACCTCCATTGTAAATTCTCATCCTTATTTTAAAATCTCTGGCCTTGGTCTCTATACCTGTAATCTTAACCAGGCCCACAAGCGCCCAAGTCCTTCGCTGATTCTCTAATGGACTGTTGCTCATTCCCAGTGTTAGATGTGCCATCTTACTTTTGTCTGCCTGGTCCCTAACTCACTGAATTCTTGCCTGAAAACTATTTCCCTCTCTGACTCCCTTGCTCTCTTAAAAATGACAACTTTGATCAAGCTTTTGGTCATCTGCTTCTCAGGGTCTTATGTGTTTCAATCAGGCCACTTTTTACTGTTTTGAACTCCTGCAGGTACAGGCTTAGTCTGTTCATCCTTTCCTCATAAGACAACGTATCCATTTCAGGTATCAATCTGGCGAATGTTCTTTGAACTGCTTCCAATATATTAACATCCTTCCTTAAGTAATATATGTTTTTTTAACCTCACCACCTGTGCTATGTTCTGTTGAACCATAGGAATAGAATAGATCTTAGTCACTTACCAGATACTCACCAAGTAAGTGCTTCCCCTTTAGCAGAGAAAGGACCAATTCCTGGAGGCTGAAAAAGTTATAAAAAGCAAGAGGAGCAGAGCACCTCTTTCCCTCATTCCCTTAACTCTCTTAGTCACATAGTTTCAACACTATTGAAAACTGAAAGAACTGTGGATGCTGTAAATCAGAAACAAAATCAGAAATTGCTGGAAATGCTCAGCAGGTCTGGCAACATGTGTGGAGTTAAATCAGAGTTAATGTTTCAGATGGAGTGAGGAAGGGTCACACAAGGGAATAAGGGAAAGATTATATTTGCTTTTTATAACTGAACCCCAAAAGTTAACTCTGATTTCTCTCCACAGATGCTGCCTGACTTGCTCAGCTTTCCCAGAAATTTCTGTTTTTGTTTCAACACTCTATTGATGGTTGCACTCAAGTGCTAGGTGGCACTGTAATGGCAGAATTAAATCTACTAATGTAAAAGGCTGACCTGACCCACTTACAGAGGAACTGGCTTGAGTTGCTTCTTTGAATAATGAGACTAACTGCTTCCTTCAAAGTAGCCCTTGTAAAAATCCAGTTTAAGAACTTCAGAATTTATCTGCAGTTTTCAGTTAAATGCAAACTGAAACTACAAACAACTGGATTGTACAAACAAATTTAGGCTTTCTTACCCATCAACTGCCAGCATTCAATCATACCTGTCCCCCATCAGTTGGGTAGATGAAAATACTCACACTTGATGGAAGTCTGGCTAATGAAAGGCAGCCAGTTTATAAAACAAAAACAGAAATTGTTGGAGAAACACAGCAGCTCTGGGAGCATCTGTGGAAAGAAAACAGAGTTAATGTTTCAAGTCTGGTGTCACTTCACCACATTTGAGGATCTGAACTTGACTAATTCTCTTGAGTTAGTTGTTAACGTACCAACCAGCACATTTAGGATTTTTCAGCAAGTGTTGCCCAGTTGTGGAACACATCCAAAAATAGATATCTTGTTTTGGCTTTTGCATGTACATGGTTCACTTACATTTGTTAGAAAGCATATATTCATCCCTAAACAAAGGAATATATTCAAACCTTTAGCCTGTTTTGAATTATACAGGAGATCACAGAACTTATTGTTTTCCCCTTGTTGTCTCCATGATTGGGAAGCCTGTATAAGCCAGCAGAGAATGACCAAAAAAGCAATAAGAGGGAGAAGCTAACAGGTATTATAAAAGAAGATTGCACAAGTTTTCTTTTAGATATATAAACAGTAAGAGGGAAGCAGAGTGGACACTGGAATAGTGGAAAATGAGGCTGAAGAGGTCATAATTGGGAACAAAGAAATGGTGGAGGAACTGAATAGGTATTTTGCATCAGTTTTCACAGTCAAAGACACTAGCAGAACACCAGAACTTCAGGCATGTCAGGAGGCAGAAGTGAGTGAAGTGGTCATTACTAAAGAGAAGGTGCTAGGGAAGCTGAGAGATCTGAAGGTAGATATATCACCCTGACCAGATGGCCTACAGCTCCAGTTTGCTGAAGAAGATAGCTGAGGAGATTGTAAAGGCATTGGTGGTGGTTTCAAGAATCATTGAAGTCAAGGAGGGTCCCAGATTGCTGGGAAATGGCTAATGTAACACCCCTGTTTAAGAAGGGAGGGAGGCAGAAGACTGGAAACTATAGACCAGTTAGCTTGACTTCTATTGTTGGTAAGATTTTAGAGTCCAATATTAAGGGTGAGAATGCAGAGTATTTGGAAGTGCGTGGTAAAATAATGTTGACTCTGCACGACTTTGTCAAGGGAGGGTTATGCCTGAAAAATAGAATTCTTAGAGGAGGTAATGAACAAGATAATCTAAAGAGAGCCAGTGGATGTGATCTGTCTGGATTTCCAGAAGGTCTTTGACAAAGTGCTGCACAAGAGGCTGCTAAGCACGATAAGATGCCAGGATGTTGGGGCCAAGTACTGGCATGGATAGAAGAATGGCTAAATGGCAGACAGTATGGATAAAGGGGTCTTTTTTAGGATGGTAACTGGTGACTAGTGGAATTCCACAGGTGTCACTGTTGGGACCACAACTAGTCATGTTGTACGTTAACAATCTGGACAAAGGAACTGAGGGCACTGTTACTAAGTTTGCAAATGACACAAAAATAGGTGATAGGGCAGGTAATGTTGAGGAAGCAGGGAGGTTGTCAAAGAAGGGGGACACGCTAGGACAGTGAGCTGAGTGATGGCAGATGGAATATAATGTGGGAAAGTGAGAGTTTGTGCACTTTCTTAGGAAGAATAGAAGTGCAGACTATTTTCTAAATGGGAAAAAGGCTTTGGAAATCTGAAGCACAAACGGATTAGTGAGTCCTAGTTCAGGATTCTGTTAAGGTTAACATGCAGGTTCATTTGGCAGTTAGGTAGGCAAATGCAATGTTCGCATTCATTTCAAGAGGGCTAGAATACAAAAGCAGAGAGCTACGGCTGAGACTGTATAATGCTCTGATCAGGCCACATCTGAAATGTTGTGAGCTGCCAAAAAGCTAGCATTGGCTCAATGCACAGGCAGGCTGAATGGCCTCTTTCTTTAGTGCTTTTATTTGATTTGATGAATTGTAGGACTGAATCAAAAATACATTGCACCAAGCTGCTTTCTGCTTTTATATGTTACTGAAAAAAAATCACATTTTGTCAAAGGCATTCATCTCCTGTTCAATAAGACAATTCACAAGAAGCATCAAATTAAAGAGAAAACAATTTATATACTATATGAAAGGAGAGTGCTAATAGGTTGCCAGGTAGTCCCTGATTGATAAAGGTGTTGCCTTGAAGATGAAAAGCTTTGTCAAAATGTGTCTTTTTTCAGCAATACTTAAGTTCTTTTATTTGACTTGAGAGTCAACACTCAAAAATGAAATTCTGTCCTTTCTAGAAAGGTAGACATCAGTACCAAAAGCGATCTTAGAATATGAAAAATTCGTTTTAATTTGAAAAAGTCTCTACAACATGCTGATTGCTGACACTAAATTACCGCATTAGTATATTGGAATTTGTGAGGATTTAGATTCTACTAGTTATTCATAATTCATCAAAGATTGGTGTGGAAAAAATAGGTTTGAATTCATGGGACTTTGGCACCAGAAATGGTGAAGGAGGGAGCTGTTCAATTGGATGGGTTCCAACTGAATCGTAATCGGATCAGAGTCCTGGCGAATTGCATAACTAGGTCTGTAAATAGGATTTTAGACTAAATGACAGAATGTCACATTGTACCAAGGAATCATAAAAGTTTAGGGAAATTCAAGAATAGAACAAGCTCAAAGGCATTGTATCTTAACACACAAGGCATTCAGAATAAGGTGGACAAACTGACATTGCAAATCAAGGTAAATAAATATGATGTAATTGCCATTGCCTAAGTATGGTAGCAAGGAGGTCAAAACTGGGAACTTACTATTCAGTCATATGTAATCTTTCAGAGAGGTAGGACAGATGGAAATGATGGGGTAGCACTATTGATAAGAAATGAAATGAGGACAGTTGTGAGAGATGCTCCAGACTTGGATGATTTAGAGTCCATTTGGGTGGTGATTAAAAAAACAGCAAAGTAGAGAAGACATTGGTAGAAGTGGTCTACAGGCCCCCAGACAGTAGGAAAGGCTATGGGAAAGGCTATAAATCTGCAAATAATAGCAGCATGCGTAAAGAATAAAGCAATAATTGTGGTTAACTTTAATCTTCATTTTGATTGGGTTAATCAAATGCGAAAGAGAATGACGGTGAATTCATAGAGTTCTTTAGGGATATTTTCTTAGAGCAATATGTCATGAAGCCAAACAGGGAGCAGGCTATGTTGGATCCTGTAATGGATAATGAGGCAGGTTTACTAAATGACCTGAGTAAAAGATCCCCAGTAAAATAGTAATCATAATGTGATAGAATTTAATATTCAGTTCAAGAGTGGGAAAGTTCTGTGAGAAGAACTGTCTTTAATTTGAATACAGGGAATTATAATGAAATAAGGATAGAGTTAGCTATAGTGAACTGGGCAGATAGATTAGCAGGAATGAAAGTAAGCAAGCAGTGGCAGATATTTAAGGAAGTAATTCATGACTCTCAGCAAAAGTACATCCCAGTAAAGAGGAAAGATTCTAAGAGCTGAATAAGCCAACCCTGGCTAACAAAGGAAATTAAGGAGAGTACTAAGCTTCCTCACGTTCATGGAAATGGCCGGGTAAACCCTGGACTCAATTATATATCGACTATGCCGGTCCTTTCATGGGCTCAACGTTCTTGGTCATTGTGGATGCTCGCTCGAAGTGGCTGGACCTGCATAGAGTTCATTCATCAAAAACAGGAATGACGATAGAAAAACTGCGTGCATCTTTTGGAATACATGGATTCCTAGGAAGTATTGGTCACAGATAACAAGACATCGTTCACCAATAGGGAATTTGAGTATTTCCTGGTATTCATCAAATAAGGACAGCTCCATACCATTCATCGTCCAATGGTCTGGCAGAAAGAGCAGCCCAAACTTTGAAGGCAGGCTTAAAGAAAAAGCCTACAGCTTCACTAGATACCAAACTGTCCCGATTCCTATTTGATTATAGGACCACCCCTCATGCAACTACAGGGATGGCTCCAGCAGAGTTGCTGATGGGGAGAAGACTCTGCACCAGGTTAAATCTGATCTTCCCAGACTTGGGGTGGGGTGCGTCAGTGGCGGAGGAGGTGAAACGGCATCAAGAGCGCCAGTGCCGGACATGAGACTCCATTAAGCGAGAGAGACAGTTTACTTCAGGGGACAATGCTGGGTGTAGGAAGCATGGGAATGGCCCTGCATGGGTAAGAGGCATGGCTGACGTGAGGTCATGTCCAGTGACATACAAAGATCAGGTAGGTGTGTTGTCCTGAACAAGCCTTTGGACCATACGAAAGCTGCAAACTCACAAATGGTGCAGGAGTAAAACATGCCCGGCTCCTCAACTGCCTTTTTGACTGTTCCAGAACCCATGGGCTCTCCCTCTGTGTCAAGCGTTGAAGATACCTGAGAATCTGAGATGGACGTGGCAGATGTCACTGCCTTGACACCTTTGCTGCCAGAAGAGGAGAATGAATTTCTTCCAAGACACTCTAGGTGCAAGAGATGAGCTACTCTGTGTTACGTGCCGCCCATGTTAGAGGCAGAATTGGAGGAACCTGACTCTGTGCTGAAATATCCCAGGGGGAGCTACAAAAAAAAGAACCGGCCTATGTCCTTGAACTCCAAGGGGTAGGGATGTACTCATTTTAACAAGGTCGGCAGGTGGACCTCGTAGAATATGGGTTCTCTGATCGGACCAGATTAACAGCCCGACCAGGGAGCCCTGACTGACAGATAAAAACAGGAGTGTCAGACATCCTGTTCAGTCTGAGAGCTGGCTCCGAGGGAGCTAGATCAGTGCCAAAGATTGTCCACATGTAAATAAAGGCTGACTTGGTGACGGGATATCGGCATCTGTGGAGTTATTTCAACCAGCTTTAAAGTAGTATTAGACAAACTAATGGGTAAAGGTGGATAAGTCCCCAGGCCATGATGGCTTGTATCTTAGGATCCTAAAAGATGTGGCTGTAGGGATAGTGGATGCATTGATTGTAATTTTCCAAAACTACTTGGATTCTGGAGAAGAACCAGAGGATTGGAAAACTTCTAATGTGACACCCCTATTCAAAAAGGGAAACAGGCAAAAAGCAGATAACTATAGGTTGATTGGCCTAACGTCTATTGTTGGAAATGTATTGAAATCACTTATTAAAGAAGTAATAGCAGAACATTTGGTAAATCATAATCTAATCAGAGTCAGCATGACATCATTAAAGGGAAACAGTGTCTAACTGATTTATTAGAGTTTTTTGAGGAAGTATCAACCAGAGTAGATAATGGAAAACTGGTAAATGTGTTGAATTTGGACGTCCATTATGCATTTGAGAAGGTCCATCACAAAAGGGTAAGTCATAAGATAGGAGTTCTTGGTATTAGACATAGTATATTGGCATGGATAGAGAATTGGTTCGTGGACAGGAAATGAGTGGGAAGGAGGGATTCTTTCTCAGGTTGGCAACATATGATCAGTGAGGTTCCTCAGGGATCCGTGCTGGGACTACGACTGTTTACAATAAATATATGAATGACTTGGAGGAAGGAAGTGAATGTAATGTAGTCATATTTGCAGATGACACAAAAATAGCTGGAAAAGCATGTTGTGAGAAGGATACAAACAGTTTACAGAGCTATTACTAGGAACAGAAAGTGGGCAAAAGTTGGCAATAGAGCATAATGTGGCGAAATGTGAAGTTGTTAACATTGGAAGGGAGAACAAAAAAAGGTGTTATTTAAATAGAGAAAAAGCTGCAGAAAACTACAACACAAAGGAACTTGGGGGTACTCACGTAGAAAACGCAGAAAGCTAGCACACAGGTGCAGCAGGTAATCAAGAAGTCTAATGGACTCGTGGCCCATATTTTAAGATGGTTGCAGTATGAGTAGGGAAGTCTCACTGAAGCTACTGGTGAGACCACATCTGGAGTATTCTGAGCAGATTTGGTCCCCTTATTTCAGGAAAGATATCATTTCATTGGAGGCAGTTCAGAGAAGGTTCGCTGTGATGTTTCCTCGTATGGACAGATTGTCTTATGGGCAAAGGTTAAACTCTACTCACTGGAATTTAGAAGAATGAGAGTTGGTCTCATTGAAACATATAGGATTCTTAAGGAACTTGATAGGTTAAATGCTGAAAGGATAGTTCCCCTCATGGAAGATTCTAGGACCAAAGGTCATATTCTCAGAATAAAGGACACCAGTTAAGTCTGAGTTAAGCAGGAATTTATTCTGTTAGAGGATTGAGAGTCTTTGGAAGAGCTGTGAGGCGCAGTCGTTGTGAATATTTAAGTTATACAGAAAGATAAGATTCTTGATCAGTAGGGGAATCAAAGGTTACAGGGAAAGGGCGGGAAAGTGGATGTAAGGAGTGTCAGATCCGCCATGATCCTGTTGAACGGCCGAGCAGACTCAAGGGGCTGAATGGCCTACACCTGTTCCTATTTCCTATGGCCTTATGACCTTATGACCTTGATTCACAACCTAACTGTAAAGGCAGCAATTTGGAATGTGATGTTATACAAATACAGCAAACTTTGTTTTAAACGGTGCCTTATGAACAGGCATTCTCAATAAACTGGTAAACATTTATACCTCAAATACAATAAATTTACTGTATTATTGCGATCTCCATGATGTCCGAGTAGTCAGTTGAGGGTGCGAATAAGAAGGCTCTCTGCCAGTAAGTTTTATTTAAGGCAAAGTTGCTTTATTATTTAAGTGATCTATACTGTAAATAAAGTATAACAGTGATGTGTATACCCCCTGCATTACATTTTTATTACTTAGTGTGTGTTTATATATTGATTATGTAGACTTCTTGATCAACCAGAATATTTGATCACCCGGCACACACTTGGTCCCAAAAGTGCCAGTTATTAAAAAGTTTGCTGCGATTCTCTAGTTAACCAATACAATTTTAATTTTCTTGGTTTATCAAAGTCCATTCAGAAACCAATGGGAAACACAGATTTTTGGAGACCATTACTGAATCTGAACTTGCTTGCCCCATCCAAAAGGATACGCAATGTACTTTTGATTTCTGATGGACACCTTCAGAATGAAACTCTTACATTGAAGACAGTACACCAGAATGTCAAACACACCAGGATATTTACTTGTGGTGTTGGGTAAGTCTTTTTGTTGAGCTGATAGTTGCAAATTGATCAAAGTTAGCAGAAATTTAAGTAGAACCTATTTCATTTGAAATATTTTGACCAATTTGTACTTTGTATGTCATCAGTATGTCATGTGTTTCTATGTTGCCATAAAACATTGTTATAAGCGATGGACTCAGGAACTATTGTGGAGATGAGCTAAGTGAATGCTATTGGGAGATCTTATCAAACCATCATTACAAGTGACAAATAGAAACGCTAAAATAGAGAGGGAATACGTTAGGGAGGACATATCTTGCTTCTGTTTACAAATATTCCTACTTCAGAATAACTTTCTGTTCTTACTTCTAAACTTTTAAAAACTTCTGAAAAATAATTTGATGCATTTAAATGCATTCTTTGTTTGATAGGTAGGATCATGATGTAAAGGCTGTTATCCACATTCTGATGTTGAAACCCAACCTTTGGGTAGTTTTTGCACTGTCGTGACCAGCTGGGTGCACAGACGACTGAGACATTTCTCAGGACTTTTGTTTTCTATTTTCTTTTTGCTATGCATTTTGTTTATCAGCCTTGGTTGTATATAATTTTGGTTTATTTCATTTATATGAACTCTATTAAGATTAATCATATAAGTATTTGTACTGCTTTCACATTGTCTGACTAGAGATCTTCAAGTATACTCCTATGGTCAGCTTGAAATTTTTTTCTATTATTGGAGACCCCTATCTAAAATAGATCATTTGTTATTTATGTACCTCCCACTGAAATAATTTTTTCCACTTTCTGATTTCTGCAGCTACACCTGTTACATTTTTATCCCTTTCTTTGTGGCTCTGACTATTTGTTTCCATCTTTTGGAAGTTATGACATGGTTCTTTGCTATGCAAGGACCTCGAAATGCACTTTTATTTATCTGAATATAAATTTTCCTTGTTTGAAGAGTACAAGTATGTCTTTTCCTAGTCTCTGGTTTATATATGTGTCTATGATACTGGGCAAAATCACTAACACATCAAAAACTAATTGCCGCTAGGGATCAATTCCACCATTTCCACGAAACCTTATACTTCCTCGTAGCGTACCTGGCAGCATAAAGTTACAGGAAGTGGCTGCTTAATTGGCACCTCTGTGCATGCTATCATAAGATGGGAAGATCTCTAAAAGGGCGAAACTGCTGCACCACCACCATGCTGGGAAAGACCCTCCAAACATGGCTGCAGTTGTGGCCCACGAAGCGTTTCATCTGTCCCAGGAATAGGTGGGAATAGGCCTTGCAGGCTCCAAACCAAGCACTTTCAAAGTGGATAGAAGTGTATGACCTCACTAAGGGGCCAGACCATCATTAGGAAGATTTTGACAATGTCTCCAATCTGCCCATAATTGGGCAGTTAAATACAGTGCTGGATGGATAGCCCTTGTTCCTTCCACCCCACCTCTGGCAAGATTAGTTGAAGGCAGGAACAAAAACAAAGTTGCTGGAAAAGCTCAGCAGGTCTGGCAGCATCTGTAAAGGAGAAAACAGAGTTAATGTTTCGGGTCTGGTGACCCTTCCTCAGAACAGCAGTTGGAGGCAGACCTTGTTAACCCAGTGAACCAACACCCTCCCATTCCACATTCCTTCCAGTCCTGCCTTTAAGTCTAGGACTGAGAAGATTCTTTCCAAACTGTTCACATTCACCAGGTGATGACTTAGTCTCATTGGGATCCATCCATTTTCCTCCCTGCCCTGTCCTTCTCTCCATCTCGCCCTTTTAGTTTAAAGGATTCTTGATTGTTGCAGTAATGTCATTCTCACATATCTTACCATTACCTTTTCCAATTGCGAGTTTAGTTATTCCATTCCATTTTAAATACTTGGTAGAAGCTCTTATCTGATTTTATTTTTATAGCTAGCTTCGCTCAGACTGTAATTACTATTTCTTTTAATTTAGACATTATTTGCTGATTTTAGGACCTAATGGCTTTCATACTAGGATCTTAAAATAATTTGCTGCAGAGAAGGTAGATGCATTGGCTATGATATTCCAAATTCCTTAGATTCTAGAAACGTTCCAACAATTTGGAAAATTGCTGATGTAAAAACTCTGTTCAAGGCCAGTTATCCTAACTTCTGCCATAGGGAACTACTAGAATCCATTATTAGGGATTAATGGCTGAACATTTTGAAAAGCTCAAAACAACAGGCACTGTCAACCTGGTTTTGAGAAAGGGAATTCATGTTTGACTAATTTATTTAGAATTCTTTGAGGAAGTAACAAGCAAGATGGATAAGACCATAAGGCGTGGGAACAAATATATGTCATTCAGCACATTTTGTCCTGCCATTTTTTTGAGATCATGGCTGATTTGATAATCCACAACTCCACTTCCTCCCTTTTCCCCATATCCCTTGATCCCTTTACTTACTTAAATCTGTTTATCTCAGCCTTGAAAATACTTAACGATCCAACTTGTACAGCCCTCTGTGGTAAAGAATTGTATAGGTTCACTACCCTCTGAGAGACAAAATTCCTTGTCATCTCTGTCTTTAATAAGATGATGCCCTCTGGTGCTGGAATTTCCCACAAAGGGAAACAACTTTTTCACATTTACCCAGCCAAGTCCCTTAAGAATCTTGTGTATTTAATTAAGGTCATCTCTCATTCTTCTAATCTCCAATGAGTACAAGCCCAACTTACTCAACCTCTCGTCATTAGCTAGATGTCTCCATGCTTACGATCAGCCTTGTGAACCTTCTATGGACTGCCTCCAATACCAGAATATCTTTCCTTAGATCAGGGGCCCAAAACTGCTCACAGTATTCCAGCTGTGATCTCCCTTCCCTGCCTATTATCCACCTGCACCGGGTGTTCAATATTTTTGAGTTTCTCTGTTTAAACATGGTTAAGCATGGTTTTCAGCTTTCTCTATGTCGTAAATAGGCTGAAATACATGTTAAACATAGTATGTTTTGCTGCATCATAACTTGTAGAACATTTCATTACTATATTTCCCATTAGATCAACAGCAAATCGTCATATGCTCAGAATGTTGGCACAAAATGGAGGAGGAGCGCATGAGATTTTTGATCGGAAAACCAAATTCAGCTGGAAAGCAAAGGTGAGTCTTTTATACCTTCAGGTTGTTATATAATGTGTTTACAATAACCTTTTTCAAAGTTTTATTTTAAATTTAAGAAACGTGGCTTTGCACTAATGAAGTTAGTGAATTAAAATGATGGGAATGGAAAGCTTAACAAGTCTTTTTAAAGCTTAAGGACTAGTACCCTCAATGGCATATTGTTGGATTCAGCCATGAAAACCAGGTCAAACTATTATGTTGTGTTGAGGACATATTTGAGAAAATCCGCATCTCCCCATCAAAGATGATCTTAGACTCCCGCTCAGTGTGGCAGCTGAAACTGCCACTAAACACATGAAGAATGGAAAAGCCACAGGGGTAGACACTCAAACTTGGATGAGCGGAGCATATCTGTGATCTCAATCAATTGTTCCTCAAAATTTGAGACAAAGCAGAAATCCTTACCAATCTCAGGGATGTTGCCATCACCATCATCTTCAAGAAAGGAGACAAAGTGGACTATGGGGACTATTGAGGAGTCTCCCTATTCTCCATTGCTGGGAAGATCATGGCCTGAATCCTTGCTAGGCGTCTTTTTTCAGTCTCTGAGGAAATCCGTTCTTCAAGCCAGTGTGGCTTCTGACTAAGCCACGGAACTATGGACATGATTTTCACTGCTTGGAATCGCCACGCAATACACTCTGCATAGCCTTCATTGGTCTGACCAAGGCTTTTGACTCAGACAATCGGGAAGTAGTATACAAGATTCTGTCAATGGCTGGCTGACCAGAAAAGTTCATCAACATCCTCCAGCCCCTTCATGACAAGATGTCAGCAATGGTCCTCACCAACGGTAATATAACAGAATCCTTTGAGGCCAAGACAGGGATTGAGTAGGGATGTGTCATCACCTCCTCAATCCCATTCTGCATCTTCATCTTGGCAAGAACAAGCTTCCCAGTAATGTGGACATTGTCTACAGGATGAATGGAAACTCAACCAGTTGAAGCCCAAGAAGCAAATAACATCAGCCTCGTTAGCGGACCTTCAGCATGCAGATGACAACATCGTCTATGCTCTCTTGGAAGAGAATCTTCAATCCCTGCTTAATGCCTTCACGGAAGCATAACCGAAGAATTGGTCTCAGTCACAACCTTGAAGACTCACATCTTTTACCAACCTGTCCCACATCAATTTCTGGTCCATTCCTCCACTGAGATCAAAGGAGAGAGCCTTCCAAATGTGGAACATTTCCTGACCTGTGAAGCTATCTGTCATCTAAGGCTGAAATCAATGCAGAGATTCAACATTTGCATCCAACTTGTGAGCGCTGTCTTTTGATGACCGTGATATCCTTTCTGATATCAAGAGAGAAATAGCCTTACCCCTGTTTCCCTTTCTTTGAAACATCTCTCTTCAAAACTGCACTGTTGATTTGAAGATCCACCAGAATTCTTCATTAATGCAACCAGAAAGTTCTGAAGGGGAATTCCAAATCAGTCCCACCATCTCCAAGAGAACAAGACAATTAGCCCAGACTGAGCTGCAGAATCAATGCCCCAGCAAGAAACTCCTGTAGAAGCAGCCACTTTGGGAAGTGCCTCTTCATTGGGACTCAAGCCTCTAGACAATCCATAAATAAGTTTCTTTCCTGACTTTAGTTGTTACTTGGCCAAGTTTTAAGATCTGAGGGACCCTTAGGAGGCAGTGATCATAAGCTGATAGAATTTACTCTGCAGTTTGAGAGGGAGAAGATAGAATCAGAGGTAACGGTATTACAGCTGAGTAAAGGTGACTGCAGAGGTATGAAGGAGGAGCTGGGCAGAATTGACTGGAAGAGGAGCTTGCAGGAAAGACAGTGGAACAGCAATGGCAGGAGTTTCTAGGAGTAATTCAGGAGATGCAGTAAAAATACATCCCTAGGAAAAAGAAGCAAGGCACAGGGAGGATGAGGCAACCATGGCTGACTAAGGAAGTCAGAGATAGCATAAAAGCAAAAGAGAAAGCATATAATGTGGTGAAGGACAGTGGGAAACCAGAGTACTGGAAAGCTTACAAAGACCAACGGAGGGCAACAAAACAAGAAATCAGGAGGGAGAAGATTAAGTATGAGGGTAAGCTAACCAGTAATATAAATGAAGACTGTAAGAGTTTCTTTGGGTATATGAAGGGCAAAAGTGGACATTGGACCACTGGAAAATGACAGTGGGGTACAAGGAAATGGCTGAGGAACTGAATAATTACTTTGCGTCAGTCTTCACAGTGGAGGACACGAGTAATATCCCAAAAATTCGAGCGAGTCAGGGGGCAGAGTATGGTGCCATCACCAAGGAAAAGGTGCTAGTAAAATTGATTGGCCTGAAAGTGGACAAACCACCTGGACCAGATGGACTACGCCCCAGAGTTCTAGCTGAAGAGATAGTGGAAGTATTAGTGGTGATCTTTCAGGAATCACTAGAGTCAGGGAGGGTCCCAGAGGACTGGAAAATCGCTAACGTGACACCCCTGTTTAAAAAGGGAGTAAGGCAAAGGACGGAAAATTAGAGGCTGATTAGCCTAACCTTGGTCGTGGACAAGATTTTGGAGTCCATGTGATTTCTGAATATTTGGAAGTGTATGGTAAAATAGGGCAAAGCCATCAAGGGGCGGTCATGCCTGACAAATCTGCTAGAATTCTTTGAGAAAGTAATGAGCAGGGTAGAACAAGGAGAGCCAATGGATGTTATCTACCTGGACTTCAAGAAGGCCTTTGATAAGGTGCCACACAGGAGGCTGCTGAGTAAGATAAAGGCCCATGGTGTTAGAGGCAAGGTGCTGGCATGGTTAGAAGATTGGCTGTCTGACAGAAAGCAGAGAGGATGGATAAAGGGGTCTTTCTTGGGATGGCAGCTGGTGACGAGTGATGTTCCACAAGGGTAGGTGCTGGGACCACAACTTTTCACTTTATACATTAATGATCTAGATGAAGGAACTGTGGGCATTCTGGCTAAATTTGAAGATGATACAAAGATAGGTGGAGGGACAGGTAGTATTGAGGAAGTGGTGAGGCTGCAGAAGGACTTGGACAGGTTAGGAGAGTGGGCAAAGAAGTGGCAGATGGAGTACACCGTGGTAAAGTGTGAGGTCATGCACTTTGGTAAGAAGAACAAAAGCATGGACTATTTTCTAAATGGGGAGAAAATTCAGAAGTCTGAAGTGCAATGAGAATTGGGAGTTCTAGCCCAGGATTCTCTCAAGGTAAATTTGCAGGTTGAGTCAGTAGTCAGGAAGGCAAATGCAATGTTGGCACTTATTTTGAGAAGACTTGACTATAAAAGCAGGGATGTACTACTGAGGCTTTAAAAGGCGCTGGTCAGGCCACATTTGGAGTATTGCGTGCAGTTTTGGGCCCCATATCTCAAGAAGGATGTACTGGCCCTGGAGCGGGTTCAGAGGAGGTTCACGAGAATGGTCCCAGGAATGGAAAGCTTAACATGTGAGGAACGTTTGAGGACTCTGGGACTATACTCATTGGAGAATAGAAGGATGAGGGGGGATCTAATTGAAACTTACAGAATACTGAATGGCCTGGACAAAGTGGATGTTGGGAAGACGCTTCCATTGGTAGGAGAAACTAGGACTCGAGGGCACAGCCTTAGAGTAAAGGGAAGACCTTTTAGAACAGAGATAAGGAGAAGGTTCTTCAGCCAGAGAGTGGTGAATCTATGGAATTCACTGCCACAGAAGGCTGTGGAGGCCAGGTCATGGTGTTAGAGGCAAGGTACTGGCATGGTTAGAAGATTGGCTGTCTGAGATATGGGGCAAGGTGCTGGCATGGTTAAAAGATTGGCTGTCTGAGATATGGGACCCAAAACTGCACGCAATACTCCAAATGTGGCCTGACCAGCGCCTTTTAAAGCCTCAATAGTACATCCCTGCTTTTATATTCAAGTCTTCTCAAAATAAATGCCAACATTGCATTTAAGACTGAGATAGATAGGTTCTTGACTATCAAGGGGATCAAGGGTTACGGGGAGAAAGCGGGAGAATGGGGTTGAGGAACTTATCAACCATGCTTGAATGGCGGAGCAGACTCGATGGGCCGAATGGCCTAATTTCTGCTCCTGTGTCTTATGGTCTTAAGGTCTTATGTTTTGCAAAGCTCAACTTTTGACATTGTTTCAGAGATACTAGGAACTGCAGATGCTGGAGAAGCTCTACACCTTGTTATCTCAACTTTTGACATGCTTGGAGTGGGGCTTGTGAATGTGTATGTGACCTTACAGAGGTTTATAAAATCATGAGGAGCATGGTTAAGGTAAATAGCAAAAGTCTTTTCCCTGAGTTAGGGATGTTCAAAACTAGGAGACATTTTTAAGGTGAGAGAAGAAAGATTTTCAAAGGAACTTCAGAGGCAACCTTTTTCACACAGAGGTGGTTCATATGTCGAATGAACTGCCAGAGGAAATGGTAGATACAGGTAAAGTTACATTGAATAGGCATTTGGACAGGTACATGAAAAGGAAAACAAACGCAGGCAAATGGGACCAGTTTAGCTTGGGAAACTTGCTCAGCATGGACAGGTTGGCCCAAAGGGTCTGTTTTCATGCTGTATGACTCTATAAGTAAATGATTTTGGATGAATATTAGTAATTGTAAGGGTTTATTAAGCATTGGTAAATTTTCTATTGTTTCAAGTTCATCAGTTATTGTAGGATTGTTAATTATATATTAAGTCAAAATGATATATTAATCTTAAGGGCCAGTTAGCTCAGTTGGCTGCATGGCTGGTTTGCAGTACGGAATGATGCCAACACCATGGGTTCAATTCCCATACTGGCTTAGGTTACCTTGAAGATCCTGCCTTCACAACTTTGCTTCTTGCCTGAGGCATGATGACCCTCACTACCAGTCATCTCTTTTTAATGATAATAATAATCAGGGACTATGATGACTTTACTTCACTAGCAAATGAATTAAAACATTGCAAAGATGGCAGGCAGGTTGTAGGAATTTCTGGATGTTGGTGTGATTCAGACCTGTAGTAAATGCCTGTGGTTGAAAGATCTTTGGTTTAGAGTAGATAAGCTTGAGGCAAAGCTGTAACCACTGTGACACATTAAGGAGGGGGACAGTTACTTGGATATGTCATTCCTAGTATGCTTTTACAGAATACAGTCTTCTGATCTGGTCACTGGTCAGCAACAGAAGCCTGTGACTGCAAGTTTGGCAGGTAAGAAGACCAAGAAGGTGGAAATGGAACAGCCTGAGCTTTTGCAATTGTCCAAAAGATTTGAGGGTCTGCTAACTTGTTTATACAAGAGCAGGATGCCAGGGTGTGGGATATCTGCTCAGGTCTGGAGAGGAATATACAGTGGGAGGGTTTAGATGTAGTCACTGTAGTCCGTGTAGGTGTGAACAGTGTAAGGACAAGGAAAGACATTCTGCATTGGCAATAGGAGGCTCTAGGCACCAAATTAAGAAGCAGTACCTCAAGATAATAATCTCTGGATTAATACCTGACCATGACATTCATTGGAGCTGCAGGCGGATACATCCCTGAGTCTTGATGGACATCATCCAAGGGGTTTAAAAGGAGTGGCTCTTTAGATAATCGATGTATTGATATTACATTTCCAACATTCCTTAGTTTTGGGAAGGCTCATTAAATGAGAAAATAGACACTAAAGTCCTTTATTCAAAAAAGGAGGGATTCAGAAAGCTGGAAGTTACTGTGCAGTTAGTACAATATTGGTCATAGAATGGCTAAATAATAGAAGCCAGAACGTTGGAATGAGGCATACATTGTCAGGGTGGTGGCCTGTAACTGGTGGAGTAACTACTGATCCACAGGTAGCAGCACTGGGGGAACAATTATTGAAAATATGTGTTATTAACCTGGATGCAGGAAGTGAATGTACTATCGCAAAGTTTGCAGATGGCTCAAAATAAATGGGAAGGTGAGTGGTGAAGATGACGACACCAAGAGTCTACAATGGGATATAGCCTGGTTAGTGAGTGGAAAGAAAACTTTACAGGTGGAGTATAATTTAGAATGATGTTAGGTTGACAGTTAGAATTCTATGAACAGTTTTGGTTCCCTTATGTAAGCAAAGATGTATTGGCTTTGGGCGCAATCCAGAAAAGGCATGCTAGATTGATCCCAGGTAAGGAGACATTTTCTAATGAAGAGAGGTTAAGTTGGGTTTATACTCATTGGAGTTTGGAAGAATGACAGGTGACCTTATTGAAACAAATAAGGTTTGTGGAAAGATTGCTTCCCCTTGTGGGAGAGGCAAGGACCGGAGGGCAAAATCTCACAGTAAGGATTCGTACATTTAAGACAATTGTTCAGGAGGAAATTCTTCTCTCAGATGTTAGTGAAACTGGATTTCTTTACCACACAGGGCTGTAGAGGCTGTGTTGCTAAGTATATTTAAGGCTGTGACAGATTTTTAATTGGCAATGGAGTCAAAGGTTGTGGGGAGAAACAGGAAAGTTGAGTTATTTCAGCCATAATCTCATTGAGATTATGGCTGAAATACAAACCAAACCAAACCAAATGGTCTACTTCTGCGCCTACATCTTATTGTCTTAAAAACGTGACAGCGGGTACTTTGAATTAAGTGACACAGTGTGGATAAATGGGAATTGGTGGTTAGACTGTACTTAGATCTCCAGAAGGTATTTGATAAGATGCCACAACAAAACATAAACGCTCACATTGCAGGGGGTAATATATTTGCATCAATAAAAGATTGGCTAGCTAGCTAGCCGGAAATAGAGACAAAAATGGATAATGTTTTGGTTGGCCAAATGCAGTGGGTGATGTCTCTTAGGGATCAGTGCTGGCGCACCATCTTTTTACAAATTATAGAAATAACTGGGCAAAGTTGTGAATATTACATAAGGAGACTAAAAGGTGATATATGTATTCTTTAAGTGAATGGACAAAGATCTGGCAAATGGTTGAATTTGAGAAAATGTGAAATTGTCTATTTTGGCTGGAAGAACAATAAAGAAGCATGTTATTGTAAATGGTGAGCAATTGCATGGCTCTGAAATACAGAGGATCTGGACGCCCCCGTGCATGAATTGCAATACATTAGTATGCAGGTACAGCAAATAATTAGAAAAACTCATAGAACATACATGTTTAATGCGAAGGGGATTTGAATACAAACAAAAGGAGGTTACATGTCATTTTTACAGGGTACTACTAAGACCGCATCTGGAATACTGTGTGCAGTGCTGGTCTCCTCATTTAAGGAAGGATGCAAATTAATTGAAAGCAGTTTGGAGAAGGCTTACTGCAATAACTGGAATTGGGTGTGTTGTCTTAGGGATAGGCTAGAGTTGTATCCACTGGAATTTCAATGATAAGGAACAAATCAATTGAAATATACAAAATCCTGAGATGCCTTGACAGGGTTCATGTGGAAAGGATGCTTCCTCTTATTGCAGAATCTAGAACTAGAAGTCACTGTTTAAAAAATAAAGGGTCATCCATTTAAGACAAATGAGGAAAAATATATTCTCAGTGTCGTGGATCTTTGGAATGCATTTCCTCAAAAGACAGTGGAAGCAATTTTTGAATATCTTTAAGGCAGAGGTAGATTGATGTTTGATAAGCAAGTAGGTGAAAGCTTAAACAAAAGCAGAAATTGCTGGAAAAGTTCAGCAGGTCTGGTAGCATTTGTGGAGTAAAAATCAAAGTTAATGTTTCGGGTCCAGTGACCTTTCTGAAACGTTAGCTCTGATTTCGATTCTCAGAGGCTGCCAGACCTGCTGAGTTTTCCAGCAACTTCTGTTTTTGTGTCTGATTTACAGCATCCGCAGTTATTTTGGTTTTTATTTGAGTGAAAGCTGACCTTGGGTAGGCCGGAATGTGAAGTAATCAAGTCAACCATAAACTTATTGAATGGTGAAGCAGGCTCAGGGCTGAGTAGCCTCTTCCTCAATCTAATTTGTCAGTTCATGTGTATTTATAATAATAGTGATCATACATTTTCATCATAAATAACAGGAAACATTAACTTCCACCAGTAGTGGTTTTGAAATTTAATTCCTGTGCATGTGCAGTTTCCTTAGTGTGCACTCACTTGAAATTTGCACAACTACATTTTTATACAGATGCAAGCTAGGGAAAAGAAGCAAATAATGTTTTGAGTCCAATAATTCTGCGTCAGAACTGAAAGACGAATCATTGGAGTTGAAATATTAATTCTGTTTCCGTTTTCTAGATCCTGCCCAGGCCTTAGTTTCTCTGGCACTTCTGATTTTATTTCAGATCTTCAGCAGAGGCCAGTATCTTTTCACAAAGTCATCCTTTATTTATGTGTGCTTAGCACCTGACACTGGTCTAGCCAACACAAAACCAGCATCCAGAATAAGCAGAACCCCAACACTCCTATTTGTATCTGTCCGCCATGACTTCGTGATTGGACCAGGTTGACAACCCAAATCAAGGAACTCATATTCAATGATGTCCACACGACTGATCTCATTCCAATCACTACAGTTTTCCTTTTATATACCCTTTTAGTATCTTCCAGCCTCATGCAGCTTAGTGAAAACATGGCTTCGTATCTGCCCGAGTCTTATTGTGAAGTGTTGACCCTATGGTCTGGGGTTTGTCTATCTCTAGAGTACTTCACTATACATAACTTAAAGAAATTAAGGTTTCTTAAAAAAGTCAGAGGTTTCAATGTGAAGTATTTTACTTTTGTTATAAATGAGAGTACCTTAAAAAGTTCTTGTTACACATTTTTGTTTTTCCTTTTGTTGATGCTTTATGGAGAACTCGTAAATTTTCAGCTTACTCGCAATTAACATAGGTTTAATTCCAGAATCTCAATTTTGATGAAGGATTACCCTCCAAGTTCATCTCTTTATGCTAGGTTCTGTCTCAGGTGGATCGAATCACTCAACCAGGCTGCAATTCAATTTCTGTGAAGTGGGAGCAGTTCAATCTCAATGCTTCAGCTCTAGTCCAAGCCCCGGCACAACTTCACTCTGTATTCAGCAATTCAAGATTGCTCATCTATGGCTTTGTCCCGCATTGTACTCAGGTGAGATTTACTTTTTTCTGTTTCAAGATCATTACATCTTTCTGACCAAACTGTTTAAGACCTAAGTAGCGTTTAGACTTAGAAGCCACGTATCTAAAAACTGAGGCATGACATTGTGTAACCTGGAAATCACATGTCCAATTTCAGTGTTACTAATTTATAGTTTTGGGATTCGAGTCTTGAAAGAAAAGTAAAACTGAAGAAAAAGTAATTATTAAAAGCATGTAGTTTTTTTAACATCTAAAATGATGCAAGATTTAAAATCACTCTTCTGTGTACATCAGGCCAAACTCTCTGCCGTGATTAATGACCAAGAAGTTTGTACCATGGTTTCAACCACTGAACTGCAAAAGACAAAGGGCAAGGTATGTTCTCTTAAAAGGTTTTGATTAACTGAAATGTAAGAACTATTAGCAAAAATATGAATAAGACCATCTGCAGAATAATAGATATCTGTCCACAGAGGCAGATTTTCATTCATTAACGTGTTTTGATGTGTTAATGAATATCATCAGAATTGGAACATTGATGTTCAGTCTTAAAACTGCAGCCGTGGTATTTTACTGTATTTGATAGGTTTTGGGCAGTGGGGATATAAAAAGTGGCAATTTGTTAGGGTGATGGTGGAGAACATAATACTATTTCAACATCATGTTAACACAAGCTATGTGAGCTTCAATGCATGTAAGACTGAGTTTTATCCTCAGCGTTGCTAATGTAAGAGGTTACCAGAATTCAGGAATTTGATTATGGATAGAAAGCAAAATTGGGAGACATTTATCACTAGTTCAGTCTTGTGTACTTCTTGGTGATTGAAACAGATTGTTAGAGGGTAGATACCTAAGAGTCAGACTCCTGGTTGTCAAAAAAGGCACATCACAAAATAACAGCTCATGACATTGATGTAGTATCTTGCCATGAACAGAGGATTAGCTAATGAACAGAACACAGATGGTCGAGACATATGTAACTATTGCAGTACCATGGGGACCAGCACTGGGGCCTCAAGTATCTACTCTCCATATTAATAACTTGGATGAACAGACAAAACATACTGTAGCAGTTTAACTGAAGGTATGGAGATCGATGAAAAGGAATTGTCAGCAAGATACAGTGTCTGTGAAGGTTAAGGTATGTCAAATAATTCTGTAAAAAATTGTCGGATAGAGGAAGATTTGGGAAAATGTCAAGTTGTCGACATTGATATGAAGAGTAGAAACGCAAGATATTACTTAAATGGACATAGATTACAGAATGCTGCTGTAGAGAGGGATCTAGATATCCTCACACATGAAGCACAGAAAGTTAGCATTTGGATGCAAAAATTAATTAGGAAGGCAAATAGGAAAAACATTGGTCTTTTTTAAAGGAATTTGGAGCATATATGTAAGCTCACTACACCTTAGGCAACCATGTGGTCAACTGTTCCTAATTTTTGTGTTTTTATCATTTGTACACTTCTTTTATAAAAAGTGTGTACATCCTTCTAATTTTCAGTTCATTTTAATTTCCATTTTCTGCCCCCACAGCTATACACCAAAGCTATTTATGAGCATAAGAAGTAGAGCAAGAGTAGGTCATACTACCTTTCAGCCTGCTGTGCCATACTGTAAGATCATGACTGATCTGATCTTGGTCATGACTCCTTTTTTCCATTTGTCCCACATAAGCCTAGACTCTTGCAGTTCAAAAGTCTGTCTGCCTCAGCTGTAAATATGTATAATGACTCAGCTCCATATCTCTGTGGGATTGAGAATTCTGAAAATTCACAATAATTTGAGAAAAAGAATTCTTCCTCATGTAGGTCTTAAATCTGTGATTCGTTCTTCCAAATTAGATACCCTAGCTCCAGATTCCCCATGAGGGGAAAGATTGTCTCAGTATCTCTGTGAAGTACAACAGAATTTTTTTTAAAAATTGTTTTAATAAGATCAGCTTCCATTCTTCTAAATATGACTGAGTATAGATAAAACCTGCTGAATCTTTTCATGTATGTTAATTCCATCATCCCAGAAATCAACTTAGGGAACGGTTTCTGAACAGCCTCCGATGCAGATAAAATTAAATAAAAAGACCAAAACTGTGTGCAGTACTCAAGATGAGATCTCAGTAAGGTTCTGTATAACTGCACCAACACTTCTGTACTTTTATATTTGATTCTGCTTTAATTGAATGCCAGTGTTTCATTTCTAGTCTTAAAAATTTGCTATACCTGCATCATTCAATGATATGAATGATAATTAACTTTCTACCTGAATTCTACTTTTTTGCCTTTTCCTGTTACCTCTTGATTCCCTCAAAGAGGAAAAATCTGTCTGTCTCAGCGTTATTATATTCAATGATGGGATACCCACAAACCTTTAGATCAGGAATGCTAATGATTCGCACTCCTTTGAGTGAAGCCATTTCTCACCCTGTCCTAACTGGTTAGCCTTTAATTCTGAAACTATGTGCCTACAATTCAAAACTCCCCATCCAGGGGAAACTACGCCTCAGTGACAACCCTGTCAAGACTCTTCAGAATCTTCTATGTGTCAATTAAATCACTTTGTATTCTTCCAGTTCTCCAGAGAATATAAGCCCAATTTACTCAGCATCACATCATAGGTCAATGTTGTCATCCCAAATAACAATGTAGCAATATATTGAACCTGGGCTATACTGCAAGCCAGTTGTTTCCTCAACAAGTATGAAGACCAAAGCTGCACAGTACTCCAGATATGGCTTCACCAAAGCCCTGGAAAATTGTCACAAGACTTATTTCTTCTTGTAAGGGAGTCTGTATTTAATACTGCCCCTGCTACCATTGTTTTGCTTTAATATTGCTACATTATTCGGTCTAGAAATGTCATTGAGCAGTATGAGATTTGCATTAGCATGGTTTAAGAATATAAGAACATCATACCCGCATCTACAGACGCAACACAGTGTGGAGCTGGCGGAAGACAGCAGGTCAGGCAGCATCAGAGGAGCAGAAAAGTTGATGTTTCAGATCAGGATCCAAAACATCAACTTTCCTGCTCCTCTGATGCTGCCTGACCTGCTGTGTTTCTCCAGCTCCACACTGTTCTCTCTGACTCCAGCGTCTGCAGTTCTTGCTATCTCCTACCTGCAACCACCCTGTCTATCTGTTTTAATTTTAAAGTTTAATTAGATCACCTCTCATTCTTCAAACCTCCAGCGAATACAAGTCCAGTTTGCATAATCTCTCTTTGTAGAACAAGTCTGGTGAACCTTCATTGCACTTCCTCTACCGGAGCAATGTTTTTCCTGAGATGAGATCATAGTACTTCAGATGCGGTCTAACCAAGCTTCCTATATAATTGATGCAATACTTCAGTACTCTTGTACTCAAATCCTCTTTCAGTAAAGGCTAACATTCCATTCTGCTTCCTAATAACTTGCTGCACATGTATTTTTGCTTTCAGTGGCCTATTGGCAGGCACATCTAAACTTCATGACCTGTCACTATTTAAGAAATACTCTGCACATCTATTTTTCCTATCAAAGCGCTCTGTTTTCCACATATTCTATCTACTATGTTCTTGCCCAATCACTAAGCTTGTCCAAATCCAGACAGTGGCCATTACACACCCAGGAACAAGTGACAAACTTAACAACAACCTGTAGCCCAGGCACCCCCGTTTCAGTGCAGACATCAGGCAACATCTTCCTTGGCTCCACTCTGACAGTCCACTACAGGAGGTGCTGTAAATAGACTGCTGCTATGTTCCAAGAAGGACCAGGAGGTCGAAGTGTTAAACAACAGCTGGAGTTTTATTAATGAGGTGTTCACTCTGCAAGCAGCAACTTTAAACTAAGCTGTTTCCTGCCCAAAAGGCCAATAGCATCATCATGACATCATATGATTGGATTCTTAAAGTGACAGTCCATCATACTTAGTAAATACACAGTAACTGTTATAACTTAACCTTCTATTATAAAATTTATTTTATTTTAACAGCAAACTAATTTCCCAGTGTAGGAATTTAGCTATTTAAAGTGCAGGTGGTTGTGTATTTCAACTTAAAGGGCGCAGTCCTACCCTCCATTTCCTGTTAGCTAGCCAATCTTCTATCCTTGCCAATATGCTACTCCAACAACATGTATCTTAATTTTCCACAATAACCTTTGAAGTGGCACCTTATCATATTTTGCTGGATTTTCAACTCCAGACCTAGATTTACAAGCGTTCCGCCAAGAAAAACTTGTTTAAAATATCTTTAATTCATTGTGATAGCTGAGCTCTTTCCATGTTTACCAATTACCACAAACAGCCTGCTAGCTGTTTCTTATTTATCGAAGTGGAGTGTTTTAATCTACACTGATGTTTCTGCTTGTGCAAAATGGGAGGCAATGGCCTCTTGGTATTATCACTGAACTGTTAATCTAGAAAACCAGGTAATATTCTGGGGACCTGGATTCAAATCCCTCCAAAGCAGCTGGTGGAATTTGAATTCAATTAAGAGTCTAATGATGACCATGAATCCATTGCCAATTGTCAGAAAAAACCCATCTGGTTCACTACTGACCGTTTAGAAAAGGAAACCTGCCACCCTTACCTGGTCTGGCCTACATACGACAGCAATGTGGTTGACTCTTAACTACCCTCTGGGCAATTAGGGATGGGCAATAAATGCTGGCCTACCCAACAATGCCCACATCCTGTGAATGAATAATTAGAAAAGAAAAGATATAAACTGTATCCTGTAATAGATGGCAGCACTTGTGGCCAGCATTACTGCTAGATGACACACTTTATGCATATGCACAGAATTGGAGCATTGCAAGGCAACATTACTACCAAGTGTGGTAAGTGTCTGTAATAAAAATGGAGGTCCCCACATAGTGACAGAGTAGAAACTCTGGAGTAAAAAACTGAAAGAACTGCGGATGCTGGAAGTCAGAAACAAAAACTAAAATTGCTGGAAAATCTCAGCTCTGGCAACATCTGTGGAGAGCAATCAGAATTAACGTTTCAGGTCCAGTGATCCTTCTTCAGGAGGGCCTCATGCAATGCTGAACCTCTCGATAAGTCATGACATGATACAAATGACTTCTGGAGTTTGCTTTTTTATATGAAATATGTTACTATTTCCTTCAATTTGTTATGTTTCTTCAGTGAGTAAATGGGTTAGTCTTTCACTTAACTTTACTAATAGGCAACAGTGAAATATTCTAATCACGAAGGTTTCAGTAATTATCCACCAGAATGAAGTTAGAGCCTACCAGACACCCTACAGGGAGATCTGTCAAAATAAAAAGGGTTGCTGTCCTGTGCAGTGTTGCAGCTGATACTTAGCCCATTGTTTATGACTGAAAATCATTGATGAAGTGCAAAATGCAAAACAGAAGGCTTCAAGGTAACCTATTGGAAATTTTCAATATCAAATTGAGTTTTGATAAATAGTTAATGGTACTAATGCAAGTGTTCACATATACTGTGGTCAGTCATCTGCGCATGCACAGAGCTATACTGTTGGGTCTGAGCTATTGGTACTAGCAAATGACATCCAGGAACAATCTGTGTGTACACCTCTGTATGTCCAGATGGCTCTTAGTGACCATCTTCAATGGCAGTGCTGTATATCCAGCACTGGGAGCACTTACACTGGTAATGGATTGTTCTTGTATATGCAGATACTTCACCGTTTGACAGCAAAAGCTCTTATTGGAGATTATGAAAATGGTAGTCTGGACACAAATGAAAGTGAACATGAGGTATGTACAATCCTTATTGCGCTATTTTATGTATATTGTCAATATCTCCCAAAGTCAAGTTCGGAGGCAGTGTATTTTCATTATGTTGAACATTAGACCAGCTTTTGAAGGGTTCATACTTGTAATATATTTGCATGCCATCAATAGTCATTAACATTTTTCAATGAAGACCTATCTTCAAGACAAGGTCAGTGGTGTGCAAGAATCTTGTCTGGCCCTGTGGTATGCACCCATAGGTTTTGTTCCATTGCATTTAAGGTCAGCGATTTTTGTAGTTTACCTCTATAGCACAAGGGAGGGGAACGGGAGAATGGATTCTTGGATGGAGGCTTGGGATTGGCAAGGTTCAGTCAGTGGTGTGAGAATTATATGAAGTAAAGAAGCAGTAAGGTCCTGGCATCCTGAGTGTGATGGGGGAATCAGTCAAGGTATGAAAATGAGGGGTTTAAAGAGCAGTGTCAGTATTGTCCAAATATGTATCTGCCCCAAGCTGTTGGCTTTACAGAGCTTTGAATTCACTACAACATTTCATTTACCCCTACAAAAATTGGTTTTGAACAATGTCTTTTACTGTGCATAGAATGGAGGCTCAGCTGTTACTGCAAGTTTAGCCATGTCCCACAGAATAGCGAGTACAACACTGGACACTAATATGAATATGCAATAAATCATGAATGCATAAAACACCACATTGTTTCTTCCACAATAAAGCAAATGTTCCTAACTGCCCTTAATTATGAATGCAAGCCAATCATGAGCTAAGCAAGTATATCTAATTCTCTAACTAAGGTAATCTCATAGTGATGCATGGATGTCTGAAGTGAAGTCAATGTCATGTGAAATACTTAAAATGAAAATTAATTTTGAAAGAACCTGTGCCACTTTTGCACTTTCAAAACTTAAGTTAGTGGTAGTGTAGTTGAGGAACAAAGTTGTGGCTGTATTGCAGAGCCTCCAGGTTTGTCCAGGAGACTGTTTTAATAGGCTACATATAGATGCAGGTATGTCAATTGGTGAGATTGCACCATGAAAAGCTTCCCCAAACGCTACTGAAATGTGGTTTGCTTGCAAGCTGCTTGCATTATATCTGGATGGGATGTCCTCTAAGAGATAATTTAAAGTATTTCACAATGAATCAAGCCATCCATTCAACTCGAAACATCATAGGGAATTGACATTCTGAGGTGTTAGTTTAAACAGCAATTTATTATGATTGGAGATATACTGTCTGAAATGGTGTTTGAAGCAGATTCACAGTATCATAAATAAAGCAAAGAGATACATAAACAAAAATGAAAGACTTGCACACCTGTAGCAAAATGTTACCACCACTGTGTCTGGATGAACTTATTAGTCCACCCTATAATGGTGTAGGACTAGTGATTTGAAATGCAGTCTCTTTGACGGGTAGTTCAGTTTCCCAGGGTCTTTGATTTTCAGTTTACTGGTGGCTATGTGCAATTCAATACGAAGCAAACAAAGAAACTGGCTCATTTGTGGTATTTTGCCAGGAAAGAATAAGAAATTGTAGTTAAATGATCTATTTTGTTTGAAATGTAACAGGGAAAAGGATTCTTGTGATTGTGACATTTCAAGGAGAATTGTAAAGAGAGTCATTAATTAGATGAAAGATACTTTAGTTAGTAGTGTATTCAGCCGCTTCCAGGAGTTATTAGCAATAAAGAAAACAGTGAATCCAGTATGTGAACCCCCAAAAAGCATTCAGAATGCTCATAAATGGAGGAGAGATGAGATCAGTGTGTAAATTAGCTGGATCATGAAATGGGATTTCCGATTTATTTACTGATTTTCACAAAAATCTAAGATATGAGCTGGTAACTGAGGCATTTCAAATGGATGTAAGGATTGGTATACTGACCAAATCTTGATGTAAGTCTAACCTAATCATGAAGGAGTATTTGGCAGTGACATTGAAGAAGTCCTTTCCAGATTCACCCTGTCCTTCCTTGCCAATTAACAGTAGTAACATATGATCAAGAAATAACAGAGAAAACTGCAGAGCATAAAAGTGCAGCTAAATGATTGTGGGCTGCTTTTTAGCTTGTACGTAATTCTCATCCTGATAATCTGTCCAATATATTGGCAGCATCCATTATGAAATCAATCTATTTTGTTAATTAGAGAATCACAATGAGAATACACCATCAAAATTATGTTAAAATAATAGACATTAGGAATTTGGAAATAAATATGATTCATAATTGCAACTGCAATTTTATGTAGCATTTTTATGAGTGAATAAATCAACATTTTGATTTCAGGAATGCTTTTTAAAATCCAGCAATGCTTCATCTGTCTAAGTTGTTGCACTGTGCCTACAGACAGATGACTTTGCAAAAATAACATTGTAATCTTGACATCTTTCCTTTCCAGATGAAGAAGTCCACTCTGAAATCATATATCATTGAACTCAGCAAAGAATATTCGATTCTGACTCAATTTACTAGTTTTATAGCAGTTGAAGAAAGGGTAAGTGTAACTTAACAAGACAAAAACACAAACACACAGAGGTTAACCTAAAACTTTTAGGATTTTTGTATTCCTAAATCTGTGTGTGGAAACTATAGTTTCTTGCTCTTGCTGATCTTTGCTAATGATGCTTTCACCTCTGGGCCAAGGATTTTTGATTTTTCAGTTTTACCTGAGAGGACAAGTTGTGATGGTAGGGTGGTGGAATTTATTAATACAAATCCACTATTTCAGTGCAGAGCCAGGGAGCAATGTATTGTTGGAGAACCACTTTTAAGCTTACCATTTTTGCAGTTCTTTTTCAGTCTTTCTTTCTCTTAAATTTGCTATCACGCAGTAGTCAAAGCCTCTATCCTTCGAGACTATCATCGCTGTTTTTCATATTTATGTAAGCTTTTAGTAACATCAACACTAATGTTAATTATTTAGTCTATTGAAATTATCCCACACCTTCAAAGGATTGTTCCTCCTCTTTTTGATTAACATTAGTTTTTGTATCATGGTGCTGTAATCATACCCCACAGGAGATAAATCAGAGTAGCATTGTCTGCCAGTTCTTTGAATGAGGTACCTAATCAGTTCCAGTCAGCTGTTCATCTTCATAGGCCTTCACTTTTCTCCTTTTAAATATGTATCCAATTCTCTTTTGAATGTTGTGTGAATCTACTTCACTGGCCTTTCAGGCAGTGGATTCCTAACAACTCTCAGCATTAGCAAAATTATCCTAATCTCTACATTAGTTATTTTGCTAATTACCTCAAACCTCGTTACCATTCCTCCTGACAATGGAAACACATTCTCCTTATTTATTGTATCAAGACCACTCATAATATTGAACACGTTTTTAAATGTCCTCTTTGCCTTCTGTGTTTTAAGGAGAATTATTCTAACTTTCTCTAGTTTCCTCACACAATTGAAATCCGTCATTCTGGGCACTATTCTGGTAAATGTTCTGAGCATCCTATCCTAAACTTAGACTACATCATTATATCTTAGAGTTGGATATCTTTCATGACATTTATCTGATCCAGATGCAGGCATTCTAATTCTCGCTGTTTGGTAATCTCTCAAAGTAAAGAGGATACTTGCCACAGATCACAGTCTGTGATAAGGATTTGTGTAGAATCTCTTGAATCAGGCAGGCTGTTGAGCTACAACTGCCACATTGTTCTGGCTGACCAGAAGATTCTCCCATTCTTAATGCCTGGCATTGGCTTAATGGAAGAATTTGGAGGTTGATAATCAACCTTATTGCCCATGTTGTGAACATAATTTTAATGGTTAACAAACCCCAGAGTGGAATTCAAACAAAGAGGTAGGACTGCTACCCATTGTATACCAGAACCTTATGTGGAATGTCAATTGACAGGGTCTTAACGTGGAAATTGGGAAAGTGAGAATGAGGGCTCAGTTCCTCCGCATTCAGGTAGTGGTAGCTGTGCTCTCAGTCCCCAGATGTAGGGTCTTGTAGTGAGCAGCAGCCAGAAAATACTGATAGCAAAAATCATACTGTGGTAAGGGAAGAAATTGCGTATCAGTAGCAAGGACCCTTAAATGGAATATTGGGAACAAAATCTTTGGTATCATTTTGGAAACATTTGATGCTATTATGGGGGAGCATTGGGATGCCTCTGAGTAGATCCACTGAGTTGAACTGAATAACTTCTCTGATCCATAGTTATCCTGCGTGCTACTTCATTTTTGTCAGAGGTTAAACCAAGGTTTCATACTACAAAGCACTAATTACACATAGCATCAGAACATCGTATAACCACAAGCTTATACAGAAATAGTTTAAATAGTTTCTTCTAATTGAAAATGTAGAACTGTGGAAATCCAATGCTGAATAGTCTGCTGTTTCCATATGATGTTTTTTGAGCTTTGAACTTCTATGCCATATATTTATAAACACAAAACAAAGCAGCCTAAAGGATCACCATATTTGCTATAACTAAGCATTCAAACAGTGTTACCGAGAGTTGGACATGATTATTACTCTTGGCATCTAAAACAAAACAAAACTAAAGGGGAAACAAATGTTCAAAATTTTAGTGTAAGTAAACTTCAATGCTAGACATCATTCACTTTACAACAACAATTTAAACTTAATGTCAACCCGTTCTTGTTTTCATTTTTTAGTATGAACAGGAAGAAGACTTACTTCTCAGCCCATCTGTTCAGGAACTTGCTGCAAAAGAAAGTGTGGATATTCTGCCATATATGGCCTGGGAGCAACAGTTCAAACATCAGGAATTCATAATGGGAGCTTCACGGAAAGTGAGTGTAAAGAGCGCAAATCAATGCTTGAGTAGCACAGTAATGGGATGACTGAGAAATTGCAGGAGACTGGGTAACTGGTCTGGTGGGTTCAGTGTCTGCCATAACTGTCTTCTGGATGGCCTACATCACACTTCAAAATCAGTAATTGTGTATCTGACACTCTTATGCATTGATTATGCTCTTTTCAGTGTCTTTTCAGTTATATCCTATGAAATATAAAGTTTTGTTTCAGTTTAAAAGTTTAAAATGAAAGGCATTTGGGAGTATACAATTCTAAAGAGCGTGCTACAAAACGAGTGGTAGAGGATCATTTGCGCATTAAAAACAGTGTTCAGTAATCAGCTCCATTACAATTAATATAATTAAATGTGAGACAATGTGCATATAACAGACAAATTATCCAAAGTGTCTATTTTGTACCACACCAGGATGAATTGCTATGGCTTGAAGTTTTGAAATAAATATAAGTGGATGTACTGTCCAAGTTCTAGGCAGGGAGTAATGTCTGTCATGCTGTATGCATGCTGACATCTTTTGAACAGATTGTTCCTAAATATCATCAATGTTAAAGTAGCTACCACCTGGTTTTATAATTAATTCACAGGGTGTAAACATCACTGGCTAGGCCAGATTTATTGCCTGCCACTATTTCCACTTGAGAAGGTGATCTGGGGTAAATATGAGTAAGATAAGCCCGCAGTGCTTTTACGAAGGGAGTTGCAGTGACAATGAATGAACAGTGATAAAGTACAGAGTCAGGATAGTATGTAAACGGAAGGGAACTTGTTGATGGTGGTGCTGCCATGAACCTTCTGATCTTGTCCTTCTAGGTAGGCAGTAAGTGCTGATGGAGGTGCCTTAGTACGTTGCTACAGCAGGTCATGTAGCTGGCACACACTGCTACTACTGTGTGTCCATGGTGCAGGCAACAAGTCCATAGAATCCCCACAGTGTGGAAACAGGCCAATAGGCCCAATAAGTCCACACCAACTCTGTGGAGAACATCCCACCCGGATTCACCTCCCCTACCTATCCCTGTAACCCTGCATTTCCCAGGTCTAATCCACCTGACGTACACATCCCTGGACACTATGGGTAATTTAGCATGACTAATCCAACTAACCTGCATATCTTTGGACTATGGGAGGAAACCTGAGCACCTGGCAGAAACCCACGCAGACACGGGGAGAATGTGCAAAGTCCACACAGACAATTGCCCGAGGCTGGTATTGAACTCAGATCCTTGGGGCTGTGAGGCAGCAGTGCTAACCACTGAGCCACCATGCTGCCCCAAATGTCAATGGCATTTGAAAGCTTACTTTTTCACCACATAGAAAGCAGGACACTCAGCAGCTGTACTTAGCACTTTTGGCAGGATGTTCAAACACACTGGAGCATAGACTCGCTACAGCGTTTCAACTATCTATACCTGCTTGTGTTTAAGGTGGTGCATGCGATGCCCATTAAGTGGATTGCTTTATCCTGGATGGTGTCAAGCTTCTTGAGAATTGTTGGCGTTACACTTATCCAGACAATTGGAGAGTATTCTGTTACATTCCTGACTTGTGCCTTGTAGATGTTAACAGAGTTTTGAGTTAGAAAGGATTTGCTCACTGCAGAATTCCAAGCCTCTGACCTGCTCTTATAGCCACAGTATTTATATGCTGATCCAGTTTGGTTTTTGGTTAATGCTTACCACTAGGCTGTTGATCGTGGGGGATTCAGTGATTTGAAGATTGCCATTGTAATCCACTGCTTTAGGAAGGAGTGAGAGAGAAATCAGCGAACTAAGGACCTGTTAGCTTCACATCAGGAATATGGAAAATACTATAGTCTACCATAAAGAATGTGTTTACTGAATATTTAGAAAATAATTGCCCAATTGGATAAAGTCAATCTGGATTTTTGAAAGGGGAATAATATTTGACAAAACTAGTAGAGTCAATAAGGAGGAACCAGTGGATGTGGTGTATTTGGGTTTTGAGGAGGCTTTTGATAAAATGCTACACAGGAAGTTATTAACTACATTAGAGCACTTCGTATTGGGATAATATATTAGCATTGATTGAGAAGTTGATTAGTTGACAGAAAGCAGAGTGTAGGAATAAATGGGTCATTCTCAGACTGGCAGATCTGCATCCAGTGGGGTACCGAAAGAGTCAGAATTTGTGCTCCAGCTGTTCACAATCATTATTAATGATTCGGGTCTGGAGACCAATTGTAATTATTCCAAGTTAGCAGATAATACAAAATTGGTGGAAACGTGAGTTGTGAGCTGAATGAAAAGAGGCTTTTAGGGGATTTAGACAAACTGAGAGAGTGATGAGAAATTGGCAAATTAAATATGATGTGGATAAGTGTAAGATTATCCACTAGAGTAGATGGAACAAAGGTGCAGAGTATTTCTAAATGGTCAAATGTTAGATTATGTTGATATCCAAAAAGACCTAGGTGTCCTTGTTCATAAATCACCAAAAGTTAGCATGCAGCTGGGTGAACCATTCAGAAAGCAAATGATATGTTAGACTTTGTTACGAGAGGATTCAAAGGCTGAGGGAGGTCACCGTCGACATCATCATCATCATCACTGCCTTCAGGTGCATTTGTGGTTGCAGGGTTAGGGTGAAGAGAAGTGGATGGCTGTGGTTAATTGTCTTCTGACTGTTTCTTGGGGGTTGGCTTAAAAAAGACATCCAGTTTTTGCTGCTTTGCCCTTTTGTCCATGACACCTCAGATTTACTAGCACTCAGACTTGTTCCATCAATACAGCTTTCTTTAGACTTTTCTGCATTGTCTTTGATGGTGTGTAAGGTAGACTCCTTTATTCCTGTTACGCGAACTATATCACATGTTCTCTCATTATGCTCAAAACTCTTTATAACATCTCGCTTCTCTTCCAGTGTTATAGTGTTTCTTTAACATTCAGCACCTGCAATTTTATCATCAGGATGCTTCTTGCTATCATTCTTGTTACTTTGTCCTCGCATTTTTATGGGTAACATGGCAATATGTGCAAAAGAAACACAAAAATCATAGAGTACTGTACCTCTCACAGCGCATCACGACAAAGTCTGCAAAATGATCACGTGATGCTGGCATGGAGACTCATTCGGCGCTGACATTACACATGCTCAGGACAAAACCTGCAAAATGATCATGTGATGTCAATGTGTACTCCGCACACCGATGAAATTGTGTTTAATTCAACACAAGCTTCTCATTTTAGAAATAATGTTCCCCTATTTGTGAGTCGCGTGATAGCCAATTCGCATTGCCAGAATACATGTTATATCAGAACCGACTGTAAGGGAAGTATCACTTCAATTACGTAGCATCATAGGAATACGAGTAGGCCATTCAGCCCCTCAGGCCTGTTCTGCCATTCAATAAAATCATGGCTGACTTAAAGTATTGAGTGCAGGTTTGGTCCCCTCACCTAGGGAAGGATATACTTGCCATAGAGGGAGTGCAACAACATATCACCAGACTGATTCCTGGGATGATAGAACTAACCTGTCAAAAGAGATTGAGAAGTCTGGGTCCGTAATCGTTGTCTATCATTCCTTTAAATTCCAATCCCTTAGACACCTACAAAATTCTTAAAGAGATAGAGGAAAAATAAAAAGGATGTTTCTGAAACTCAGAATGAAATCCAGACCACTTCTTCACTCACGGGTGGTGAATCTTTAGAATTTTCTACTGCAGAGGGCTGTGGAAATTCAGTTATTAAGTAAGTCCAAGATAGACATTGATAGATTTCTAGTTACTAATGACTTCAAGAAATGTGTGAATAGCATGGGAATATGCTGTGGAGTTATCTGATCAACCATGATCTTATGTGGCAGAATAGTTTCAAGGGCCCGAATGACCTGCTCCTTCTCCTGCTCCTATGTTCCTAGCATAAATTGCAGCAAATGCAAACCATATAATTTTGTCTGATATTGACATTTGACCTTTTGTTTGTAAATAGTGCTGCATAAATAGTTTAGATTTTTAAATAAATAAAACAGTTTAATACCTAATGATTTCAGTCCATTAAGTCTTGCTTTATCTTTTACTTCTGATTTTTTTTCTGCTTCCTTTTTTGAAAATTATGACCAATTGTGGCTGACAGTTCCATATCTAAAATATTTAACTCCTGATTTTAATCCTGCCTGCCCAGCTGATAGTTTTAGATGAGGGTGGATAAAAAATGACAGCCTGGCACTAACTGTTGCATTTCTGCATTGCCCCCAACCCATCCTTGTGCCCCCACACTACCACCTCTGCCTCCTGTTTTGGAATGTCTTGCAATGATGAATGCCACTATGTTTCCTGGTTTTATTGGAGCAAAGGTTTGCCCATCACCAGCAAGCATTGACATTAAGAATAATTTGATGTCAATGATACGTTGGATCAAGCTGGAAACAACACAGGCAAAATCCTTTTTTAAAAACCTTTTCATGTCTTTTCATTTGGACCAGGAGAAGCAAGCACTTTAAAGCTGGCACATAGAAGGTGATGACCCTATAATACAGACCTGTGCTCAACCACTATTTGACATAGCTTGTTACTTCATAATGTGTTACACAGTGTACCATCGACTAGTTTTGTTTAATGATGTTCATAGCAGTTTGTTTCAGTAATTAATGTGCCTTATGTTTAACTTATAGGAACTGTTGCAAGAATGGAAAGTTTCCAAGAAAAGCTTTTTAAAAAAACGTGATCGAGACTTTGCTGAAGCTTGCTATAATGCAAAAAAAAGTAACTCTTTAGCTCATATGGAATATTTCTCGGGCACAAATGCATCACCTACTCCTTCTGAAGAGCCTGTTAGTAGCTGTCTGGTAGATTCAATTCCCAGTCCATTATATGCACCTCAGCATGATGTATTAAATGAGTCAGTGAAAATGGCTACTAAAGAAAAACCTGATGTTCAGTCTTCAAAATATTCTAGCTCAGATGAAGAGTTAGGTTGTTCATTGGATGCAGTGGGCTTTGGCCTTGAAAATAGTCCAATTTTTCACAGTATTGGAAGTCCAGCACATTTTAATTCAGGATTTTTAGCAACTGGTGCTTCTTATATTAAAAGGAAACCTTTTGATGAATCATTGTTTGTAAATTTTCCTGAGCAAAATCAATCACTTTTTGGTTTAGTTTCTTCAGAGAGTGCATCTCTTTCTCTTGGAGGTTCAGGTTTTTCAGCAGCAGCAGTGCCTTCTGATATATGTTCACATGTGTATAAACCATCTTGCTTAATGGCTGAAGGTCGTACTGAATATTCTGACAGCCCGGTTGAACATTCATGGTGTTCTTCAAGATCTCCGTCATCTTTCGTTCGTTCACAAGCTTCACGTTCTCGTCGTTCTGTGGCTTCAGCTGTTGCAAATAGAAAATCATTAAGTTTTGGTTCAAGGCTGCAAATTCCACCAGAAGGTTTTAGCTTTGCTGTTTCAAATACTTCCCAGGATCAAAACATGGTTAATCAAAAAATACCACAATCTCCATCCATGGACACAAGCTTGACTACCACAGAGTCACTCACCACTAAGACATCTTTGAATTTTAAAAAAGTGAAAAAATTTAAAACAGCTTTCGCTGATCCTCAACGAGTCAGGTAAAAATAATTCATTTTAAGAGATTTTCTCAATCTTTGAATGGATGCATTATCTCCTATGTTTAGTAACATTAAACAAATATTAATGGAATTTTTTTGATAAATGTGATAAATCCTGATAACAGTGCATTATGTGACTGCCTTGTCAACAAATTACAAGCACACTGTCCGCAGCACATTCTCATGTTAACGTGCAACATATCTGAACATTATATATAGTTTATATATGCAACATTTTGCAAAGAATCTTCCAGAGTTGGTCAATATCAAGGAACTATAGAGAAGATCATACTAACATAGACCAAACTTAGAAGGATCTTTTCAATATGCCTAATATTCGTCACATGGTGGTGACATCATTGGTTCTATTTCCCCAATGGATCTGCTTGTAAAGGTGATGTCTAGCTTAGCTACAGCGACTAGAAACAGTTCTGTTTCTTGTTTTTGGTGAGTTAACTGCTCTCAATGAGCCAGGAACAAAGACTAGACTGCAATTAGCTATACTGTAGTGAAGGCTAAGACAGTGAAAAGTTCCAATTACTATTCAGACCTCTGCTAGAAAATTAGTGTGGATGTTGGAATTCCCTGCTTTTGTAAAGCCTGTTAATAACGACTAGTGATGCATGCATGCATTTAGACAAGTTACTGAAGAGCCTTACAACAGTAACCCATGGTCAAGTCCACACCTACAGTAACCCATGGTCAAGTCCACACCTTCAGGAAGGGTCAAAAATTAGTAAGAACTAGAAGCATGAGAGTTCTACTGAGTGGTTAATGCAAGTGCAGAGAGACATTATTTTGAATGTGAGAAAGCAACTTTTTTATTTGAGAATGTTATTTTTACTAGTGGCTGTGGAAGAACAGCAAAGATTTTTTTTGATTAGTAGAAAGGTACTTCAGCTAATGCCAGCCAAAAAAAAATTGTTGAAATAAAAACAAAGTGCTGCAGAAACTCAACGGGTCTGGTAGCATCAGTGGAGAGAAGAGTTAATGTCTTGATTCCGAAATGACGACTCCTTCAGTTTTTATTTTTAAGAAAATTTAATATTTTAACTGAACAAAAATTGATCTATCCTTTAAAAATGTGTTGCAGCAGCGTTCCTAAACTGAAGAAAGGCTCAGCAGAAGTATTAAAAATAAAGAACCTAAAATTAAACCAAGTCATACATGAAGGTTCCAAGAAACATTTGGCGTTTGGCAGTCTTCAGAGAGAAAGGGAAGATACAGAGAAGGTACTAAGAAGCAGAAATTGTACAATACCTTGGGTGCAGCTCTTCACATGGCAAAATAAGGTAATTCTTTTAAAATATTTGGTGAACTGCTTCCCTCTTTGAGTCCCTCATTTATATGATCTGTCTGTCTTCCTGTGTTAGGGCGTTGGGGTAAAATTTTCTGCGTGTTTGTGCCAAAGAGAGGATACTATGGGCTTAAAGTATATACCCAACATAAAAGACCAAGGAAACTCAGTTGCAAGTCTGTTACGCACATAATTAAACAGCTTGCTTTTTGATGACTTGCACAGGATTGCATGACTGCTCATCAGAATGACTTCATCACCTGGCTAGAGTTGTGTATACAGTTTCCTGCCAGCTACTGGCTTAGAATTGTGTACGAATAAAAACTGACTTTTAAATGCTGCAAGTAACAGCAATTTTTGTGGTGTTTGTCTCCTAATTTTTCCAACATTCCCTTAGCAAGTGCCAGTACTGAATAAATGTTTTGATTCTTTACTACAGCCATTGACAGAATATTTGCCTTTTGTTCCATGACATCTTCTGTCATTTAATGTTCCTCACCTCTTAACCAATGCAAGATCTTTTTTCTTTTCCTTTTTATCACCCTTTCCTCTTTCTCAACAGCACAAAACCCATCACATTTCCACTTCTCTTCAGTTTGGAAGAAGTGTCATATTGAACTCAAGATATTAACTCTATTTTTTTCTACAGATGCTATCAGTTCTGCTGAGATTTTCCAGCATTTTGTTTTTATGTCAGATTTCCTAAATTCCTTCTATTTTGCTTTTATTGTTCTATTCATTGTTTCATTGGTTTTGATCATAATATTTTTCTATATTTTTGCAGAGTGGCTACTGGAATTTTACATCTGACCTTGGAGTCTTGTTCGAAATTAATTTGGAATATCTAACAGATGTTTTTCTTGTAGGCAGAGGCATTAATTCTCTAGGTAATCAATATTTTAGTCTCCATTAGAGCATTATCCTGCAAGTGAACTATTGGAAGCAGCAGTAATTATTGCTAACAAAATTTGAGTCAGAATGTAAATGGTGAAGCAGAATCTCCATGTTGAGGATGCTGGAAGTGGGGAACATCGAAATGTTTGACTGAATGGGGCTGGTTGGAAGTGAGAGATCATATTACGAAATCATCAAGAGTACAACGAACCCGATAATCGCTCATAATATGCCCGATAAATATGCTTCTATTTCATTTCTGGTCTTGCTCTCTTATGAACAGGAAGCAGAGAGTAGAGATATGTGTGCCTTTCTTGTGTTGGTAGGCTGTCACTATTGGAGACCCTCAGGGTTCAGTACTATTCCTCAGTTATTTAAATGATTTGCATGAGGGGCTTAAATGTGGGGTTGCTGATGGCACCAAGGTAGATAGGTAAGTAAGTAATAAAGAGGATGTAGAGATTATACAAAAGGATATAAACAGAGGTAGGGTGTTAATTAGCTCAGTTGGCTGGATGCCTGGTTTGCAATGTAGAGACATGCTGACGACAGTGTGTGTTCAATTCCCGCAGTGGCTGAGATTACCATAAAGGGCTCTCCTTCTCAACCTCTCCCCTTGCTTGAGGCAGGGTGACTCTTGGGTTAAGTCACCAACAGTTGTCTCTATCTAATGAGATAACGGGCCTATGGTATAGTAGGACTATGGCAACTTTTATTGAGAAACAAGGTTAAGTGAGTGGCAAAATCGGCAGATGTGTACATATAATGTGGATCGTGTGAACTTGTCTGCTTTGGCAAAAAGAGTAGAAAAATAATACACTATTCCCATGGAAAGATTGCAGAACTCAGTGGTGCAGTGGGATCTGGTGTCCTGGTCCATAAAGTTGGTATGCAAATACAACAAGTGATTAAGAAGACAAGTGGAATGTTGGGACACCCACTTTCATCTCTCCCTCTCACATTCCAGGAGAAAGACAAATCTCAATGAGGCAAAAAGAGTTAAGGTGGGTGGTGATCTGCCTGACTCTTCACCCCTTATGTGGAGAAATCCTGGCTCTGACCACCCCGAGCAACCATGTCCAAGCCCCTGGACTGTTATTGAAGGCAGCCCTTGACCTACTGGGCTGGGACCTCCTGAATAGAGGCTATACCCTTTGACTTTGAAATGGTCGTGAAAACACAGCTCCTCAGTGCTCCTAGAAGAAAGTACAGTGTAAAAACTCTGATAAAAGGTTTTCTATATTAAAAATGTTTACCTCAGTCCAGATTTCTATTCAGCCTTTTTTGATTTTAAATTGACACAAAAATATAAAAAAAAACCTGCCTGATGCCATCACTCCATTTTTGGTGTAAATGGAAGTTAACATCAAAAATCTTCTACTCCAAACTTGCCATTCTTAAAGGGGCAAATTGCAGAGGGTGGAGGTGAGGTTCAGAAGCTTAAATGTTTCTTATTATAAATTGGGCCATGTGCATTTGGCATGTTGGAAGTTGCGAGATAGACCTATGGGACTTATAGAAGTTAGTGAAAATAATTCGGAGATGGGAACACAAAAAGATAATACCATGGGCCCAGTTGTAACTCTAACTGTAACAAAAGGCCAGCTGTAAATTCTGTCATTAGTAAAAGAAGTTGTAAGGTAGATGAGAGGTAGGCAGAATTTCTGTGAAAAGGAATGGTGACTCCCTTTTCTTCTGATGAGGTAACTAAGCCTATAACCATACTAAGAATTACAGGTGCTACACAATCACCTTTACTGGAGAAATAATTGATTTTCCCTCCAGAAAGTTTGATGGAAGCTAAGATATTAATAAGTCGGATTGGTGGAGAATATATTCCAGTTCCGTTATATGAAGTACAACTAGAATGTGTTCTGTTATCAGAAGAAGTAATTGGCGCAGTAGTGAAAGAATTACCTGTTGAGAGAGTAAGTTTACTTCTGGGTAATCATTTGACAGGGCTAAGGTAGTAGCTTCACTAATAAATAAAGAGTACCCAAAGGAGGGAAAAGAAACAAAACAATTATTGGAACAGGTTCCTGATGTCTTTTCTGGTAATCAGGGAAATGGTTAAACAAAATCCATCAATAAGGTCTGCTGTGACACCACAAGAAAGGGAAAGGATAACTGAAACTTTGCTGAAGGGTGAAGATAATCCAGGTGATGTTTGTTGTGACATCCTTAATTACAGCACCAAAAGCAGATCCTGAATTAAATAAATTGGCAGTCAGCTTATACAGAGGTAGAGGCTGAAAGAGTTTGAGTGCTATTATCTTAAGAACGGAATGCTGATGAGGAAGCAGAGACCCTATCATACACACACAGACCAAGAATGGTCAGTTGCGCGTCAGGTAGTTGTACTGCGTAGGTATCCTGGAGATGAGCTTGGCTGTTGATAGCACAGCATGAAGTTTTGAAAGCTCTCTGCAGAATCTCCAACACCAGTTTTCAGAAGCCCAAGGGTCACAGTAATGAGTGAGAAGTATTATTAACTGTACCGAGTTAACTAAGAATGTGACCCTGATCAGTGTTTCAGAAAAGCAACCAAAGACTCCACATTTATGCCTGTGAAACATCACATCATTTAAGTAGAGTGGACAGTTTTCTTATTTTCTTTTATTTATCCTTGAACTGTGTTTGTTTCTCTGTCTGACCTTTGTGTGACTTAGGGCTGAAAACAAATGTTTTGGGTTTAAAACATAGACATTAATTAGCATAATGGGGATCAAGGAGTTGGTGCTGAGGAAGCTTCAGCCCTTGAGCTTGTCTAACAGTTTTGAGATTCTTCCTCTCTGTGTGGATGACAGCGGGGGCTATGGGGAGGATGAGCAAACTGACCATAGCACCGTGGTACAGGGTGCCAGTCAAGAGGAGGGAGAAAAGAGAAATGCAGTTTTAATTGGGGATAGTATAGTCAGGGCAATAGACACTTCTCTGTGGCCAAGATTGAGAGTCCCAAAGGCTCTGTTCCCTGCCTGGTGCCCAGGTTCAGGATATCTCATCTGGGTTGCAGAGGAACTTTGAGTGGGAGGAGAAAGATCCAGTTGTCATAGACCACATAGGTACCAACAATACAGGTAGTAAGAGGAAAGAGGTTCTTCTGAGGGAATATAAGCAGGTAGGGCCTAAATTAAAAAGCAGAATCGTAAAGGTATAATCTCTGGATTGCCACATGAGCCAGAAGCAAATTAGCACAGGGTCAACAAGATTATACAGATAAATGGAAGGCTCAAAAATTATTGTGGGAGAAATGTGTTCAAATTCATGGGACATTGGCACTAGTATTGGGGAAGGAAGGAATTGTTCCAATGGGACAGGCTCCACTTGAGTCATGCTGGGACCAGAGTCCTGGTGAATTGCATAACAAGGGCCATGAATAGAGTTTTTAACTAAACATTGGCACAGAAGGATAGGGGGGAATGTTGGGTGGATTAAGTTACATGGAAAATTATGGGAAAAGTTAAAGGGGAGAGGGCTCTGCGGAGGTTATTAAAATTTCCAGAACAAGTAAAAGGACAGAGAGTATGGACTTCAACTTTCCAAATATTGATTGGAAACGTTTTAGTTGTAATAGTTTAGATGGAGCGGATTTTGTCCAGTGCGTTCAGGAAGAATTCCTGACACAGTATGTAGATAGGCCAACACGAGGAGAGGCCACTTTGGATTTGGTGCTTGGCAATGAACCGGGCCAAGTGTTCGACCTGTTGGTAGGAGTGCATTTCGGTGGTAGCGATCATAACTCTATTACTTTTACAGTAGTCATGGAAAAGGATAGATACATACAACAGGATAAGGTTTATAATTGGGGGAACGGTAATTACAATTCTGTTAGGCAAAAACTGGGTAACATAAAATGGGAACAGATGCTGTCAGCGAAGAGCACTATTGAAATGTGGAGATTGTTTAAGGAATGCATACTGCGTGTGCTTGATATGTTTGTCCCTACCAGGCAGGGAAGATGCTGTCAAGTGAGGGAGCCTTGGTTCTCAAGAGAGGTCGAACGACTGGTTAAGAGAAAGAAGGATGCTTATGTAAGGTTTAGGAAACAAGGAACAGAAAAGGCTCTAGAGGGATACAGGTTATCCAGGAAGGAGCTGAAGAAAGGGCTTAGGAGAGCTATAAGGGAGCATGAGAAAACCTTGGCAGATAGGATCAAGAAAAACTCCAAGGCTTTTTACACATATGTGAGGAATAAGAGAATGACCAGAGAAAGAGTAGGACCGATCAAGGATTGTAAAGGGAATTTGTGCACAGAGCCTAAAGAGATATGAGAGGTCCTTAATGAATATTTTTCTTCGGTATTCACAACTGAGAGGATCCTTTTTGGTGAGGAGGACAGTGTGAAACAGGCTGGTAGGCTAGAGGAGGTCAATGTTAATAAGGAAGATGTGCTAGGAATTTTGAGGAAGTTGAAGATAAATAAGTCCCCCGGGCCTGATGGGATTTATCCAAGGATTCAATGGGAAGCAAGGGAAGAGATCACAGGGCCTTTGGCGATGATCTTTTTGTCCTCACTATCCACGGGTATAGTGCCGGATGATCAGAGAGAGGCAAACGTCATTCCCAAGTTCAAGAAAGGGAATAAGGATAACCCTGGAAATTACAGGCCAGTTAGTCTTACGTCAGTGGTGGGCAAATGATTGGAAAGGGCTCTGAGAGATAGGATTTATGATCACTTGGAAAGGCACAGTTTGATTCATGATAGTCAGCATGGATTTGTGAGGGGTAGATCATGCCTCACAAACCTTATTGAATTCTTTGAAGAGGTGACCAAACACGTGGACGAAGGTAGGGCAGTGAATGTGGTATACATGGATTTAAGTAAGACGTTTGATGAGGTTCCCCATGGTAGGCTCATGCAGAAGGTAAGGAGGCCTGGGAGAGGGGGAAATGTGGCAGATTGGATTCAGAATTGGCTGACCCTTAGAAGACAAAGGGTGGTAGTGGACGGAAAATATTCAACATGGTGCTCAGTTACGAGTGGTGTACCACAAGGATCTGTTCTGAGTCCTCTTCTATTTGTGATTTTTGTAAATGATTTGGATGTAGGAGTGGAAGGGTGGATTAGTAAGTTCGCGGACAATACAAAGGTGGGTCGAGTTGTGGACAGTGCAGAGGGCTGTTCAAGGTTACAAAGGGACATTGATAGGATGCAGAGCTGGGCTGAGAAGTGGCAGATGGAGTTTAACCCTGAAAAGTGTGAGTTGATTCATTTTGGAAGGAAAAGCTTAAAAGCAGAATACAGGGTTAACGGAAAGATTCTTGGCAGCGTGGAGGAGCAGAGGGATCTCGGGGTTGATGTCCACAGTTCCCTGAAAGGTGGATAGAGTTGTTAAGAAGACATATGGTGTGTTAGCTTTCACTAATAGAGGGATTGAGTTCAAGAGCCGTGAAGTTATGCTCCAGCTATACAAAAGCCTGGTTCGGCCACATCTGGAGTACTGTGTCCAGTTGTGGTCGCCTCATTACAGGAAAGATGTGGAAGCGTTGGAAAAGGTACAGAGGAGATTTACCAGGATGTTGTCTGGAATGGAGGGAAAGTCTTACGAGGAAAAGACGAGAGAGCTAGGGCTTTTCTCTTTAGAACAACGAAGGATGAGAGGTGACTTGATAGAGGTGTACAAAATGATCAGAGGTATAGATAGAGTGGACAGCCAGAGACTTTTTCCTAGGGTGGAGGTAGCTATTCCAAGGTTTAAAGTGAGCAGAGGTAGATATAGGGGAGACGTCAGAGGTAGGTTCTTTACTCAGCGTGTGGTCGGGGCGTGGTATGCATTGCCGGAGAAGATAGTGGAGTCGGCCTCATTAGGGGCAATTAAGCAGCTATTAGATAAGCATGTGGATGATAGTATAAGGTAGGGGTGGAGGTTAGATAGACCTTAGGATTAGGGTAAAAGTTCGGCACAACATCGTGGGCTGATGGGCCTGTACTGTGCTGCACTGTTCTATGCTCTACGAAAGAATCAGAAATCTAACTTCAGGCAGAGCAGATAAGGGGACATCTATGAGAAGGAGGGCAGTCCGTGCAGGACTGTGGGTGTTGTACTTAAATGTGCACAGAATACGATACTAAGTAAATGAGTTTGTAGTGCAGATTGAATTTGGCAGGTGCAGTGTTGTGGTTATCACAAGGACATGGCCTTAAGGGGCTCAGGGCTGGGAACTAAATGTCTAAGGATATACATCCTATTGAAAGAATAGGCAGTGGGAACAGGGTTGTCTTGTTAGCAAGAAATTAAATCAATAGCAAGAAGTAATATAGAAAGGCATAGAATCTGTGTGAGTAAATTTGAGGAACCGTAAGGGAAAAAGGACTCCCAGCAGTAGTCAGGATGTTGGGAAGAAACTAAATCAGGAGATAGTAAAGGCACTATTACAATAATCATGGGGGACATCAAACTACATGTTAATAATGGATCTCAAGAAAAGGATTTGTGGAATGTCTACAAGATGGTTATTTTGGAGCAGCTTGTGGTAGAGCTCACGAGGGAACAGGCAGTTCTGGATCTGGTGATATGTAGTGAGGTAGACATGATCAGGGAGCTTAAAGTGAAGGAAGCCCTAGGGGGCATCGACCATATTATGAGAGAATTCACCCTGCAGTTTGAGATGGAAAAGCTGGAATGGATGTAATGGTATTACAATTGAATAAAGGTAACGATAAAAATATGAGGGAGTAGCTGGCCAGAGTTGACTGGAAGAGGACCCTAGCAGAGAAGACAATGGAGCCACAATGGCAGGTGTTTCTGGGGCTAACTTGGGAGGCACAGCAGAAATTCATCCCAAGGAAGAAGAAATGTACTATGGGGAGGACAAGGCAACAGCGCTGACAGGGGTAGTCAGGGACAGCATAACAGCAAAGAAAAAAGCATGCAATGTGCTGAGCATTAGTGAGAAGCTTTTAAAAACCAGCAGAGGATAACTACAGCAAATGATAAAGGGGATGAAGATGAAATATGAGAGTAATCTAGTTAGTAATATAAAAGAAGATTGCAAGAATGTTTTTAGATATATAAAATGTAAGGGAGAGGCAAGAGTGGATATTGGACCGCTGGAAAATGATGCTGGAGTGGTAGTAATGGGGGTCGAAAAATGGTGGAGGAACTGAATAAGTACTTTGCATCAGTTTTCATAGTGAAGAACACTGGCAGCCTACCAGAACTTTAAGCGAGACAGAAGTGAGTGTAGTGGCCATCACTAAGGAGAAGGTGCTGGGGAAGTCAAACGGCTGAAGGTGGATATATCACCTGGACCGGATGGACTACGCCCCAGAGTTCTGAAGGAGATAGCTGAGGAGTTTGTAGAGGCATTGGTGGTGATCTTTCAGAAATCACCGGAGTCAGGGACGGTCCCGGAGGACTGGATAGTGGTGAATGTAACATCTCTGTTTGTTTAAGAAGGGAGGAGGGCAGAAGACAAAAAATTATAGACCAGTTGGCCTGACCTTGATTACTTGTAAGATTTTAGAGTACGTTATTGATCGGATGATATTGCAGACTACTTGGAAGTCCATGATAAAATAAGAATTACTCAGCGTAGCTTTGTTAAGGGGAAGTCATGCCTGACAAATATGTTAGAATTCTTTGAGCACAAACTGACCAAGTTAGACAACAACAGTGGATGTGATCAACTAGATTTTCAGGCAACCTTTGACTGCACAGGAGGCTGTTATAAGTACATGAACAGGAAAGGTTTGGGAGGGATATGGGCCAGGAGCAGGCAGGTGGGACTAATTTAGTTTGGGATTATGTTAGGCATGGATTGGTTAGACCAAAATGTCTGTTTCTGTGTTTATGACTCTATGACTCTGTTTCTAAGAGCCCATGGTGTTAGGGGCAAGGTACTGGCGCGGATAGAAGATGGGCTGAGTGGCATAAGGTAAAGACTGGAGATAAAAGGGTCTTTCCCAGGATGGCAGCCTGTGACTAGTGGAGTTCAGGGATCAGTGATGTGAGCATAACTATTCTTCTTATACCTTAACAATCTGGGTGAAGGAACTGAGGGCGTTGTTGCTAAGTTTGCAAGTGATACAAAGCTAGGTGGAGGCACAGATAGTGTTGAAGAAGTGGGGAAGCTGTAGAAGAACTTGAACAGGGTAGGAGAGTGGGCAAAGAAGTGGCAGATGGAATCCAGTATGGGGAGGTGTGAAGTTACATACTTTGGCAGGAAAAATAGAAGTGTAGACCATTTTATAAATGGGGAAATGCTTCAGAAATCTGAAACACAAAGGGATTTGAGAGTCCTAGTTCAGGATTATTTTAAGGTTAACATGCATGTTCAATTGGCAATTAGGAAGGCGGATGCATTCATTTCAAAAGGCCCCGAATCCAAGAGCAAAAATGTACTGCTAACGCTATATAAGGCTCTGGTCAACCACATTTGGAATATTGTGAGCAGTTTTGTGCCCTGTATCTAAGGAAGGATGTGCTGGGCTTGAAGGGGGCCCAGAGGAGGTTTACAAGAATGATGCTGGGGACGAAGGCTTGGCATATGAGGAGCAGTTGAGGACTCTGGGTCCGTATCCAATGGATTTTAGAAGAATGAGGGGAAATCCTGTTGAAACTTACAGAATACTAAAAGGTCTGGATAGATGGATGTGGTGAAGGTGTTTCCACTAGTAGCAGAGCTAGTAAGGCTGCTTTGGTTCAGCTGTCAAACTCCATGTCGTAACAAAACTCGCTGTTCCTAAAGGGGCAACAACACACAACTAAAAAAGAGAGCAGCAATACCAACAACGCAGAACAAACCTGCCATCCAGATTCTGACATTTTAAAGAGTATAAAGCCAGAAAAGGAAGATGGGACGCACGTACCTAACCATAGATTAGAACATCTTTGGCATCCTGTCGGAAATTCAGTTATTCAGACAGAGCAGCAGTCTTTACAGATCAGCAGAAAGCTGATAAAGCATGGTAATGCAATCAACTTCTTGCGTTGGACACTGAAGGATTCATAAGAATAAAATCCATTGTTATTTCTGACAATGATCACAAAGATCCTGACAAAACTTTTCAGATTTTGGAAAATCAGCTTAAAGCTTGAACCTGTTTCAGGGTTCAGAGGCTTGAGTTACATGTCATACTGCCAACAGCTAGTTGAAACAATGGACCAATTCATAGGCAAATGTCATCTTAAAGGTACAGAATGTGATTTTCCCGAAGCTAACTTAGTATAAAGGCTTATAGAACTCATCGTTGCCTCTACACCCATCAAATCCTTATGAAAAGCATTACTATCAAACCTAAGAATGTACCATTGACACTGCTAAAACAAGGATGCAATTTCAAAGCAATAGTAGCTGGCCAGCATCATGTGCAAGTGATTGACTCTTGAACAACTGTTACAGCTGTCATCAGATTCAGTGGAGCACCCAAATCTTGCATGAGATGTGGCTTATCTCCAAAGGCAGTGTTGAGCATTTTGTGACATTTGCAAGTTGTGTTCCAGAAAAGGACATTGGGTTTAAACTGTAGCAAATTCAATTACCGAGAAGAACACCAAGTACCACAGAATGCTCTGCAGCAGCATGTGAAGAAGGATCAACCATGGAACAATGCCAGAGAAGAATCCAAAGTTCTGTCCATATCTCAGAAACATGTCAGCAAAGTCCAAGAGGCAATCAAATTGTAATAGCTTCCAGACCCTAGTCAAACAGTACTTGGTAAACCTGACACACTATGTGGATGTTGTCAGAAAAGCTGAAGCTTTTAGTTCCATCCAACTGATATATCCCAAAAGGAATGGACAACATGTGTTATGTAACAAGATTGAAATTGATGTGAAAGCAAATAACATTGATTTATGCATATTTGTAAATGATGTACTCAGGAAACTGACACAGTGTGGTGCAGTCCACACAAGATAACCTAATTGTTCACAATAGGTCTGACATCCCTTTTGCATTGTTGAAACACATGGACAAGTCATTATCAGTCTACAGGCATTCTTATGGTCCACTAGGTGACAAATCTGTCATTTGCAGCACCGAGGGTTCCTGATTGCATTTCTGAACCTTTCCATCAACATTACCCCATCTGGTTTTATGCTATTTACAACTTTAATGGTGACATGCATCCCAGTGTTGACTGTCCTCTTAAGAGCAGCACTAACTAGCTGTAATGACTAGCTTTCAGTGTACTTTCGCTGTCACCATCTTCTAGTACCCATATGCTGTCACCATAATGCCATTTTTGATTTTTTACAGATCTTAATCCACATCATATATCCCACAGATAGTTGGGTCCTTCACAAATATTGTCAATTTAGTCAGATATCTGAAGTTTATTACAATACAAACTACTTACAATTTATAATATCAAAGATTTACTCACAATGGGTTCTGTGCTTACTGATGTTACTATGCATTACTCATACAATTAACTGACTTCATTACACAAAGTGACAGAAAGAGAGGCAGTATCTTTATTTTGGAATGTCACATATCATGGTGTCATATAATCATCGTAAAGGTACAGTGCATGTGGGTTCTGGAATCTGTGCCAAGATACAACACTTATTATGTGTTAAAATATGAAATGATGCCGTGTACGTTCATTAAGAAGAGTTTTCTGACAGACAATAGACATGTATTATTATAGATGTTTACATATCTAAACTTAGCAATTAATTGCTTACTTTTTTTTAGTGTCGGTAGCATTTATTTGGTAGCTCATTTTAAGAAGGTGGTTTCTCATTCTCACTGTTGCATCAAATGACGTATATTGGCTAATAGTCAGTGGAAATTGCTGAGTGGAATTTCTCTGTATATTAATACGTTTGACAGAGTTGCATCAAAATCAGATTTTTAATAGTGACTTTTCAGACTAGGTTTTGAAGTAAGTATTAACTAGAAAATATTTATCCTTTGAAAGGTCATCGAGCAGCTGAAGAGATTGTATCGCTGATCGCTACACTCATGATCCTACAGTTGATTCGTTTCACTGAACAGTTGGAAGGGATTAAATTCAAATCCCTCCTTTGTTTGGACCCGACATTGGATTCAGGGTTTGTATGATCTATAAATTGATTGCTATAAGGGAAATTATAGTATTGTAAATAATGTATTTTATAAAACAAAAGAAAGAGAATTAATTATAATTTCAGTATGCTGTAAAGGTCTGTAAAGTAACATTTATGGTATTCTTGGAATGCAAAACGTAGATTGCAGTTTTCAGTCTTGCTGCAAATGTATGACAAGTAATTCATCTGTTGCTATCATACAGTACATTTACATAATATTTTAGGATCAAAGTAAAAAATATCGGACACTTTATTGATGCAAACCATTTCTAAAAATCAAACTTTTTGAAACAAACCCATGATGCTCTTATAAGAACCGAAAGAACTGTGGATGCTGTAAATCAGGAACAAAAACAAAGTTGTTGGAAAAGCTCAGCAGGTCTGGCAACATCTGTGAAATTAAAAACAGAGTTAACGTTTTGGCTCCGGTGACCCTTCCTCAGAACCAGATGCTCTTGGCTTTGTTTCTCCCTCTCCAAATAAAAAAAGTTTTATGTAGCAGTTTTCACAACCCAGGTCTCTCAAATCATTGCCAATTAAGTACTTTTGAAGCGTAGTCACTGATGTTAACTGAAGGAAATTCGCCAGTTTAGGTACCGAATTTCCCTATCAGTGATCAGACAACTGAACTTTTAGTTAAGGGATACACAACTGCTGGGACACCCGATGAAGTCCCCTGTTGTCCTTCAAATAATGCTTAAGTTGACAGACATGACCTCAGTATAGTATTTTGTTTGAAAAATTTCTCCTCAAACTGCATAGCAATGCTTCTGTAGTTTTGGAGTAGATTTGTAGCTTGGGTTATGGATATTGTGGTTGGTTGGCTCGCCGAGCTGGTTCGTTGTTGTACCGCAGAAGTTTCATTACCCTGCTGGGTAACATCTTCAGTGCAGCCTCCGATGAGCCTTCAATTACACAGAATGTTCAATTTCCAAGTTAATGAAGTAGAACTTCTAACAAATTTTATATATTAGTGTTGACAATCAAGAAGAATATTACAAGTGTGGTATGTTAATCGATTAAGAAATCATTTTACAGCAGGTGGATTTGTATAGTGTTTTTATTGAACATAGATGACCTAAAAACTTTCATTGTCTTCCGCAGGCCAACATGTTGGGCAATACAACATGTAAAAAACGCCATAGCTTGGTCTAGAAAAACAGACAGACAGTATCCAGCAATCTGTAGTCGTCTGGAACTAGGAAGGGACTGGGAATCAGCTACTCGTCATCTGTTACGGATTGATCCTCTCAAAAAAGATTCACCACTTCAGCAGATGTTTAACTGAGACGATTAAACATAATAACAATGCTTTAATATTAATAGAAGCAGAAAATGTTCAATATACTTGATATTATTAGATTCAGGAATTAAAATCCAATTCAGAAAGGCATTCAATCAATTCAAAAGTTTCTAACGTTGGAAAGCTATCTTAACTGGGATATTACAAACATACATGGATAAGTATACTTCTAAACTTTATGGTGGTAGAAATGGTGCAAATAAATGTGCTATTGTTTCAAATATTTTTATTCTCCCTTTTACATTGGGTTGATCTTTCGCTCTTGGGTTGAGAAACAGAGGTCAGAACTATTTCTGGGATCCCACCCATTGTGAATTTCACAGCACCCACTTAACTGGCCCAAAGACTGGTTCACCATCCAGTTAAGGCCATTGGGCAGGCTGTTAAAGCTGAAGGACAAACCAGAGATCTACCTACTTAAAAGGAGTAGCAAGCACACTGGAAGTTAAGAGAGGAGGCGCAACAGGATGGAAGTGCCTTCTTCTCAAATTTTTCAAACCTAAATTGAAAAATGGCTCTTGCATCCACAACACCAGTGTTGAGAAGCAGAGGCTTTGCTAAATGATAGTCCAGACCTGCTACTGGAAGACTGTCTCCAGTCACCTAAACTAGTGCCTGGTGTATGTAGGAACCTGGGAACCTATTGGTAAAATCCCAGTCAGCTTCCTTTGGCCTCAAATAGATCCAATTGAGCGAGATCACTTACGTGCCAGAACAAGTGTGTCACCCAGCTGTTTCCCCACACGTTCTCCCCTGCTCCTCTTCAAACCTGCCTCCACAGAAATGGGTCTGACGTGGGATGGATCTGGGAAATTGGCCAATGGACCTGTTTTTGGCTCTATCTGCTGCTGATCCGTGCAGCTGAAAATGTAATATTGTTAATTTTTGGGTTAGAAATGCAACGTTATATTCTCTATTATTAAAATAACATTTTTCATGTGATATGTATGCACTTTATTAGTTTGAATTGAATTTATATTTCCCAGAAAGATCAGTGAAAAGTCTTATCATGCTATCTATTGTAAAACTCTTGTTAATTATAATATTAAGATTTACTGAAGGCAAATTGAGTCACACTTGATCAAGTTGAATTGATGGAATGATTGATGGAAGTTTTACAAAGTGTATGGGGACTTACAAAATTGTTAAATGGAGTTCCACATAATGGACGGGTTGCAAATCAAAAAGCAAAGAGATGTAATGTGTTTTTCTCGCCAAGGGTGTAGTATTGGGTCTACTGGTTTTCCTGAAACTCTTAATGACATAGACTTGATTACAGAAAATTTAATTTCAAAGTTTGCAGATGACGTAATTCTTAGAAATGTTAGCAAATAATAGAGGATAGTAGATGATTTCAGGAAGACATTGTAAGACCTGTGAAATTAAATGCAGAGAGCTGTGGACTTATCAATTTTGGAAAAAAATATTTGGGGGAAGTAAAACTGGAATTATGGCATTTTAAATGTGCAGGAACAGACACATCATTAAGGCTGTTAAAAGCATGTGGGACCTTTGGGTTTATTAATAGATGAATGAGTGCAGATTTTCATCCCCCAGTGGAGGCAGGAATGAGTAGGGAAAGTAAAGAACAGTATATGAATATAAGAGACAGTAATCAGTGTAGGACATTTAACCTCTTTAGTCTGTGCTGCCATTTAGTAAGATTATGGCTGATCTGATTGCGGCCTTATCTCCATTTGACTGACGACTCCCATGATGCTTAATGTCCTTGTCAATCTGAAAACTTGAAGTTCTTGACAACAAAAATGAATTTTCTATCCCGTCTTACCCTGTGCTATTTTTGTGTAGCATTTTCATGAGTCAGGAAAGCCTCGGTTCATAATCCTGCGTACACTTCTTCTGAGGTCAGAGGTGCCATTGTGAACTCAATAAAAAACATTATATGGAGGTAGTAGGAACTGCAGATGCTGGAGAATCTGAGATAACAAGGTGTAGAGCTGGATGAACACAGCAGGCCAAGCAGCATCAGAGGAGCAGGAAGGCTGACGTTTCGGGCCTAGACCCTTCTTCAGAAATGGGGGAGGGGAAGGGGGTTCTGAAATAAATAGGGAGAGAGGGGGAGACGGATAGAAGATGGATAGAGGAGAAGATAGGTGGAGAGGAGACAGACCGGTCAAAGATGCTGGGATGGAGCCAGTAAAGGTGAGTGTAGGTGGGGAGGTAGGGAGGAGATAGGTCAGTCCAGGGAGGATGGACAGGTCAAGGGGGTGGGATGAGGTTAGTAGGTAGGAGATGGGGCTGGGGCTTTAGGTGGGAGGAAGGACAGGTTAGGGAGGCGGGGATGAGCTGGGCTGGTTTTGGGATGCGGGAGCGGGAGGGGAGATTTTGAAGCTTGTGAAGTCCACATTGATACCATTGGGCTGCAGGGTTCCTAAGCGGAATATGAGTTGCTGTTCCTGCAACTTTCGGGATCTGTCCTTCTTCCCACCTATCCCCTCCTCCCACCTCTAGCCCCACCCTTATCTCCTGCCTACTAATCTCATGCCACCCCCTTGACCTGCACACTCTCTCTCCCCCCACACACTCTCTCCTTCACGCATACATACACTCTCCCACACACATACACACATATTCTCCCACGTGCACACTCTCTCTTCCACACGCACACACACACACTCTCCCACACACCCTCACTCTCCCTCTCATGCACAATCTCTCTCACACGCACACACACTCTCTCTCTCTCACACGTACATGTACACTCTCTCTCATTCTCACGCACACTCTCTCACACACATTCTCGCTCTCTCTCTCTCACACACACACATCCTTCTCTCACACATACACAGTCTCTTTCATGCACACATACACACTCTGTCTCTCTCTAACGCACATATGCTTTCTCTCACTCACACGCTCTCTCCTACACACACACACTCTTTCTCTCTCTCTCTTTCTCTGTCCACACACACACATTCTCTACCCCCACACACACGCACGCACTGTTTTTCTCTCTCTTACCTCCTTGCGTGCGCGCGCACACACACACACACACCCTATCTGTCTCTCCTTCCTCTCTCGGACGCATACTCTCTCACTTTCTACCCCCCCCCCCAACACACACACACACTCTCTCCAACCCCCCTCTCACACACACGTTCTCTCTCCCCTCACACACACACATCTCTCTCCCTCACACATGCACTCACTCTTCTCACACACACACACAAAAACATAAATCTATGGGGTGTATTGTATTTGCAGATACGTTCCAGTTTGTTCAAAAAGCACACAATTTGTAGACAGTCAGTCAATGTTACAAATTCCTACTTCTGAAATAAAACTAGTGTGACTCCAAACCAAAACCAAACAGATCCACATGGCCTCACACCTAACATGCTTTGTCTGATCTAAAATGTCACCTCTTGTTTACATTGATAAAACCTTTAGTTCTGTCAGGGCAGTGACTTGAAAGAAATTTGGGGCATTACATATCCATGTCAATCAATTAAAACCTTATAACTGATTGAAGATTTAATAGCATCTTAGCTTTATTTAATACATCCTCATCAGTTGTGTGATCCTTTGATCTTTTACTTATAAATTCTGTGTTCTGTCTGCTTCTTTCTCACTTCAGCTGACGAAGGGGCTACACTCCTAAAGCTTGTGTTTTCAAATAAACCTGCTGGACTATAACCTGGTGTTGTGTGATCTTTAAAATCTTGTTTGGAGAGCCCTCTTGTGGCACAGTGGTAGTACCCATACACCAGACTTGGGGCCTGGGTTCAAATCTCACCTGCTGTATAAGTATGTAATGACATCTCTGAACAGGTTCATTCAAAAAAATAGGTTAAATAAAAAATTATTGTTGGAGAGTTTCTGGCAACTAGGGAAAGCCTGCTGAAGAGTCAGGAACATTCAGACAGGTACACTTTAAAGGTTTTGACAATTTCAAATTTCACTATTAGACGTTGTACTGTAATGTAAATGTGTCATAACTGCAGTGATTCATCATCAGGCTCTGTTCTGTAAAGTTGACCATTTTAATGACCAGTGCTATTTTAAGTGTTGAGATGTTTATAGTACTTTTCCCATTTGGAAATTGCTCTTAGGCAGTCAAAACAGAAGAAAACCCTGCTTAGGATCTCTAGTATAAATGTATAAAGTGATTTAATATGCCTAGAGTCCTCTTAAATTGCTAAAAAGAAACTTTAGCTGCTTTTACTTAGAGTGAATTAAATCAGCCTGTTGCTCCTGGCCTGTTATAATTGATACCTGCCGTAGTTTAGGGAACAAAGGTCTTTTTTCAATTTTAATAGACTCCATTTTGATATTTACATGTGCTTAATGTTACAATTGAGCCTAGTTATAAGTGCTCAGCCAAATTTCAAAACCATCATGAACCATGTGGGGCTGTATTCAAATTTTGATTGACAGTTTTAGGAGTCTTTAAAGGGTTATCTGTCTTTGATTTGGTAATTGAATAGGTTTTGGTTTTGTAAACAAGATGACCACTTAAAGGGAATGTGCATGGCTTTCGTGAAGAAGAAAAATTTTCCGGATTAGATTGTTTGACTTTTTTTTAAATGCATGTTTATTTAAACCTTTACATTAGGTCTTCCCAAAATATGTGGTGGGCAAGTGGCTATGGTGGATACATGGAGGCATGGTGAATACAAGATGTTGAGACAGAATAGCCATTTTAGGATCTAGGCTGCAAATCCTGACAACCTAAGGGGAAGCAACGGCCTAGTGGTATTACTGCTAGACTATTAATCCAGAAACTCAGCTCATATTCTGAGGTTAAAATTGTTACAGAGATAGTAGGAACTGCCGATGCTGGAGAATCTGAGATAATAAGGTGTAGAGCTGGATGAACACAGCAGGCCAAGCAACATCAGAGGAGCAGGAAAGCTGACGTTTTGGGTTGAGACCCTTCTTCAGAAATGGGGGAGGGGAAGGGGATTCTGAAATAAATAGGGAGGTGGGGGAGGTGGGTAGAAGATTAATAAAGGAGAAGATAGGTGGAGAGGAGACAGACTGGTCAAAGAGGTGGGGTTGGAGCCAGTAAAGGTGAGTGTAGGTGGGGAGTTAGGGAGGGGATAGGTCGGTTCAGGGAGGACAGGCAGGTCAAGGAGGCGGTATGAGGCTAGTGGGTAGGAGATGGGGGTGGGGCTTGAGGTGGGAGGAATGGTTAGGGAGGCGGGGACGAGCTGGGCTGGTTTTGGAATGTGGTCGGGGGAGGGGAGATTCTGAAGCTTGTTAGGTCCACATTGATACCCTTGGGCTGCAGGGTACCCAAGCGAAATATGAGTTGCTGTTCCTGCAGCCTTCAGGTGGCATCATTGTGGCAATGCAGGAGGCCCAGGATGGACATGTCATCCAAGGAGTGGAAGGGGGAGTTGAAATGATTCGCGACTGGGAGGTGTAGTTGTTTGTTGCGAACCGAGCATAGGTGTTCCACAAAGCGATCCCCAAGCCTCCGCTTGGTTTCCCCGATGTAGAGGAGGCCACAACGGGAACAGCAGACACACTATACCACATTGGCAGATGTGCAGGTGAACATCTGCTTGATGTGGAAAGTCTTCTTGGGGCCTGGGATGGGGGTGAGGGATGAGGTGTGGGGGCAGGTGTAACACTTGCTGCGGTTGCAGGGAAAAGTGCCGGGGGGTGGTGGGGCTTGAATCCCATTACAGAGATAGCGGAATTTGAATTCAATAAACAACATCTTGAATTAAGAATCTACTCATGACTATGAAATCATTGTCAATTGTTGGAAAAAAAACGCATCTGGCTCACTAATGTCTTCACCTGGTCTGGCCTACATGTGACTACACACTCACAGGTTGACTCTGAAATGACCTGGCAAACCACTTAGTTGTACCAATCACTATGAAGGCTCAAAGAAACGAAACCAAACAGACTACTTTCATCAACCGAGGCGTTGGGAAAAAAACAATAGCAGAAACAGCCCCATCAACCCTGCAATGTCTTCTTTGCAAATATCTGGGGCCTAGTGCCAAATTTGGGAGAGCTGTGTCAGCCTAACTAGCCTGACATTGACATACTCATGGAATCATACAGACAATATCCCAGCCACTGCCATCACTATCCCTGAATATGTTGTGTCCCACGGGCAGGACAGACCCTGCCAAGGTGGTAGCACAGTACAGTCAAGAGGGAGTTGCCCTGGGAGTCCTCAACACTGACTCTGGACCCCATTATGTTTCACGGTTTCAGGCTAAACATGGGCAAGGAAAACCCCTATTGATGACCATTGTCCTCCCTCAGCTGATGAATCAGTGCTCCTTCGTGTTGAACACTGAGGGTAGTAAGGGCACAAAATTTCAATGTCCACCACCTAGATTGGCTCGGCGGCAGCCCTACTGGTTGAGCTGGTTGGGTCTTAAAGATCGTACTGCTAGACTGGGTCTGCAGCAGGTAGCGAGGCACCAATAAGAGGAAAGAACATACTTGAATACATCTTACTGATCTCCCAGCTGCAGATGCATCTGTCCATGATATTGTCAGTAAGAGTAACCAGTGCACAGTCCTTGTGGGGATAAAGTCCCAACTTCACATTGAGAATAATTTGCATCGTCTGGTGTGGCACTATCACCATACTGAATGCAAAAGACTTTGAACAGATCCAGCAACTCAAGACGGCGCATCCATGAGGCACTGTGGGCCATCAACAGCAGCAGAACTACACTCCAGCACAAACTGCAACCTCATGGCCTGGCATATCCCCTCACTCAACCATTACCATCAAGCCTGATAAACCCTGAGAGAGCAGGATGGCATGCTAGGATCAGCACCAGGCATTGCTATCAGATATACCTTGAAGAAGGATTTGTTCTGTCACGTTTCTTTTGAAAGCAAGTGTTGTAAACTTGGAGCTGATTGTCTACCTTGAGCCCAGCTACGTTTGTTCCTTTTTAAAAATTGGAACAATAGAAGCAATATGAAGATGTGGCGTCAAGGTCCCACAGAATCTGTACTTTAGTCTTAGCTTTCAGAAATTGCTTGGTTCTTGAAGCTGAAAGCGAAAGTTATTATTCCTCTCTCAGTTACAGCTAAAAGCTTGGGTCCTCTTCCTGGCTAGAATTGCATTTGAGACAACCTATTTTACTCAATTTGTCTTTGCCAAGGTGTGTTTATGGGATGTTAGTATATAGAAATCATTGCTGTTTAGTAATTAAATAATCTATTATTCTGTTAAATTTCCCAATAGAGTTAGGTTATTCCAATTCTTCTGGAAAAGCTCAGCTGGTCTGGTAGCATCTGTGAAGAGAAATCAGTTAATGTTTCGGGGCAGTGACTCTTCCTCAGAACCTTCAGACCCTTCCTGAGTTCTGAGGAAGGATCACTGGACCAGTAACGTTTAACTCTGATTTCTCTTCACAGATGCTGCCAGACCTGTTGAGCTTTTCCAGCAATTTCTGTTTTTGTTTCTGATTTCCAGCATCTGCAGTTCATTCAGTTTTTATTCCAATTCTTCCTTCTTTTGTTTTATTTTAATATAGTGTATGGATAAAGTGTGCTTTAAACCTGACCAAATGAATTGCATCCAGAACACAATTCCTTACACTTGCCTTTAAAAATAAGAAAATATTGGGGTCTGGGTTATCTTCTTAATAAACTTTGAGTGGGTTTGATCTGGTCCATAACAGCATACCTAAAAATGAGATGTTAACCTGGTGAAGCTACCAAACAGTACAACTTGAAACACCACACAGTATCCACAGCCAGTGCAAGACAGAGAAAATCTAGTCCACAACAAACAAATCAGATCTAATCTCTGCAGTTCTGCTAAACCCAGTCATGAATGGTGGCGGACAATTAAACAATTCATTGGAGGAGGAGGTTCCACCAATATCCCCATTCCCAATGAAAGAAGAGCCGAGTACAACAGTGCGAAAGGTAAGGCCAAAGCATTCAAAGCAATCTTCAGCCAGAAGTGCCAAGTGGATGATTTGTCATGGCCTCTTCAAGTGGTCCCCAGCATTTCAGATGCCAGTCTTCAGCGAATTCAATTCACTCCATGTGATATCAAGAAACATTTGGAAGCACTGGACAGTTGAAAGGCCATGGGCCCTGAGAACATTCTGGCAATAGTACTAAAGACTTGTGCTCCAGAACCTACCGCTCCCCTAGCCAATCTCTTCCAGTACAGTTACAACGTTGGTATCTACCTGACAATGTGGAAAATTACCCAAGTATGTCCTGTACATAAAAAGCAGAATAAATCCAACCGAGCCAATTACCACCCCATCAGTCTACTCACGAACATCAGTAAAGTGATAGAATGTGTCATCAAGCAGCACCTGCTCGATGATGCCCAGTTTGGATTTCACCAGGGCCACTCAGCTCCTGACTTCATTGCAGCCTTGCTTCAAACATGGACAAATGAGCTGAATTCAAGAGGTGAGGTGACAGTGACACCTTTGGCATCAAAGTCCCCTGAAAAACTGGAATCAATGGGAATTAGGAGGCAATCTCTGACTGGTTGGAGTCATACCTGGCCAGTAGGAAGATGTTCGTGGTTGTTGGAGGTCAATCATTTCAGCTCCAGGACGTCAGTGCAGGTATTTCTCAGGATAGTGTCTAAAGCTGAACCATCTTCAGCTGCTTCATCAATGACCTTCCCTCTATTTTAAGGTCAGAAGTGGGGATGCTCACTGATGATTGGACAATGTTCAGCATCATTCGTGACCCCTCAGATACTAAAACAGTCTGTGCGCAAATGCAAACAGATCTGCGCAGTATCCAGGCTTGGGCTGGCAAGTGGCAAGTAACATTCACACAACACAAATGTCAGGTAATGACCATTGCCAATAAAAGACAAAATAATCACCACTCATTGACTTTCAATGGTGTGACCATTACTGAATTCCCATATCAACATCGTGGGGTTATCATTGACCGGAAACTCAACTGGACACATCACATAAACACAGTGGCTACAAGAGCAGGTCAGAGGCTCAGAATACTGGGGCGAGTAATTCACCTCCTGCCTCCCAAAGCCTGTCCATCATCTACAAAGTGCAAGTCAGGAGTGTGAGATGGACTCCTCCCCATTTGCCTGGATGGGTGCATCTCCAACACCCTCAAAAGGTTTGACACCATAAAGGACAATGTAGCCCACTTGACTGGCACCAAATCCACAAACATCCACTACCTCCATCACCACTGCTCAGTAGCAGTAGTGTGTACTATCTAAAACATGCACTGCAGAAATTTACCAAGGCTCCTTAGACAGCACCTTCCAAACCCATGACCACTTCCATCTAGAAGGTCGAGGGTAGCAGATACATGGGAACACCACTGCCTGCAAGTACCCTTCCAAGCCACTCACAATCCTGACCTGGAAATATATTGCTATTCCTGTCACTGGATCAAAATTGTGGAATTCCCTCCCTAATGGTATTGTGGATCAACCCACAGCACCTGGACTGCATCAGTTCAAGAAGGCAGCTCACCACCACCTTTTCAAGGGCAACTAGGGACAGGCAATAACTGCTGGCCAGCCAGAGATGCCCACATCCTATGAATGAATAAAAACAATTTGGGACATCTAATGAGGATGACTCCTCACCCAGACTCATTACACATTGCATCATAGCTTACAAAACTTGATGCCTCCCTGCCCATATCTCCAAGAAACAAAAATATGGTTGGAATAAGATTCAGAGGCTGTCTTGCATTCCAGAAGTTGCAGAGAAGTCCAACACATGTTTTCATGTCCCTATGTAAAATTACAGTTCATGGGATGCTGAGCACCCCTGCCACAGACTCTATACTTTCTTGATCAGATAGGGAGGTCTCCTTTTGTCATCCATCAGGAGGAGAACCTCTGCTGTTCCCTGCCATTTGAAAGAGCGTTTGAAGAGAGTCATCATTGAACTGTCTATGGACATCCCTTTCTTATTTGTGATGGAATACAGTTGAGTTTGACTCATTGCAAGCTCTTAAGCTTCCTTCAGCCTCTAGTGGCTCATGCTTACTTAGATAAAATGGGACTGGCAGAATTGGAACATTTCCTTTGACTGCAGCTCACCTTCAATTGTAGACTTTTCTCTGCTGCTTTCTCTTTCCAAGTTTTACCATCTTCCCACCCCCCCACACCCCACTCCATTTCCACTACCCCTGCTTAAGGTTATGCAAATGAACACCGCTGGTGCCTCTCTAAACCTCAGCTGAAAGCATTTATTCCCATGAGCCTGACACCATCACTACCTCCAATCCTATTCTCAGCCTCTCCACTGGCATGCTGCAGTTGACCCATTTATTCTCCCCAGGCACTAAGAAATTCTATCACTGGGATCCTAGCCATCCAGGCCAGATGACATTGACTCTAATCATAGCCAGCCTTTGTAATACAACTGCCTGTTAGGTTTTCATTCCATCCACAGCGTCTATGACACAAGGTGCTTAAGAATTCTAGCCTTCCCTTGAGCTTCTATGCATTTGTAACTCTTTTTGTCCCTAAAAGGCTATGCCCCAAATCTTATTACTTACTAATTATATGCCAGTACATGATATTTTTATGTCACCTTTTATGTTATTTGTCATATTATTCACACATTCTCCATTTGCCAATCTTGTTTTCATCAAAGAATCAAAGCACAGAAGAAGGACAATTGGCCTGTTGGGTCCTTGCCTGCTGTCCAAATCCCAAATCGCGCTCCCCAACATTGTACCCCAGTTCAAATTCACACACACTTCCCTGCGCATGCACTCTATGTGATAATAACAATGCTTGGAACCGTGCACTCCCCAATGAACGCACACGTGGAGTAACTGCCTGCAGTTACCAGTGGATGCTCAGACATTGAGTAAATTTAAGGGGTGGTATACAGATTTTTAAGTAGCAATGGATTGAAAGAATGTGGAGAAGAGGCAGAAGAATGGAGCTGAGGCCAAGATGAGATCAGCCATGATTGTAGCAAATGGCAGAACAGGCTTGAGAGCCTGAATGATTAGGGATTGTGTAGTCAAAATGAAGGAAAGTGTTCATGGTCTGAAATTGTTGAACTCAATGTTAAGCCCTGAAGGCTATACGGTGCATAACTGAACCTCCAAGTTTGTGTTGGGTTTCAGTGGAACTTTACAGAAAATCTAAGATGGAAATGTTAGCATGAGAGCAAAATGTTGTATTGAAATGGTAAACAACTGGAAGGTTGGAGTCATTCTTACAGAGAGAGCGCAGGTGCTTCCCAAAGCAGTCAGTCAGTCTTGATAAATTCTTGATCTCGCAAGGAATCAAGGGCTACGGGGAGAGTGCGGGTAAGTGGAGTTGAAATGCCCAGCAGTCAGGATTAAATGGCGGAGTGGACTCGATGGGCCAAATGGCCTTACTTCCACTCCTATGTCTTATGGTCTTATAGTCTGTGATAACAAGGTGTGGAGCTGGATGAACACAGCAGGCCAAGCAGCATCATAGGAGCATGAAAGCTTGACATTTCGAGCCTAGACCCTGTTTGGTTTCATTGTTGTGGAGGAGACCATACTGTGAGCAGTGACTGCTTTAGACTAGATTGAAAGAAGCATAAGTAAACCTCTACTTTACATTTTGGGCCTTAGACAGGGAGGAAATGTTGCGCCTGCTGCAGTTGTATGGGAAGATGCCATGGAGGAATGATTGAGTGTTTGGAGGGACAGGGGAGTAGACTCGGGTGTCACAGAGGGAATGGTCCCTGTAGGATATGGATGAAACAGGGGAGGAAAAGTTGTGTTTTGGTGATGACATCATGCTGGACATGACAGAAATGGCAGAGGATGGTCTTTTGAATGCTGAGGCTACTGACGTGGCAAGTGAGGTCAAAGGGAACCTATTGTTGTTCCAAGAGAGAGGGGAAGAGATAAGGGCAGAAGTGTGAGAAATGGGTCAAACGCAGCTGAGAGCTCTCTCACTCATAGTGACAGAGAATCCTCAGTCAAAGCTAAAAGAGAACATGTAGATAACACCCCTGTGGAAGATTGCATCATTGGAACAGATGTGACGGAGATGAAGAAATTGGGAGAATGGAATGGAATCCCTACAGAAAGCAGAGTCAGACTAAGTGTAGTCAAGATTACTGTGGCAATCAATGGGTTTGTAATGGATATTGGCAGACAGCCTATTTCCAGAAATGAAAGCATCAATCAAGGAAGGAAAGGAAAGAGTCAGGGCTGAACCAGGTGAAGGTGAGAGAAGGATGACAATTGGAAGAAAATTGATTTTTTTCCGATTATAGACAAAAACAGGAAGCAGCTCTGATGAGATAACAAGGTGTAGAGCTGGATGAACACAGCAGGCCAAGCAGCATCATAGGAGCAGGAAAGCTTGACGTTTCGGGCCTAGACCCTTTTTCAGAAATCGGGGAGGGGAAGGGGGTTCTGAAATAAATAGGAAGAGAGGGGGAGACGGATAGAAGATGGATAGAGGAGAAGATAGGTGGAGAGGAGACAGACAAGTCAAAGAGGCGGGGATGGAGCCAGTAAAGGTGAGTGTAGGTGGGGAGTTAGGGAGGAGATAGATCAGTCCAAGGAGGACGGACAGGTCAAGGGGGCGGGATGAGGTTAGTAAGGAGGAG
>JAHRHZ010000264.1:24690302-24704713 GCA_024137785.1 Ginglymostoma cirratum
ATCTGGATGGGTACATGAATAGGAAGGGTTTAGATGGATATGGGCCATATGCTGGCAAATGGGACTGGATCAGATTGAGACTGCTGGTCGGTGTGGACAAATTGCACTGAAGGGTCTGTTTCTCTGCTGTGTGACTCTGCGACCCTGTGACAGAGTCCATCAATGCAGTTTGAGAAAGTTGGAGAGGCAATGGCCTAGTGGTAATAATTGATAGACTATTAATCCAGAAACACAGTTTATTCTGAAGAAGGGTCTAGGCCCGAAACGTCAGCCTTCCTGCTCCTCTGATGCTGCTTGGCCTGCTGTGTTCATCCAGCTCTACACCTTATTATCTCAGATTCTCCAGCTTCTGCAGTTCCTACTATCTCAGAGATGAAAGGATGCAGGGCAGATAACCAAGACAGATTCCATAAGAATGAAACCAGAAGGCACAAACACCCCATGCTTCTACGGACTTCCTGAAGTACATAAACCAGACATCCCCCTCAGACCCATTGTTTCCCTACCAGGCACACCTTCACACAAACTGGCCAAGGACCTACAGAGATTGAAACACCTAGTTGACGGATCACCATTCCATCCACTCAACCCAAGATTTCCTCAATACCTTCAAGAATATAAAAATCAGCAACGATGAGATTATGGTATCCTTTGATGTCACAGCTTTATCCACATCAATCGACATCCCACTAGCCAAAGAAACAGTGGCCACATTACTAGAGGAAGCAGCAACGCAGACCAGCAGCTCCATCAGCAATGACAACATACTTAAACTGCTAGACCTCTGCCTCACCACACACTTCATCTTTAATGGTCAAATATACAAACAGATCAATGGTACACCAATGGGATCACCCATCTCAGGACTCATTGCAGAAGCAGTCATGCAAAGACTAGAACACACCACTCTCCTCTGCATTCAACCTAAACTCTGGATCCGGTACCTAGACGACACATTTGTCATTTTTAAAGGCAACAAATTAGAAGAGACCCGTCACCTCATCAACAGTGTATTCGCAAGGATTAAATTCACAAGGGAAGAAGAAAACAACAATCAGCTTCTGCTTCTGGATGTTAAAGTTGAGCATATGACCAATGGGGACTTCCAAATCTCAGTATAAAGAAAAACAACCCATACAGATCAAACCCTCAACTTCCACAGTAATCACCCCAACATCCACAAACAAAGCTGCATTAGGGCATCATTTAAATGGGCCAGAACGTACTGCAACACCCTGGAACTACACAGGAAAGAGGAAGAGCACTTTTACAAAATCCTCGCTATAAATGGATACCCCTCAACTTCATCCGCAGATGCCTACAAAACAGACAACAGGAGGACACAGTACACCCTAACACACTGGCCACACTGCCATACATCAAGAACATATCGGAACTGACAACAAGACTCCTTAGACCACTTCGAATCATGGTGGCCCACAAGCCCACAGCCACTCTACGACAAACACTTACAAGGATTAAAGACCCATTCTCACAACATGCAGAACCAACCTAGTTTATAAAATACCATGCGATGGCTGTCACAAACATTACATTGGACAGACAGGAAGGGAAAAACTGGCCATCAGAATACATGAACATCAATTAGCAGCAAAACAGCACGATGAACTCTCCTTAATATCAGGAACAAAAACAAAGTTGCTGGGAAAGCTCAGCAGGTCTAGCAGCATCTGTGAAGGAAAAAACAGAGTTAACGTTTTGGGTTCGGTGACCCTTCCTCAGAACTCTCCCTAATATTGATACATTCAGACAATGAAGACCATCAGTTTAACTAGGACAAGGTAACCATAGTAGCTCAAGCCAAACATAAACGTGCACGTGAATTCCTAGAGGCATGGCTCTCCACACATAGTGCAATCAACAAAACACATAGAATTGGACCTCATATACAAACCCATACTGATCAAAACAGGAAATGACACTACTCACCATAACGGATATCAATGTGGATTTCACAAGCTTCAAAATCTCCCCTCCCCCTACCGCATCCCAAAACCAGCCCAGCCTCCCTAACCTGTTCTTCCTCTCACCTATCCCCTCCTCCCACCTCAAGCCGCACCCCCATCTCCTATCTACTAACCTCATCCCGCCCCCTTGACCTGTCCGTCCTCCCTGGACTGACCTATCTCCTCCCTAACTCCCCACCTACACTCACCTTTACTGGCCCCATCCCCGCCTCTTTGACCAGTCTGTCTCCTCTCCACCTATCTTCTCCTCTATCCATCTTCTATCCGCCTCCCCTTCTCTCCCTATTTATTTCAGAACCCTCTTCCCCTCCCCCATTTCTGATGAAGGGTCTAGGCCCGAGACGTCAAGCTTTCCTGCTCCTGTGGTGCTGCTTGGCCTGTTGTGTTCATCCAACTCCACACCTTGTTGTCTCGGATTCTCCGGCATCTGCAGTTCCTATTATCTCGAGTATAAATTCCAAGCGGAGTAGAATAACATCGCTTCATCGGAGGCTGATTGTGATGTCACCTAGCATGGTGATGAAACGTCTGAGAGAGAACAAGCCAGCTCGGCGGGCAAGTCAACAACCTCATCCAGAGCCCAAGCTACAAATCTTTGCCAAAACTTTAATTATAGGAAAATGTCTAACACTATCATGCGGTGTAAGATTTAGCTAACTAAACTGTGTCTGTTCTCTACCAATGTTGACTAATTTGAGGATTTCCAGTATTTTCTCATGGGCAATGGCCGACAAATATTGGCCTTGCTGGTGATAATCATATCTCATGGATGAATGGAAAACTTTTAACTTTTTTATCATGGATGTTTGTTGTTTTCTATTGAAATTGTTTTGACTATTTTTAGCATCCCTTTAAAAAGCAGTATGGAGTTAAAATGTTAAAATTGGATCCTCAAGGGAGCTGATCTCAGTTGGGATAGCAATTTAGTTTACTTTAGTGTAATTTAGTCTAATTTAGCTGTCTAGACCTTCACTCCATCCCCTTCCCTCTGATTCCATTCCCTCCCCCAACCTCACCTCCTGTCCTCTCCCCATCCCACAGCCCCGTTTTCCCAGCCCCAACACTCTCCTTCCACCTGGAGCCCAGCCTCTGACCTTTGACCTGAAATCGATCTGTTCATTGAGAACTGTTGACTTGACATTGGTCGCCTCAATTTCTCTGCCCCCTCACCCAATCCGACCTGTCTCCCTCTGAACTGACTGTACTCTGTGCGCTTGGATCCAACCCTGACATTGTTATTAAGCCTGCTGATAAGGATGGTGCTGTTGTAGTCTGGTGTACTGACCTCTATATTGCAAAGGCTGAGCACCAGCTCTCAGATACCTCCTCCTATCTCCCCACCATGGAACATCAGGCCATTGTATCAACTACGGTCACTGACCTCATTTCATCTGATGATCACCCCCCACCAACTGCCTCCAAGCTGATAGTCCCCCAGCTCCGCACAGCTTGTTTCTACCTCCTTCTGAAAATCCACAAACAGGACTGTCCAGGCAGACCCATTGTTTCAGCCTGTTCCTGCCCCACTGAACTCATCTCTTCCTACCTTGACTCAGTCTTTTCTCCCCTGGTCCAGTCACTGCCTACTTACATCCATGATTCCCTCTGATGCTTTACACCAGTTTCAGAATTTCCAGTTTGCAGGCTCCAGATGCCTCCTTTTTACCATGGACATGCCATCCCTTTACACATCCATCCCTCACCAGGATGGTCTCAGGATTCTCCGCTTCTTCCTGGAGCAAAAGCTTGAACCATTCCACTCACCACTCCCTTCCTCCACTTGGCCGAGCTTGACCTAACTCTGAACAACTTCTCTTTTAACTCCTCTCATTTTCTTCAGGTCAGAAAGGTCACCATGGGCACAAGCATGGGCCCTAGTTATGCCTGTCTCTTCATGGGGTCATGGAACATTTCTTGTTCCGGTCCTATTCCAGCCCCCAAACCACAACTCTTTCTCTGATATATTGATGATATCATCTGTGCTGCTTCCCTCTCTCATTCGGAATTGAAAAAGTTAATTGATTTCGTTTCCAATTTCCACCATTGTGCTGTTGTGGGAGGGAAGGGAGTGGGTGAGGGCAGAAATGCAGGAGATGGGTCAGACCCAGTTGAGAGACCTGTCAAAAACAGTGCTGGGGAATCCTCAGTTGAGGAAGAAGGTGGACATCCAATGTCCACTTCACCCTCACTTTCATCTGCTCCAACTCTGACTTTTCCCTTCCCTTCTTCGACATCTTTGTTTCCATTTCTGGGGATAAACTGGCCACTAATGTCCACTAAAAACCCACCAACTCCCACAGCTACCTGGACTATGCATCCTCACACCCTGTAAAGACTCCTTTCCATTCTCCCAGTTCCTCCATCTCCGTCACATATGTTCCGATGAGGCCAACTTCGACAAGGGAGCCTCTGAAATGTCCACCTTCTTCCTCAACCAAAGATTCCCGAGCACTGTTTTTGACAGGGCTTTCAACTGGGTCTGACCCATCTCCTGCATTTCTGCCCTCACCCTCTCTCTTCCCTCCCACAGCAGAGCAACAGTCCTTACCTACCATCCCACCAGCATCTACATCCAGAAGATCAGCAGCCACCACTTACGCCACCTCCAGTGAGATGCCATCACCCGACATGTATTTTCCTCACCTTCCTTGTCCGTCTTCTGCAGGGAACGTTCCCTCTGGGACACCCTGGTCCACTCTTCCTTCACCCCCAACACCCCGCCATAGCCCCATGGCACCTTCCTCTGCAACTGCCCATTTACCTCCTCCCTCCCCAGTATCCAAAGATTCAAACATACCTACCAGGTGAAGCAGCACTTTACTTGCACTTTGCACAATCTAGCCTACTACATTTGCTGCTCACAATGTGGTCTTCTCTACACTGGGGAAATGAAGCGTTGACTGGTTGACCTGTTTGTAGAACATCTACATTCTGCTCGCAAAAAAGACCCTGAGCTTCTAGTTGCCTACCAGTTTAACACACCACCCTGTTCCCTGGCCATCATCTCTGTCTCTGGCTGGCTGCAGTGTTCCAGCAAAGCTCAGTGCAAGCTGGAAGAACGACACCTCATCTTCCGCTTGGGGATCCTGCAGCCCTCCGGACTCAATATCGAGTTCAATAGTTTTAGGGCCTGAACTCTCCCACTTACTAGACCCCAAGTTCATACACCAGGCTTTGTTATCGCATAGTCTGCCATTACACACTACCTATTGTTAGCTACTAACAGTCTCCATTAACAACTATTTACTCTCCCAGCCAGATCGTTATCCACTCCTTTGCCTGTCCAACTGTTCTTCTCTCTCTCTTTGGTCTCTATCCCCACCCATCATTTCATCCTTACCCCTTAACCCTACCCTATCTTCTGCATATAAGCGGACATTTTCCTAGCTACCATCAGTTCTGAGGAAGCAGTCACCAGGCCCAACACATTAACTCTGATTTCTCTTCACAGGTGCCACCAGACATTTCTGATTTCCAGCATCCACAGTTCTTTCGGTGTTTATTTAGCAATTTATTTGCTTCAATTGGCTTTAGTAGCCTTGGGTTTCAGCTGCAGAAATTCATTAAGTACAGAAGCAAGCTTGGTTTTCTTGCCTACCAGGTGCATTGTGTAGACTGTACTACAATAGCATATTTGAAAGCCTACTAAAACTTCTCATTTTGTTCCAAAGTAATTATTCAAAATTGACATGTCAGATGGAATCTTCCAGCCCCTGAGCAATGGAGGCTATGGTGAGAAATTTGGGAAACTTGGGTGAGATGTCAAGTGAGGTCCTTCTCAAAGTAAGACTAACAAGTTGAATTTTCCATCCAAGCCACAGAGTTACAGAGTCATAGAATTCTACAGCACAGCGTCAAGCCCTTCGGCCCAAACAGGTCCATGCTGACCAAAATGTCCTTCCACGCTAACCCTATTTCCCTGCACTTGGCCCATACCCTTCTAAACCTTTCCTATCCATGTATTTGTCCAAATGCCTTTTAAACATTGTTAATGTACCCCACCTCAACCACTTCTGCTGGCAGCTCATTCCATACGCATACCACCCTCTGTGTAAAAAAGTTGCCCGTCAGGTTCCCATGTATTCTTTCCCTTCTTACCTTAAACTGATGCCTTCTAGTCCTCGATTCCCCAACCCTGGGAAAAAGACTGAGTGCATTCAACCTATCTATGTCTCTCGTGATCTCATACACTTCAATATATCTCCCCTCAGTCTACAATGCTCTAAAGAAAAAAGTCCTAGCTTGTCCAACTCTCCTTATAACTTAGTCCCTTGAGTCCTGGCAACATTCTTGTTAATTTCTTCTGCACTGTTTCCAGTTTAATAATATCCTTCCGACAGCAAGGTGACCAAAACTGAACAAGATACTCTAAGTGTGGCCTTACCAATGTCCTGTACAACTACAACATAACTTCCCAACTTCTATATTCAATGCCCTGATTGATGAAGGTCAGTGTGCCAAAAGCCTTCTTCACTGCCCTGTCCACCTGTGACTCCACTTTCAGAGAACTGTGCACCTGACCTCTAAAGTGCCTTTGTTCCACTACACTCCTTCAGGCCTTACCATTCACCATGAAACTCCTACCTTGATGTGACTTTCCAAAATGCAACACCTCACACTTATCTATATTAAATTCCATTTGCTATCTCTTGGCCCACTTACCCAGCTGATCAAGATCCTGCTGCAATTTCTGATAACCTTCCTCATTGTCCATGATACCAGCTATTTTAGCATCATCCGCAAACTTACTACTCATGCCTTGTAAATTCTCATCCAAATCATTGATATAGAAAACAAACAGCAATGGGCCCGGCACCGACTCCCTGAGGCCACCAATAGTCATAGCCTTCAGTCCAACAAGCATCCTTCCACTATTACTGTCTGCTTCCTACCATCAATCCAATTGTGTATCCAATTTGCCAGCTCTCCTTGGATTCCATGTGATCTAACCTTCCAGAGCAGCCTACCATGTGGAGCCTTATCAAAGGCCTTACTGAAATCAATATAGACTACATCTACCAACCTGCCCTCATCAACTTTCCTGGTCACTTCATCAAAGAACTCTAACAAATTTGTGAGGCATGATCTCCCATGCAAGAAGCCATGCTGACTACTCCTAATCAAACTGTGTCTTTCCAAATGCATGTATATCTAATCTTCTCAAATTACTTACCTAATCACAGATGTTAGACTTCATCATCTATAATTGCCAGTTATTCTTGTGGCCCTTCTTGAATAAGGGCACAACATTTGCTACCCTCCAGTCTTTCAGGACCTCATCCGTGGCTAATGATGGTGCAAATAAATCAGCCAGGGCCCCCACAAATTCTTCTCCAGCCTCTTGTAGAGTTTTTGGATATATCTGATCAGGACCAGGAGATTTATCCACCTTCATACATTCTAATACTTCCAACACCTCCTCTACTGTGATATGGACTGTCCCCAAGATATCGCCACTAACTTCCCCAAGTTCCCAAATCTTTGTGTCTTTCTCCACGGTAAACACAGAGGAGAAATATTCATTAAGGACCTCAACCATCTCCTGTGGTTCCACACATACATATCTACTTTGCTCCTTGAGGAGTCCTGTTCTCTCTCTAGGTGTTCTTTTTCCTTTAATGTACTTAAAGAATCTCTTTGGATTTACCCTAATCTTCTCAACCAAAACTATCTCGTGCCCCCTTTTCACTCTCCTGATTTCCTTCTTCAGGAAACTCCTGTGTCCCCTATATACCTCCAGGGATTCCCTTGATCCTAGCTGCCTGTACCTGAGCCATGGCTGCTTCTTTTTTCTGGTCAAAGCCTCAATATCTCTTGTCATCCAAGGTTCCCTACTCCTGCCAGCCTTGCCCTTCACTCTTATAGGAACATAAAGGCCTTGAACTCTAGCTATCACACTTTTACAGGCCTTTAACTTGCCAGAGGTCTCTTTGCCTGCAAACATACTACTCCAATCAACCCTTGCAAGCTCCTGTCTAATTCCATCAAAATTTGCCTTTCCCCAATTTAGAACTTGAACCCTGTGGACCAGTTTTGTCCTTCTCCATACCTATTTTAAAATCAATAGAACTATGGTCACTGGTCCCAAAGTGCTCCCCCACTGTCAGCTCAGTCACCTGTCTTGCCCTATTTCCCAACAGTAGGTCAAATTTTGCCCCTTCCCGAGTAGGACCCTCTATATACTGCTTGAGAAAACTTTTCTGAACACATTTAACAAATTCCATCCCACCTAAGCTCCTAACACTATGGCAGTCCTGGTCTATGTTAGGAAAATTAAAATCTCCCACTATGACAACCCTATTGCTCCTGCAAGTCTCCCCAGTCTCCCTGCATATTTGTTTCTCTAATTCCCGTTGACTATTTGGATGCCTGTAATATAACACCAATAACATCACCATCCCTTTCTTATTTCTTAGTTCCAGCCACAAAGGCTCACTGAATGATTCCTCAGTTATTCCATCTCTGACTACTGCTGTGTTACTCACCTTAATAAAAAATGCAACTCTCCCTCCCCTCTTTCCTCCACCTCTGTCCTGCCTAAAGTACCCGCACCCTGGCAGATTAAGCTGCCAGTCCTGTCTCTCCCTTAACCATGTTTCTGTAAGGGCTACAATATCCCAGTCCCACGTACCTGTCTATGCCCTGAATTCATTGGCTTTACCTGTCAGCCCTCTTGCATTGAAATAGATGTAATTCAATCAAATAGGCATTCGTTTCTCCCTGTACTGTTCCAGCTGACCTGTCTTGTGTTTTTAAAATATTTTATTAACAAGAAAGCATCACTGTAGCCAATTTTTAACATACAAGATTGTGCATGCAAATGCATTCCTTTGAGGACAGGCAAGGTCATTGAGGGCATAGCATCCGATAAATTAACCAACTCAACACTAAAAGATTAATCTGTGTGCAGTATGTTTGGGGCTGGCTTTCTCTGATGAGGTGCAGTGCCCACTTGGGATCATATAAGACCTTCCTACTGATCCCTAAGGTAATTGGGATAACAGATTCTCCAGTGCCTTTGACATAACTAGGGTACTGTTCCGTTCCTTATGCTCTGCACATGGGTTCATTACAAACATGATTGATGGATTCAGCCACAAGAAGTGTTATTTGCAGCAAAGATGCAAAGAAAGAAGAGAAACCAGCAAGCCTAGGAGCAGCAGTAACCTGCACCAATGCTGAGAAGCCTGCACCTGAAAAGTCGCAGCTGAAGGTTCCCTCAGGATGTGCAGTAGATACAGGAGATCCAAGGTCTATCTCCCTTGATGTTATTTCCTATGAATGAGTGAGGCACAATATTGGCACTGAGTTGTGATGTCCCATGATACTGTCAGAGAATTATGCCTACTGCTGGAGTGACCTGTATCCTGAGGAGATCCACGGCTATCCTAGCCTGGTGGCTATTATGACAGTTGTATTGAATTTTTGTATGTTTGGCTGGGGACCTCTCAATTGCCCATCCACAAAAGTGTTAAGGCTGTTACCAATTTACCAAAGATCTCCAGACAGTACCTTCCACGGGAACACCATCACCTGCAAGTTTTCCTTCAAGCTACTGACCATCCTGACTTGAAAATATATCACTGTTCCTTCTCTGTGGCTAGGTCAAAGTCCTGGAATTCCATCCCAAAGGGATCAACCTACTGCACATGGACTATGACGGTTCAAGAAGGCAGCTCACCACCACCTTCTCAAGGGCAATGAGGGATGGGCAATAAATGAAAGCCAGCCAGCAATGCCCACATCCCACAAGTGAAGAATTAAAAAAAGCCATTTGTGTCAGATCATACTGCTCCATCTCATTTCCTCATGTCAAGATCCTGAGCAGTAGAATTCAGCAGCGCAGCTTGATCAACATGCAAGCACAATATTTCTGTACTTTCTGTGTTCGTCCAGCCCTACACCTTGTTATCTCAGGTGCGGCTTCTGATTGTTTATTTAATTTCTGTTTATTCTTTTTGTTGGTGAATGCTTTGAACTGTTCACTGTATGTGATGGTCCCACATTGAACAATAAGATGCTGGGCTACAGTGGACATTGGGAATACGGCAGCAGCACCGTTGATGGTTGTAAGAGGAAATGTTTGCACAGATGGGTAAGCTGTGTGGCTTGGAACTTAAACCACAACTGGGGATGGAATATACAGTTGCATCAGCAAGGAAGTGTCAGCCATGCCAACTATATGATGTCAAAGACGTTGGATTGTGGCTGCTGTGTCACTGTGTTGGCAGTGGAGGGCAACTCCAGACTGCATCAAATATGGCACTGGCATCAGGGATCCCTGGATATCCTGGCAGTGGTGAATACCTTCGCGATGGTGAGTGGGAGAATCCAGCTAACATCGGACAAAATGTCAGTCATTGGGACATGGTATTTAGTTAATGAGGTAAGCTTGGGACAATTGCTTGAGAAACTTGCTAGGCCTTGCAGATAGAAACTCTCATTGAAACTTGACAAAACTGACAACTGATTTCTGGTAGGATTCAGCCCATTGTATTTGGTTTCATTCATACAATTTTGGGCAATTTCATGTATCCAAATCCAAAAAAATGTTTGTTAACATTAATCTTACTTAATAACCACAGACCACTTCTCAATCAACAATTTGTGGTTTGATACATTTCCTGTAAATATATGAGCCTCTGTTTTAGGTTCTTTTTTACTTGTCTGTGAATTTGAATTCAATAAAGGATGTTATCTAGAAAATTGAGGCCACATCCTTACAATTCCTCAAAATCACAAAATAAATCTGGTCATAAACACTTGTTTGTATGAGCTTGCTTTGTGCAATTTGATGACCATGTTTTCTGTGTTACAACAGTGACTATGTTCAACAATACTTTATTAGCTGCCTTTTGACAAACATAAACTGCCAATGTGGATTTCTCAGGAGTTAAGTCTGACGACACGTTAAGCAAATGTGAAAATCTGGCTCATGAAATATCATTACTTAATGAGGAATAAGCAAAAAACGTTTTTGTTCGTAGGATATGGGCATTGCTGGCAAGGTCAGAACTTTTTAATCATCTTGATAAAAACCAAAAGAACTGTGGATGCTATAAATCAGAAACAAAGACAGAAGAGAAATCAGAGGGTCACCAGACCCGAAACGTTAACTAATTTCTCTTCACAGATGCTGCCAGAACTGCTGAGCTTTTCCAACAACTTCTGTTTTTGTTTCTAATTATCTTGAGCTGCCACTTTCCTGAACCACTACAGATCTTGTATAGGAAGGGGCTTCCAAGATTTTAGCCCAGTGACTGCTAACATCCAACTCAGAATGGTGCGAGAATAATAGAAGAACTTGCAGGTGGTGTTCTCACATGTTGGCTGTCCTTGTTCTTCTAGGTGGCAGATATTGGGGTTTTGGAAGATGTCATCAATGAAGCTTTGACAAGTTGATGTACTGTATCTTTTACCTGGGACACACTGTTGCCACTGTGCATCAGTAATGGTTTGACTTAATGTTTAAGATAAGCAAAAGTGGTGCCAGTTGCTTTATCTTGGATTTGGTTGATATTGTCTTCATTGGACAATTTACAAAGCTTTTTCATCAAATTATTAATGAATTACTAGGTTTGTCTCTTCAGATTGTCTTTTGAGTTTGTAACATCATAGTGAATACTGCAGTGCCTGAAAATTAACCCTGAATACAAGAGTACTAGAGAATTGCAAACGTTACACTTCTGTCAAAGAAAAGTTTAAAACCCTGCACTATAGGCCAGTCAGTTTAAGCCCAGCGACTATAGACCAGACAACAACCTTGGAGTTGTTTTAAAAAAGATAATTTGGGACAAAATTAAGAGTCAATTGGTCAAATCTATTTTAATCAAGGGAAGGCAATAGGGATATGTTAAGAGAAAATGGTGTTCAATTAATTTGCTTTAATATTTGAGAAAATCAGAGAAAGAGTTCATTACACTAATATATTTGACGTGGTATGCATGAAAATTAGCAAACTATACTGTCTTTATGGGTGGACAAAACACAATTCAGATAGAGGGGCTGGGATAGTTCTTTAAGAGAAAGTTTAGCAATGTATTAGAAGTATTCAAAATTATGAGGGGCCTGTACAGAGTAGACAAGGAGAAACTAATTTCTTTGGCACAAAGATCCTGAACCAGAAGACACCAATTTTAGGTGAATGCCAAAATAAGCATGGTGTAACATTGCCACTGCAACGTACAAGATATAGAGCCACTGCCTGGGAGTAGAGGAGACAGATTCGATCAAGGCCTTCAAAATAATGTAAATTTTCTGGAGTAAAAAAAACTGCAATGCTGCAGGGACAAGCAGGGGAGTGAGAATGTGATTAGCTCTTGCAGAAACGGCAGTGACACGATCGGCCGAATGGCCTCACGCAATGAGCCATCAGGGTCGGGGGGTGGGAGATCGCAACCATGATCTTATATTAGAGACTCAGGATTTAAAAGCCATCACGAACGCATGAACCTCTTCAGCGTAAACTAACACTAAGCCCATCCTTTCTCAATTCCCAACGGGGGATGCATTCCTGAGGAAGAGGGGCCCATCAGGGCGCTGTCACTCCTCACAGACCATCGATCAAGATTCACTAGGCCCATAACTTCAGCCATTTACACTCACTTGCTTGATACTTTTAATAAATCTTGCTTTGCCGCACCCACTGCAATGTGATTTCCATTAAATCCAACGCAGAAAGCAATGTTTAAATACAATGGGGTGTACGTGGGAGTAAGTAAACCTTATGAAAGATAGAGATGTTTTTACTGTGAATTAAAGCGCCAATACCAATATAAGTTGTTGCTGTTGACGCGGCTACAATTCTTATTCTTTTAAGATGAATTTTTAATTGGTTAAATTAGGTGCGATGACTGGTAAATTGTAACAAAATGTTTGATTCGACTGGCTTCTGCCCGTCGCCTTCACAGAGTCCCGCTGGGGCTAGCGCTGAGAGGCGGTTCCCCATTGACGGACGGCGACGGTCATTGACTGTCGCCATTTCCAATTGGCTAAAGGCAGCGTTGTCAATCAACACGATTCATGTCTTTGATTGGCTTTTGTCGCCGTTGTCATCGTCCTCGAGTCCCCTCCCCCAGCGTTCGTTGCTTGTACAGTTTTTTTCCCCAAAAACTCGGCGGCGGTTCGTTGCTTATCATGGCGGCGGTGACGGAAGCTGTGGATAAGTCGGATCAAGAAAGCGAAGCGGAGGAAGATGTGTATGAGGTGGAGAGGATAGTGGACATGAAGGTTTCTGAGGTGCGTGAAAGAGGCTGGACTGTGGGGAGGGGAAAGCGTTTCAGATTGGATTGTATTTTATTGAAGATGGAGTCAGGCGTTACGTGTTGGTGAAGCGGGGCCTGTGGCCCGGCTGTCTCCACCTGCCCAGAGCCATCGATCCAGTGTATCACTTAGACCTGCAACTGGAGGTAACATTGTGGCAGAAGGCCACCTATGCGTACCGTCATGCCTCATTAGTATTCGACCCCCGTTTTAACCAAAAGTTTCAAGCAAGATCGATGACCAGTAGACGCTAGTGTAATCAACAAAACGTGAAGATTAGTTCTACGGTAACGGCAAAAGTTAGCGGGGAAATTTTAGAAGTAATCTCCTGTTTTACACAGTCAGCATTTCTACATGACCGTTTTCGGGCCATGCATTTCAGACAGTGTACGGCTAAAACTTGCATTAGTTAGATGAAATGTTGGGCACCGCGAAATTGCAGCATTCATTTTTAAAATAAAAGCATCATATTGAAAAAGTAGATTTTAGGATGGGAATTTTGTAAAAAGGTGTGAATTCGTTAGAGAGAATTTTTGTGACATTTTGCCTGTCCCCCTCATCTTGTGCCCCTGACTCCTTGGCGATCATCCTTCCTTCTGTACCACCCCATTTTCCTCTCCTCGCATCATCGCCCGTTCCTCCACCCCGTCCTGTTTACCCCTTGGTTCTGCATAAAGGAGTTGATGTCCGTCACCAATCATGGTTACAACCCGCATCTGGGGAAACTTCAATTTCTGACAGCCTCTGGTTGTTTGGGGGAGCACTGTTAGATACTGACTACTCAATAGATTTGACAGAAATGCAAAACGAATACGTTATTTAGTATTTAAACATTAACGTTTTAAATAACAGTAATAATTGTTTTTTTAAAATTCCTTTTAATGTTATTTGTCTGGTTTTATTTAATTTTCGATTGGAAATCTAGTGCATGCTTTTACATGATGCAAAATATTTACTCTGTATTTAATTAGAAATATTTGTTCAAAATGATGGGCAATAGTTCTCTGTGATGCTAAGGAAATATTTAAAAAGTCTCCAAATTGGAATGTTCAGTGTTTAACAACTTCACTGTTTTTGTTTACCTAGTCTGTTACTCCATCTGCTGGATGTTGCTTTGACCACAACACACATGGCTGCTATCAGGAACACATCAGGCCAGGC